>OZ005736.1:274382683-274495183 GCA_963930755.1 Eudasyphora cyanicolor | reverse complement strand
AGGGCTTTGTATAGTCATATTCCGTCTCTGTACAATAATTAGGATAACGATCACAGCTGAAAATAAATTAAATTGAATCAAATCAAAATAAAATATAAAAATGTAAAATAAAATAAACACAATAAGTGAAATACAAAAAAATAAACTAGAACAAAATTAAATAAATTAGACGCCCAGTAGGTGAATTGGTAGCGTACTAGCCTACTAGTTTGGGGGTCGTGGGTTCGATTCCCACCAGAGGCTCTGGTCTGTCGCTACAAATATATAACCAAAAACATGGTATTTGTCACCTGGCTTTTACATGCTCCGTAAAACTAGAATATAATTAATACTGTAATTCGTATAAGTAAATAAAATAAAATAAAATAATAAAATAAAATAAAATAAAATAAAATAAAATAAAATAAAATAAAATAAAATAAAATAAAATAAAATAAAATAAAATAAAATAAAATAAAATAAAATAAAATAAAATAAAATAAAATAAAATAAAATAAAATAAAATAAAATAAAATAAAATAAAATAAAATAAAATAAAATAAAATAAAATAAAATAAAATAAAATAAAATAAAATAAAATAAAATAAAATAAAATAAAATAAAATAAAATAAAATAAAATAAAATAAAATAAAATAAAATAAAATAAAATAAAATAAAATAAAATAAAATAAAATAAAATAAAATAAAATAAAATAAAATAAAATAAAATAAAATAAAATAGAAAACAAATTTAGTAAGTATTATTAATTAAGACTTACTGTTTCATTTCTAGTACAAAATCTGGACGACAATAGACTTTAAAACATTTATATTCGATGTCTGTGGGATAGATTGTTTCGTCAATAGGGATGGTCAGATTATAATCTCCATGAAAGCAATGATCAGGTAGACCTAAAAATAAAATAAATTAAAACCAATCCAGGGAATAACACTTCGAATTTAAATTTACTGAAATTCTTTTACTAAAACTAAGAATTATTATTCACAAATTCTCGTTTGATTTGAGCACAGGCCAGTGGGCTGTTTATTGTCAGTTTGTTTTCCTTACTCTGGAAAGTACTTGTATATTTTTATTGTGTCTTATAGAACTTACTTGGATGCACAGCATTTCCCAAGTATTGCGTTGAGAAACAGGTCACCTTTAAGGCCATTAATGCCAGAAATATACTTCCGAAGTAATGCAACTGCAACATTTTTATCTGCAAAGGAATATAGAAAATACAGAGAAATTTAGGAATTTATTTTAGAGTTACAAAACGTTAAATTAAAATAAAGAAAACAAATAAAGCTTTATTGGATAGATAACAACAATTTTGCAAAAGGGCTGTGCATAAAATTTTCTGGTGTAATTTGACAAGTTAAATAAAAAAAAATATTTAAAACATTTTTGTGGTATTTTTTTAATTTCAATTTTAATGAGCGGTACCTGCAGTATTTGAACCATATTTTTTGAAATATAGAAACTGTGGTTTGATAAATGTCATTAACAAAATTAAAAAACAGTTGATTTTTTTCAAAAAATAATTTTTTGCTTGCACCAACATAAAAATAGAAAAAATCCTAAAAATTATTACTCGTTTTTGAAAAGCTAGCTTCCTAACGAGGAAAACAATGCCAAGTTGCAGAAATTTATGAATAAATGTATTAGTTATGACCCATTTTGTACAAGTGAGGGAAATGCAAAAAAATCATATTTTTATTTTTGACCATTTTGTGTGAGAGGTAAAGGGACGTTTTTAAAAAATTTTAAAATATATTCCAAAATTTAAATGTTTCACTTTATTTCGCCACATTTGTCGTACTAAACGCCTCGCAAGAACCCTTCGATAACTTAAAAATTAAAGAAAATCAATTGTGGGAGTTATCGAAAAAAATTGTATTTTTTCCAATCATTCATATTAAGTAGCATTTATTTTTTAATGTTACCAAAACAAAATCGATTTTTTCCAAATTTCCGATAACTCGATAACTAAGCGAGATACCAATAACATTCACATAATTTTTTCTTGTTAGTTTGATGAGCTCTATCCAAATATGTGGCAATGACAATTGAATACTATAGACGTCGCATGGTATTTACAGACTTCATGCGTCCGAGCAGCCTTTCTCTCATTCTCAAATTCCTCTCTCCATTATTTCTCTGTCAAAACATGCAGACCTTTTGGTACTCTCAAATAATTTCTGAGAAGGGGTGAGTTTTTCAGTTTGTTTTGTTGTTGAATGTTTTGAAGTTGGAATATAATAAAATTAATGATGAAAATCTTTTCTCCCTTTGCAGAGTAAATAAATGCCAGACAAAGCGCCATCTTCAATATGCATACATACTAAACGAATTGCGAAACTCCATGCGACGTCTATAGTATTCCATTGTCATTGTATGTGGACAGATCGGGGGATCTCGGAAATCAAACTCTTGCCGATATAATTCCGCAATTCCCAAAAGTATTTTAAAAAATGCCCACACATTAAATTTTGTTTGCTTTTCACCCTTTTTGTCGTACTAAAAATCGGGATTAAAAATCCTTTTCATTTAAAAAAAAAAAATTAAATGCATGTTATTTTTGTTTTTTTAAATCCATGAGAAAATTTATATAGAATCCTACAATTTATAAAAATATTAAAAAATCCCCAAAATTTTCACTTTTCAGTTTATTTGCTGAAAGCAGAGCTCAGAAAAGCAATGCCCAACATTGTAGTTTTTCATATTTTTTCGCCATATCTGTCGTACTAAAATGTGTATAATTTTTGAATTTTTAACTTCAAGGTAGTGTGCCTATGTGTTTGGGGGTCGTGGGTTCGATTCCCGCCAGAGGTTTTGTTCTCTCGCTGCAAAAACTTGCTACATGGTCTTTTTAACCCGGGTTTCCCTAGACCGTTAAATTAGAATATAAATTAACTTTGTATTGTAGTTCATATAAATAAATAAGTTCGAAGGAAAAATTGAAATATAATCCCGCAATTCCCAAAAATATTTAAAAAAAATCCCAATATTTGAATTAAAGTTTTTAAATGATCCAAGTGAAAAATTGAGATACAAATCCCGCAATTTTTGGAAAATATTAAAGTAAAACCCCAAAACTGTAACTGTTCAGTTTTTTACGCCTATTTGTTTATTAAATTGCAGGATTTATATACAATCCTGCAATTTACAAAACTATTTTAAAATTCCTAAAAATTTAAATTTTCCGCTATATCAGCTGTTTTAAATGCCGGACTCAAAAATTTGCCAGTTTTTCGCGACATTTGCAGTTTAAAAAAATACATTTTGAATACATTAAAAATGCAAAAAGATTTTTAAAAAAATGAAAAAATAAAATTTTTGGGTATTTTAAACTGAAAACTTGAAATTATTTTTTTTAAATTTTTGAACGTTATTTTTAAATTTTTCAACTGGAATTTAAATGCCAAAAAATAAACTCATAAAAAATGTTGTTATAATTAAAAGGTGTTTTGAGCACGGCTTTTAGTTTTACACATTTCAATTTTGACGATTTTTTAAATATTTTTGGGAACTGCGGAATTGTTAGTAACTCAAATCGTTTTGTTAAAAATACAAAAAAAAAAAATTATAATTTAAATGTTGGAGAATTGTTATACTTCTTCTTCAGGATTCTTTTACCGCAGATATGCCAAAATAAACTGAAAATTCCAATTTTGGGAATTTCAAATAAAAAAAATTATACATATTTATTCAGTCAGAATTTATTTTTGGTTTGAGACCATATGTTCCAGTTACTTTCTGTCTATTGCAAAAAAGTAATATAAACAAATACAAAAATTGGTAGAGAGTTTTAATTGCTTGGTAGAATTGACTGCAGTTTCGATAGACACCACCCTATCAACTTCAGAATTCAGTAGCAATAGTGTATGTCTTTAACTTAAATTAGCTGAAATATTTATGGAAGCAGTAAATTGAATTTAACAAGAACTGCTAACCAAACCCGTATTTTGCCGAACTAAGTCAACATACTAAAACTCTCATACCAATACATTTTTGTCTTTTGCTTGGGTTCGCATCGCGAACCACGAAAACAAGGCATTAGCCGTTGACAAAACTACAACAACAACACATACAAACACATGAGGTACGATGACGTCGGCATTAGCCGTTACAAACAAAACTACAAAGTAAACAATTTTCAAATATATAAAAAATTCCCCAAAATTGAAATGTTTTACTCAATTTAATCAATAATTCCAATTCGCAAAAATATTTAAAAAAATCGCCAAAATTTGAACATTTCAGTTCCAGTTGAGATGCAATTCCGAAATTCCCAAAAGAATTAAAAAAAATCCGCAAAATTTTAATGTGTGAAACTAAAAGCCACGTTCAATTTGAACCTTTAAATTTTTATCAACATTTTTTATGTGTATTTTTTTTGGCATTTTAATTCCAATTGAAAAATATAGATACAATTCCGTAATTTACAAAAATATGAAAAATAACCCAAAATGTAAATTTTTCAGTTTAATAATCCAAAAAATTGTTTCTTTTTTTGTTTTTAAATCCTTTTTGCATTTTAACAAAATTTTTAAATTCGTGTATAATTTTTGAATTTTTAACTTCGAGTGAAATTCTAAAAATATTAAAAAAAAAATTTTATTTTTTGCCACATATGTCGTACTAAATGCCGGACTTAAAAATCTTTTTGCATTATTAACAAAATTTTTAAATTCGTGAAATATTAAAAAAATTCCAAAATTATAATTGACCTGTTTTAAATGCATATTATTTGTGTGTTTTAAATTTCAAGTGAAATATTGAAATAAAATCCCGTAATTCCTAAAAACATTTTAAAAATTCTCAATATTTAAATTTTCTGTTTAATTGGCCATATCGGTAGTACTAAAATCAGCACTTAAAAATACTTTTGCATTTATAACAAAATTTTTAAATGGATGTCTAATTTTAGCATTTTTATCTCAAAGTAAACTACAATCCCGTTATTTTGAAAAATATAAAAAAATCACCAAAATTTAAATGTTTCACTCAACTTTTTTATTTGTATTTTTAACAAAATTATTTGACATAAAATCCCCTAAATTCCAAAAAAAAATTTAAAAAATCTCCGAAATTGGAAAATTCATTCATTTCGTGTTGAAATGCAATTCCGAAATTCACAGAAGAATATTACAAAATCCTCACAAATGGAATTGTTAACAATATTAAAATTGTTAACAATTGTTAACAATCTTTTTTAAATTAGTCTTTTTTTGGCATTTTACACACCAATTGAACAAATAGATACAATCCCGTCATTTCCAAAATATTAAACAATCCCAAAGTTGAAACTTTTTAATTTAAAAATATAAAAAAAAAATAATTTTTTAGTTTTTGCATTTATACAAACATTTTTAAATTCATTTATAAATTTTGCAAAATGGATAATTGTAAATGGATAAATGTAAAAAATGGATAATTGTAAAAATATGAAAGAAAAACTTAAATGCTTATTATTTTTGTGTTTTAAATGTCGCCAAAATTGAAATATTTCAGTTTCAGTTGAAATGCAATCCCGAAATTCCCAAAAGAATTAAAAAAAAATCCACAAAATTTAAATGTGTGAAACTAAAAGCCGCGTTCAATTTGAACCTTTAAATTTTTAACAACATTTTTTATGAGTGTATTTTTTGGCATTTTAATTCCAATTAAAAAATATGGATACAATCCCGTAATTTACAAAATTATGAAGAATAACCAAAAATGCCAATTTTCAGTTTAAAAATCAAAAAAATGTTTTTTTTTAGTTTTTAAATTTTTTTTTTGCATTATTAACAAAATTTTTAAATTCGTGTATAATTTTTGAATTTTAAAATTCTAAAAATATTAAAAAAAAATCCCAAAATTATAATTGGCCTGTTTTAAATGCATATTATTTGTTGTTTTAAATAAAATCCCGTAATTCCTAAAATATTTTAAAAATTCTCAATATTTAAATTTTCTGTTTATTTGGTCATATCTGTCGTACTAAAAGCCGGACTTAAAAATCCCTTTGCATTTTTAACAAAATTTTTAAATGGATGTCTAATTTTAGCATTTTTATATCAAAATATGAAAATATTTAAAAAAATATCAAAATTATAATTGGTCAGTTTTTAAATGCTTATTATTTTTGTGTTTTAAATTTCAAGTGAAAAATTTAAATATAATCCCGTAATTCGCAAAAATGTTGTAAAAACCATAATTTGGAATTTTCGGTTTAATTTGCCACAAATGATGTACATACTTAAAAATGCTTCTGCAATTTTGACAATTATAAATGCATGTCTAATTTTTGCATTTGTATCTCAAAGTAAAAAATTGAGCTACAATCCCGTAATTTTCAAAAATATAAAAAAAAAATCCCCAAAATTGAAATGTTTCACTAAATTGTATTTTTTTTTGCAAAATTATTTGGTATCCTCCAATTCCCAAAAATATTTAAAAAAAAATCGCCAAAATTGGAATATTTCACTTCCAGTTGAGATGCAATCCCGAAATTCCCAAAAGAATTTAAAAAAAAATCGCCAAAATTTAAATGTGTGAAACTAAAAGCTGCGTTCAAAAAACCTTTAAATTTTTAACAACATTTTTTATGAGCGAGCGCCCCAGTAGGCGAGTTGGTAGCGTACTCGCCAATGAGTTTGGGGGTCGTGGGTTCGATTCCCACCAGAGGCTCTGGTCTGTCGCTGCAAACATTTAGCCATATGGTCTTTGTAACCCGGCCTTTCCCTGGACCTTAAAATTAGAATATAAATTTACTTTGTATTGTAATTCATATAAATAAATAAATAAATAAATTTTTTATGAGTGTATTTTTGGCATTTTTAATTCCAATTCATAAATTTATATACAATCCCGTAATTTACAAAAATATAAAAAATAAAACAAAATGTAAATTTTTCAGTTTAATAATTCAAAAAATTGATTTTTTTTTAGTTTTTAAATCTTTTTTGCATTATTAATAAAAACTTTTAATATATAATTTTTTGTATTTTTAATTTCTAGTGAAAAATTGCTACTTCTAAAAATATTAAAAAAAGCCCCAAATTTATAATTAGTCAGTTCTTAAATGCATGTTATTTTTGTGTTAATTGAAAGTGAAAATTTTAAATGAAATCCTGTAATTCCCAAAAATGTTTTAAAAATCCCCAAATTTGGAATTTTCAGTTTTTTTTTCCATATCTGCCGTACAAAAGACTGGACTTAAAAATCTGTTTGCACGAGCGCCCCAGTAGGTGAGTAAGTATCGTACTCGCCTATGAGTTTGGGGGTCGTGGGTTCGATTCCCACCTGAGGCGCTGGTCTGTTGCTGCACAAATCTAGCCATATGGTCTGTGGAACCCGGCTTTTCCCTGGACCTTAAAATTAGAATATAAATTTACTTTGTAGTGTAATTCATATAATTAAATAAATAAATAAATTTTTTTGCATGTTTTACAACAATTTTCAATGCATGTCTAATTTTTGCATTTTTATTTCAAAGTAAAAAATTGAGATGCCGCAATTCCCAAAAAAAAATATATCAAAAATCCCCAAAAAAATTTAACGTTTCTGTTTTCTGCCATATATCTGTCGTTTTAAAGTTCGATCTCAAAACTATTTTTGCATTTTAACGAAAACTAAAATTCGTGTTTTTTCTATTAATATTTGGAATATTTTGCACCGATTTATTTTGCAGATATTGAATATGCCCGACAAATATCGATCATAATTCATGACATTGTATTTAGTTTTTGAAACCGTCTGTCCCTTTGGGGAGCTTCTTCTAACACAACATTTAGCTTTGTTAAAATTTTCTTTTTAAATTTTTATTTCTATTTATCAATTTCATTTTATAACAAGTTTTGTTTATTTTTTTTATTATATTTTTTTTAGTTTCTCACAAAGTGGTCAATATTAAAATTGTCACTTTATTTTTATCTCCGAGTGGTTATTTCATACATTTTTTTAAATAATATTTTTGGCTTTTTATTGAGAAATTGAAAAAATCACAATTGTTTTTTGCTTTTTTGTAAATGTTTTAAATATATTCTCTTTAAAATAAAATATTTTTCAGGTTTATATTTTAAATGAAATAAATATTTTCTGTTTTTCTTGGGTCTCAACTTTTTTTTTTGCAAAAATATTTTAATAATTAATTTTGTGCTGTTTTCTGAATTTCACACCTACGTTAATTCACGCCTTAGAATTTAAGGTTTTCCTAACCTCACGTTTACAAAGCTTAGAGAATACTAAAAAACTCTTCCTCTGCCAACAATTTTAGTATATTATTTTAAAAAAGAAATTTCGTCAATATGATAATATGTATCTGAAATCATTCATTCCTGAGTCATTTCATATTTTTATACGCGTTTGATTTTTTGCCTTTTTATTATTTTTTTTGTGTGGTGTAGATTATATCTCGTGCGCTTTATTTTGTAATGTTATTAACAGTTTTTGTGTGTGAGAGAGAAAATAAAATAAAAACAAAACTTCAAATAAAACAATACAAATTTTAATAATAAATAATACTAAGGTTAATACTAACTAAGTCTCAGTTATCGTATCAACAACACCAATACCACATAATTTCAGCAACAACAAAAAAATAGAATAACTGCTTTTTGATGTTCGAATTCGTTGCCATGATTGACTCGGGGAATATTTTACAATACTTTCTGAATATTTCAAATATCCAATTAGCATAAAAGTCTTTGAATACAAACAGCAGAAAGTCGTTACGCTACATACAGACATAGCTATGTAGAGAGATACATAGATAGATACCCAAGGGAATATGGGTTAAGAGATTTTTATTTACACATTCAAGTGTTGAGAGCAATAGTGGCCTAATCCACATAATCCACTGTCTAGCTGGCTCAGCTTTGGGTATTGTGATTTATTCAATTAATAAATTCTCATGCAAACAAAATGAAAATAAATCTACAGAAGAGTTTCCTAAAATTTATTACAATGGCATTGATTTGCCACCAAAGATAATAAAACTTTAAGATAAGGCAAATGAAAAATTCAGATACAATCCCGCAATTTCTCAAAATTTAAAAAAATCACAAAATTTTTTTTTACATTTTGTTAAAGGTGTAAAAGGATTTTTGCGTCCGTCTTTTACTGCGGCAGATATAGCGAAAATCGGAAACATTATTGGGGTTTTTTTTAAGTTTTTGGGAATTATGTATCTCTATTTTTTTCTCTTGAATTTAAAAACAAAAAATAACTCGCATTTAAAAAATTTGTAAAAAAATCTAAAATGATTTTCAGTCCGGCTTTTAGTTTAAAAAAATTAAAAATTCCTTTTTTGGGGATTTTTAAAATATTTTTGGGAGTTGCGGGATTGTGTCTAAATTTTGCGGGATTGTAACTAAATTTTGTAAAAAAAAGGTAAAATGATTTTAAGTCTGGCTTTAAGTATAAAAAAATAAAAATTCCATTTTTGGGGATTTTTAAAATATTTTTGGGAGTTGCGGGATTGTTACTAAATTTTTCGCTTGACATCTTGCTAACTGTGAGGACGACTTTTTTAGTACGGCTTATAGGAAAACACATTATAACTTCAGATTTTGGAGATTTTTTAGAAACTTTGAGGCAATTTTTTTTTGGGATTTTTGCAATATTTCAGGGTATTATTTTCTCTCACAAAAAATAAAAATTTTGTTTAAAATGCTCAAATATTTTTAAGTCCGGCTTTTAGTATTATAAACATGAAAAATTCCAATTTTTGGGGATTTTTAAAATATTTTGGGAGTTTCGAGATTGTAACTCAATATTTCGCCTGACATTTTGTTACATATGATGCCGACTTCTAGTACGGCTAATATGACGAAAAAATTAATAACTTCTAATTTTAATGATTTTTTTACTATTTCTAAAAATTGCAGTCTTGTTTGTACCTCAATTGTTCACCTGGAGAAAGATTTAAAAATTATACACATATACACAATTTTGTTAATTGTGTATATGTGTATAGTCTGGCAGATATAACGAAAGTCCGGCTTTTAGTATAAAAAAAATAAAAATTCCATTTTTGGGGGTTTTTAAAATATTTTTGGGAGTTGCGGGATTGTAACTAAATTTTGTAAAAAAAAAGGTAAACTGATTTTATGTCCGGCTTTTAGTATAAAAAAAATAAAAATTCCATTTTTGGGGATTTTTAAAATATTTTTGGGAGTAGCGGGATTGTAACTAAATTTTTCGCCTGACTTTTGCTAATTATGAGGACGATTTTTTTAGTACATTAGATTTTGGGGATTTTTTAGAAACATTGCTGCAAATTTAAAGGTTTTTCGGGCCAGACAGATATTTTGAAAACCAGAAAATGTTTGGGGATTTTTGAAATATATTCTGGGAATTACGTATCTCAATTTTTCTTTTGAAAAACACATAAAATAAAAATTTTGTTTAAAATGCTCAACGATTTTTAAGTCCGGATTTCAGTAAAAAAAGAAAAATTCCAATTTATGGGGATATTTAAAATATTTTGGGAGTTTCGGGATTGTAACTCAGTATTTCGTTTGACATTTTGTTACTTATGATGTCGACTTTTAGTACGGCTAATATGCTTGACATTTTGTCACATATGATGCCGACTTTTAGTACGGCTAATATGACGAAAAATTAATAACTTTTAATTTTAATGATTTTTTTAATATTTCTAAAAATTGCAGCATTGTTTGTATCTCAATTTTTCACCTGGAGTAAGATTTAAAAATTATACACATAAAAAAAATTCTGTTAAATATGCATAGCTTTTTCGAGCTCGGCTTTTAGTCCGGCAGATATGACGAAAATAAGAAAAATTTTGGGGATTTTTATATATTTTTGGGAATTACATATTTAAATTTTTCTCTTGAATTTAAAAACCCATAAATAAAACTCATTTAAAAATTGTGTTAAAAAAGAAATAGGATTTTTATTTTAAACTTGTGTTGTTTTTGCATTTTAAAATTCATTGCCGAAAAATATATTTAAAAATTCCCTAAAATTTGAATTCATCGTTTTCTTCGCTATATCTGCTGGGCTTAAAAATCTTTGATTATTTTGAACAAACTTTTTAAAGGTCTGTTGTTTTTGTGTTTTTAAATTTAATCCCAAATATATTTTAAAGAATCCCTAAAATGTCTCTGATTTTTGCTACATCTGCCGGACTAAATAAAAAAAACAACATTTTTAAATTTGTGTTATTTTTGTGATTTAAGTGCAATTTTAAACACAATTCCGCACTTTCCAAAAATATTTAAGAAATTCACCCAATTTGAATTTTTCCCAACATCTGGCTTAAAAATGCTTTAGGAGTAGGCTTAAAAATGCTTTAGGAGTATTGAAAAAAAATTAAGTACTTGTCATTTTTATATATTTGAATCCAATTGAAACTTGAGATAAAATCCCGCAATTCCCAAATTGTTTTCAAAAATCCCCAATTAATTTTCTTTTTTTGCTATATCTGCCATACTAAATGCCGGGCTCACAAATCTTTTTGCATATTTAACAAAAAAATTAAATTAGTGATATTTTTGAGTTTTTTTAATAAAAATTAAAATTTCCGCAATTCTCAAAATATTTTAAAAAATCCACAAAATTGGAATTTTTTATTTTTTTAATTCGTGTATTTTTAATTCTAAATCCAAGTCAAAAAATAGGATTCCACCCCGCAATTCCCTTAGATATTTAAAAAATTCACAATATTTAATTATTTCGTTATATTTGCCATTCCAAAAGACGAGTTCAAAAACGCTTTCATATTTTTAACAATATTTTTAAATTTGTGTTATTTTTGCATTTTAAAATTCAATTCCCAAAAGTATATATTTTAAAAATTCCCAATATTGAAATTTTTATTTTTTTAATATGTTTTATTTTATTGTTTCTAAATCCAATTTACGGAATCACATAAAAAATTAAAAAAAAAAATTGAATTGCGTATAACACTCTCAAAAACAAATTTTAACATGAACCACACACATTTTATATAACAAAAAAATAGGTCGATATAGGTCCCTTTTCTATATAGTCCTCCTCAAATGTATTTATTTAAGTCATGAAAACCACATTTTCCAAACTTTGCAGTACAGCAAATTACAGCAAATTTTGTTCAGCTATTTTTGTCAAGAACTTCTTATGCAATTCATCAAAAACGAACGTGTTCCTTGTAGTATTTATCGTATAATTTATTTGAAAACAATGAGCACAACACACGTTTGAATAATTTCATTGTCATTATACATATAACGTAATAATTTAAATATTATTTTTTGTTCAAATTACAAAAAACATAATTTAAGCTAATTTACATTATTCAAATTTTCTACACTCAGAAAATCTTCCAATCTTTGCAAATAGATTCGAAAGAGATATTCACAAAATAATGGACATTTTCTTTTATTCTTATTAAACACAAATAAATATTCTGTTAACAATCACATAATTTATTTTTCCGATTTTTGAATCATTTTTAGCAGGGACAACAATCAGGATAAGGTTTTGTAATATCCACACCCTTCAGACAAGGCTTAGATGTGGGCGGACAACTGTATTAAAAAAATGGTATTATAAAAACAAGGTCATTAAGTCTTGAATTAAAGTTAAACTTACGTTTCCATGGTTAAAACGAAATCATCGTCACAGCTAAATTTGAAACATTCATGGGGAATATTTGTGGGAGTAACGAACTCATGCAGTTTCACCGAAACTTTGTGTTCCTCATAATAGCAGTGATCATCCAAAGCTATTTAGAAATCGAAACAAATAAATCTAGATTCAGGAAGAAAACTTAAGAAAAACTAAACTCACTGGGATGTTTCCTATTTCCAAATTGTCGCGTATGCAAACCACCGGATTCCACATAAACCACAGCCAAAAGGGCCAAACTTAAAATAATCAGTTGTGACTTGTTAAACATTTTCTTAAAATCTGTTGTTGCAGTTCGGGTTTCTAAGCTTTAAATCTGATTTTATATGCTCCATAATCAAATACGATACAAAACACTGTGACGTCAGATAATAAAGATATGCAAAGACTGAAGAAAGTGTTCCAACCTAAACAGGTTTTTATACATAAGTAAATTAGATATTTATAAGAAATTTGCTTAAATCAATATTTTATTTAGCAAAATTTCATATTTGTGTTTCTCTACAGTGGTTCACATAAAGAAAATGGGGAAATGCTTGCAGTTTTATAATCAATAAATAAAATAAATATAAATATAAAATAAATAAAATAAATAAAATAAATAAAATAAATAAAATAAATAAAATAAATAAAATAAATAAAATAAATAAAATAAATAAAATAAATAAAATAAATAAAATAAATAAAATAAATAAAATAAATAAAATAAATAAAATAAATAAAATAAATAAAATAAATAAAATAAATAAAATAAATAAAATAAATAAAATAAATAAAATAAATAAAATAAATAAAATAAATAAAATAAATAAAATAAATAAAATAAATAAAATAAATAAAATAAATAAAATAAATAAAATAAATAAAATAAATAAAATAAATAAAATAAATAAAATAAATAAAATAAATAAAATAAATAAAATAAATAAAATAAATAAAATAAATAAAATAAATAAAATAAATAAAATAAATAAAATAAATAAAATAAATAAAATAAATAAAATAAATAAAATAAATAAAATAAATAAAATAAATAAAATAAATAAAATAAATAAAATAAATAAAATAAATAAAATAAATAAAATAAATAAAATAAATAAAATAAATAAAATAAATAAAATAAATAAAATAAATAAAATAAATAAAATAAATAAAATAAATAAAATAAATAAAATAAATAAAATAAATAAAATAAATAAAATAAATAAAATAAATAAAATAAATAAAATAAATAAAATAAATAAAATAAATAAAATAAATAAAATAAATAAAATAAATAAAATAAATAAAATAAATAAAATAAATAAAATAAATAAAATAAATAAAATAAATAAAATAAATAAAATAAATAAAATAAATAAAATAAATAAAATAAATAAAATAAATAAAATAAATAAAATAAATAAAATAAATAAAATAAATAAAATAAATAAAATAAATAAAATAAATAAAATAAATAAAATAAATAAAATAAATAAAATAAATAAAATAAATAAAATAAATAAAATAAATAAAATAAATAAAATAAATAAAATAAATAAAATAAATAAAATAAATAAAATAAATAAAATAAATAAAATAAATAAAATAAATAAAATAAATAAAATAAATAAAATAAATAAAATAAATAAAATAAATAAAATAAATAAAATAAATAAAATAAATAAAATAAATAAAATAAATAAAATAAATAAAATAAATAAAATAAATAAAATAAATAAAATAAATAAAATAAATAAAATAAATAAAATAAATAAAATAAATAAAATAAATAAAATAAATAAAATAAATAAAATAAATAAAATAAATAAAATAAATAAAATAAATAAAATAAATAAAATAAATAAAATAAATAAAATAAATAAAATAAATAAAATAAATAAAATAAATAAAATAAATAAAATAAATAAAATAAATAAAATAAATAAAATAAATAAAATAAATAAAATAAATAAAATAAATAAAATAAATAAAATAAATAAAATAAATAAAATAAATAAAATAAATAAAATAAATAAAATAAATAAAATAAATAAAATAAATAAAATAAATAAAATAAATAAAATAAATAAAATAAATAAAATAAATAAAATAAATAAAATAAATAAAATAAATAAAATAAATAAAATAAATAAAATAAATAAAATAAATAAAATAAATAAAATAAATAAAATAAATAAAATAAATAAAATAAATAAAATAAATAAAATAAATAAAATAAATAAAATAAATAAAATAAATAAAATAAATAAAATAAATAAAATAAATAAAATAAATAAAATAAATAAAATAAATAAAATAAATAAAATAAATAAAATAAATAAAATAAATAAAATAAATAAAATAAATAAAATAAATAAAATAAATAAAATAAATAAAATAAATAAAATAAATAAAATAAATAAAATAAATAAAATAAATAAAATAAATAAAATAAATAAAATAAATAAAATAAATAAAATAAATAAAATAAATAAAATAAATAAAATAAATAAAATAAATAAAATAAATAAAATAAATAAAATAAATAAAATAAATAAAATAAATAAAATAAATAAAATAAATAAAATAAATAAAATAAATAAAATAAATAAAATAAATAAAATAAATAAAATAAATAAAATAAATAAAATAAATAAAATAAATAAAATAAATAAAATAAATAAAATAAATAAAATAAATAAAATAAATAAAATAAATAAAATAAATAAAATAAATAAAATAAATAAAATAAATAAAATAAATAAAATAAATAAAATAAATAAAATAAATAAAATAAATAAAATAAATAAAATAAATAAAATAAATAAAATAAATAAAATAAATAAAATAAATAAAATAAATAAAATAAATAAAATAAATAAAATAAATAAAATAAATAAAATAAATAAAATAAATAAAATAAATAAAATAAATAAAATAAATAAAATAAATAAAATAAATAAAATAAATAAAATAAATAAAATAAATAAAATAAATAAAATAAATAAAATAAATAAAATAAATAAAATAAATAAAATAAATAAAATAAATAAAATAAATAAAATAAATAAAATAAATAAAATAAATAAAATAAATAAAATAAATAAAATAAATAAAATAAATAAAATAAATAAAATAAATAAAATAAATAAAATAAATAAAATAAATAAAATAAATAAAATAAATAAAATAAATAAAATAAATAAAATAAATAAAATAAATAAAATAAATAAAATAAATAAAATAAATAAAATAAATAAAATAAATAAAATAAATAAAATAAATAAAATAAATAAAATAAATAAAATAAATAAAATAAATAAAATAAATAAAATAAATAAAATAAATAAAATAAATAAAATAAATAAAATAAATAAAATAAATAAAATAAATAAAATAAATAAAATAAATAAAATAAATAAAATAAATAAAATAAATAAAATAAATAAAATAAATAAAATAAATAAAATAAATAAAATAAATAAAATAAATAAAATAAATAAAATAAATAAAATAAATAAAATAAATAAAATAAATAAAATAAATAAAATAAATAAAATAAATAAAATAAATAAAATAAATAAAATAAATAAAATAAATAAAATAAATAAAATAAATAAAATAAATAAAATAAATAAAATAAATAAAATAAATAAAATAAATAAAATAAATAAAATAAATAAAATAAATAAAATAAATAAAATAAATAAAATAAATAAAATAAATAAAATAAATAAAATAAATAAAATAAATAAAATAAATAAAATAAATAAAATAAATAAAATAAATAAAATAAATAAAATAAATAAAATAAATAAAATAAATAAAATAAATAAAATAAATAAAATAAATAAAATAAATAAAATAAATAAAATAAATAAAATAAATAAAATAAATAAAATAAATAAAATAAATAAAATAAATAAAATAAATAAAATAAATAAAATAAATAAAATAAATAAAATAAATAAAATAAATAAAATAAATAAAATAAATAAAATAAATAAAATAAATAAAATAAATAAAATAAATAAAATAAATAAAATAAATAAAATAAATAAAATAAATAAAATAAATAAAATAAATAAAATAAATAAAATAAATAAAATAAATAAAATAAATAAAATAAATAAAATAAATAAAATAAATAAAATAAATAAAATAAATAAAATAAATAAAATAAATAAAATAAATAAAATAAATAAAATAAATAAAATAAATAAAATAAATAAAATAAATAAAATAAATAAAATAAATAAAATAAATAAAATAAATAAAATAAATAAAATAAATAAAATAAATAAAATAAATAAAATAAATAAAATAAATAAAATAAATAAAATAAATAAAATAAATAAAATAAATAAAATAAATAAAATAAATAAAATAAATAAAATAAATAAAATAAATAAAATAAATAAAATAAATAAAATAAATAAAATAAATAAAATAAATAAAATAAATAAAATAAATAAAATAAATAAAATAAATAAAATAAATAAAATAAATAAAATAAATAAAATAAATAAAATAAATAAAATAAATAAAATAAATAAAATAAATAAAATAAATAAAATAAATAAAATAAATAAAATAAATAAAATAAATAAAATAAATAAAATAAATAAAATAAATAAAATAAATAAAATAAATAAAATAAATAAAATAAATAAAATAAATAAAATAAATAAAATAAATAAAATAAATAAAATAAATAAAATAAATAAAATAAATAAAATAAATAAAATAAATAAAATAAATAAAATAAATAAAATAAATAAAATAAATAAAATAAATAAAATAAATAAAATAAATAAAATAAATAAAATAAATAAAATAAATAAAATAAATAAAATAAATAAAATAAATAAAATAAATAAAATAAATAAAATAAATAAAATAAATAAAATAAATAAAATAAATAAAATAAATAAAATAAATAAAATAAATAAAATAAATAAAATAAATAAAATAAATAAAATAAATAAAATAAATAAAATAAATAAAATAAATAAAATAAATAAAATAAATAAAATAAATAAAATAAATAAAATAAATAAAATAAATAAAATAAATAAAATAAATAAAATAAATAAAATAAATAAAATAAATAAAATAAATAAAATAAATAAAATAAATAAAATAAATAAAATAAATAAAATAAATAAAATAAATAAAATAAATAAAATAAATAAAATAAATAAAATAAATAAAATAAATAAAATAAATAAAATAAATAAAATAAATAAAATAAATAAAATAAATAAAATAAATAAAATAAATAAAATAAATAAAATAAATAAAATAAATAAAATAAATAAAATAAATAAAATAAATAAAATAAATAAAATAAATAAAATAAATAAAATAAATAAAATAAATAAAATAAATAAAATAAATAAAATAAATAAAATAAATAAAATAAATAAAATAAATAAAATAAATAAAATAAATAAAATAAATAAAATAAATAAAATAAATAAAATAAATAAAATAAAATAAATAAAATAAATAAAATAAATAAAATAAATAAAATAAATAAAATAAATAAAATAAATAAAATATGTTATTTATTTATAAAATAAATAAAGTAAATAAAATAAATAAAATAAATAAAATAAATAAAATAAATAAAATAAATAAAATAAATAAAATAAATAAAATAAATAAAATAAATAAAATAAATAAAATAAATAAAATAAATAAAATAAATAAAATAAATAAAATAAATAAAATAAATAAAATAAATAAAATAAATAAAATAAATAAAATAAATAAAATAAATAAAATAAATAAAATAAATAAAATAAATAAAATAAATAAAATAAATAAAATAAATAAAATAAATAAAATAAATAAAATAAATAAAATAAATAAAATAAATAAAATAAATAAAATAAATAAAATAAATAAAATAAATAAAATAAATAAAATAAATAAAATAAATAAAATAAATAAAATAAATAAAATAAATAAAATAAATAAAATAAATAAAATAAATAAAATAAATAAAATAAATAAAATAAATAAAATAAATAAAATAAATAAAATAAATAAAATAAATAAAATAAATAAAATAAATAAAATAAATAAAATAAATAAAATAAATAAAATAAATAAAATAAATAAAATAAATAAAATAAATAAAATAAATAAAATAAATAAAATAAATAAAATAAATAAAATAAATAAAATAAATAAAATAAATAAAATAAATAAAATAAATAAAATAAATAAAATAAATAAAATAAATAAAATAAATAAAATAAATAAAATAAATAAAATAAATAAAATAAATAAAATAAATAAAATAAATAAAATAAATAAAATAAATAAAATAAATAAAATAAATAAAATAAATAAAATAAATAAAATAAATAAAATAAATAAAATAAATAAAATAAATAAAATAAATAAAATAAATAAAATAAATAAAATAAATAAAATAAATAAAATAAATAAAATAAATAAAATAAATAAAATAAATAAAATAAATAAAATAAATAAAATAAATAAAATAAATAAAATAAATAAAATAAATAAAATAAATAAAATAAATAAAATAAATAAAATAAATAAAATAAATAAAATAAATAAAATAAATAAAATAAATAAAATAAATAAAATAAATAAAATAAATAAAATAAATAAAATAAATAAAATAAATAAAATAAATAAAATAAATAAAATAAATAAAATAAATAAAATAAATAAAATAAATAAAATAAATAAAATAAATAAAATAAATAAAATAAATAAAATAAATAAAATAAATAAAATAAATAAAATAAATAAAATAAATAAAATAAATAAAATAAATAAAATAAATAAAATAAATAAAATAAATAAAATAAATAAAATAAATAAAATAAATAAAATAAATAAAATAAATAAAATAAATAAAATAAATAAAATAAATAAAATAAATAAAATAAATAAAATAAATAAAATAAATAAAATAAATAAAATAAATAAAATAAATAAAATAAATAAAATAAATAAAATAAATAAAATAAATAAAATAAATAAAATAATTAATTAAATAAAATAATTAATTAGATAAATGAAAAAAAAATTATTTGTTAATTCCAATGGCATTTTAATGTTACAGTACTGAAGGTCAAATTACCTGCTGTACAAATGGTATAAGTATGTATATGTAGCTGAAATTGTTACCCTAAACTGGTAAAAATCACGTAAATACTCGATTCTTAGCTAAACTTAATTAGTTCGTGTTCCAAACCCGACTTTAAAGCAACTAAAACTATTTCTCTAATAATGAATATATTTGCTGTGATCTTCTTGGTTCTAACGACAATTCTGGTAGCTGTTTTGGGTAAATACGTAAATCAAATTTAATAAAATTTTGTTAAGATATAAACTGAATTGTTACGAATTTAAAAATTCCATCTCCCTAAAAGTGTGGAGATATCTATATTCTCAAAATGTAAATTTAAGTTCGACTGTCAAAAGACTGATGAAACTTATGGGTATACTCCTATCACAATAACCCATTTTAATATATTCCTACAGCCAATGATGGTGACACCTGTACCATAGATGGTGTGACCATTAAGAAGGGTGAACATTACAACCCCATAGGCGTGTGTGAACGAATATACTGTACTGGCGACGGCGAATTGGGAGGCACTGGGTAAGTAGTGTATAAAAAGTAAACACTGGATTTGGCAAACGTAATCGTAACGACGAATCAGCTGATACAATTTAAAATGTGGAAATCAGTGTAAGTTCTGATTCACACTCGGCAATTTTTTCCAAGAAAGTGTCAAAGTTTGTTGGAGAGAGAGGCAGGCGGAAAGAGCTCTCTGCCTCTCTCTCCAACAAACTTTGACACTTGCTTGAAAAAAATTGTCTCGTGTGAGTCTGGACTAAACGTAACAGATGGAAGAAAAAGCTAAAATGTGAATTCGATGTTACGTTTGCAAACAGCTGATTAAAAAATAAGGTTGTAATGTCAATATATTCAGTTAAACAATAAAAAAATTTAAAAAGTAATGCAAGTGTTTTATGCAAAACAATAAAATTAAAACAAGACAAATTTATTCAAAATAAAATTAATTGTTGATATGTTTGTTGTGAAAGCCTAAAGCTATGAACACACGATTGTCAGATCGGACAACGTTATCAATCCCGTTAAAGTGCTGCCACTTTAACAATGACAGATTGTTAGGCAAAGATGAATTGACCGGTCAGACGATTGCAAGAAAACCTTACAATTTGATATATTTACAATATAAATTTTTATTTTTTTTAACTGAGCTAAAAAAACAATCAAAATAAAAATACAAAGGTCGAATAAAAAAACAACAAAAATTTTCATATCTGCAATATATTTTATAAATATTTACCTATTATTATTAGGATTGCCAATAAAAATATTTTATAGACAGTGTTGCCAATGAAGTGTTTCTCTGACAGATACATAAACTTCACACATCTTACAATTACTTTTCTGCCAATGTTGCAGGGCAAAAATTGTAAGTTCACAGGGCTGCATTTTTTCGCCATTTTCCTGACAATATTGCAAGATCTAACAACCGTGTGTGTGAAGGAGCGCACAACAGGCCGAACCACTGGCTTAAGTGTATGTCCATGGACATGAGACGTTTAAACGTCTCCTCTCTTCAACCTAACCTAACAACCGTGTGTACATAGCTTATGTTATGGGTATTTGCTCATACTGGCAACTTTACGGTTACTCTAAATTTTCGAGTTACGGTTTCGTTTGCAAACCTAGCTTTATATTTATGTATTATTCCCTCTCAGTCAAAACTGGTAAAAAAAACAATTTTCAAAAAGTTCAATACAATATAAAAATATGGCATTTCTAAATATTTTAAATAAAAAATAGTTTAAAACTGTTTGACAAATATT
Source organism: Eudasyphora cyanicolor (assembly GCA_963930755.1). Taxonomy (NCBI): domain Eukaryota; kingdom Metazoa; phylum Arthropoda; class Insecta; order Diptera; family Muscidae; genus Eudasyphora; species Eudasyphora cyanicolor. Next base: position 274,473,701 of record OZ005736.1, on the reverse strand, counting down.
TCTATTTCTTTTTTTATTTTTTTTTACAGCTGTCCCCAAGTATCCAGTCCTCCTTGCCTCAAGTGCAAAATGTCTCCTTTCGATTTAACCAAACCCTTTCCTCATTGTTGCCCGAAATTGCAATGTTAATTCTTCACCATATAAGTTATTATACATTTTAAAATAATGACTATTTGTAGAAATTCTGAAATTGTAAAATTTGTTTAAACATAGAAGCACTAAAGTATATGAAAGGAAAAATTGTTTCAATATTATTGTTTCAATTTAATATTGCCATTTTCAAAAATCAACATATTTAAATTCCAAAAATTTGTTTTATTTGTTGTTATTACACATTTTTTAAAACAAGCTTAAAATACACAAATGTAGTAAAATATAATTAAATATAATAAAATATAATGAAATTGTATAAAATTGAACAAATAAAAATGCAAAATAAAATTAAACAAAATCACGTAAGTACCCGATTCATAGTTACAAGCAACAAGGTTCTGCTCAAGGTTTCACATAAGATGAAAATAATCTCCGGGTCAAAAACTCCGCCTAAAAAGCTCGTGTATTCGATGAGAGTAATCCTATCAGAAATCTCTCATGTTTCATTCAAAACAAACAAATATTTTTTCGCCAGTTATCAATCTATAAAAAAATATTTTTATATTAAATCCGGTTCTTATCGCTACCATTTCCAAGTAGTAAAATTCCACTATCTTATAATTTCCAAAAAAATGTTATACCCTTGAATTTGTGATCAGATTTCAGAAAAATAGTTCACTTAAATCCCAAGTTGTTAGCTAAATTCTAACAGTTCGTAATCCAGAGTCGACTAATAAACATCTGCAGAAGTGTTAAACAAAATGAAAGTCTACGCTCTGATATTTTTAGTGCTGATAACAGTTGTGGCCTTTGTTTGTGGTAAATATAATGGTGTTCTAAATAAAAAACTTTCCTAAATATTTGTTAATATGGGCATTATCAATATTTCGAGGGGAAAAAAAGCCCAAGCCCATGTCTATAATTTTTTTTGTACATATTTAACAAATCTTTTATTCTTGCGATAAAAAAATTGTAAAGCAATCACTTCTGTTTACGGTCTGGAGCATAAACAGACCAAGTTCATGTCGATAAATATTTTTTATTGAAATTGTTTCTTAATAATTTATAGAAGTTGTCCCCCTTTATATGTTGGAGGAAAACTGTGTAATTATATGACCCGATTTTCCATGTAAATTATGGTTTTAAATTTCAATAATATATTTATCGGAAATGGACTTGGTCCGTTTATGCAGTATACCCTCAATATATAAATATTTATTTATTTTTATTAATTATATATTATACAGGCATGTCACAGAGTGCAATATCGTACAAGAATTTACGTTTTTAAACCGAAAACGTTTTTAGTTTCTACAGATAACGTAAACCGAAAAATAAATTTCGGTTTAAAACGTTCACAAAATCTGAAGCGAAATTTATGTTTTTACTAATTTAAACGCCAGAAAAGTCAAAAAATCTACTAAAGATTAAGTATGAAAAATATTTGAATTAATTTCAAGCAAAAAAGAAACCATTTTAAATATTTTTCGCACGAAAATGTTAATACTTTTGGTCTTCGAAGTGCTATACCCACTTTAGTAACCAAAAAATAAAAAAATAAGAGAAAATGCAACCCTGTAACTAAAAAAAGAAACAACAAAAAAGATTTGATCATTGAAATGTAAGTTGTTATTTTAATGTTAAATTTAATAATAATTATTGTTATATATTTAAAGGGGCAAACACAGAAACATTAATCAAGCCAAGATTTTGGCCAATTTTATTTTTTTGGCTGTTTTATTTATTTTCACTACCGCCAATCAGAATCTGGTGTCGAACCGATTTTGTTGACGGCTGTTTCTGATTTCTATGCTGCCATATTTATACCCTACACCACACTGTGGTACAGGGTATTATAAGTTTGTTTCACGGCAGATGATTGTAACACCTTAAAATAACACAGCTAGACCCACCTTAAAGTATACCGATCGACTCAGAATCACTAGCTGAGTCAATTTAACGATGTCCGTCCGTCCGTCCGTCTGTCCATGTAAAGTTGTTCGTCGATTACAGGTCGCAATTTCACTCCGATCGTTCTGAAATTTTGAGTTTAGAGTATTTCGCGTCTGTTAAGATCGCTATTGAATTTGGTTGAAATCGGTTCAGATTTAGATATAGCTCCCATATATATCTTTCGTCCGATTTGGCCCTTTAGTCCTATAGAAGCTGTATTTTACATCCGATCGTTTTGAAATTTAGAATGGTAAAGTTTCTGGATCCATGAACCAACATTGCTGAATTTGAAGAAAATCGGTTAAGATTTAGTTATAGCTCCCATATATATGTTTCGTCCGATTTGGCCCTTTAGTCCTATAGAAGCTGTATTTTACATCCGATCGTTTTGAAATTTAGAATGGTAGAGTTTCTTGATCCATGAACCAACATTGCCGCATTTGAAGAAAATCGGTTCAGATTTAGATATAGCTCCCATATATATCTTTCGTCCGATTTGGTCCTTTAGTCCTATAGAAGCTGTATTTTACATCCGATCGTTTTGTAATTTAGAATGGTAGAGTTTCTTGATCCATGAACCAACATTGCCGAATTTGAAGAAAATCGGTTAAGATTTAGCTATAGCTCCCATATATATGTTTCGTCCGATTTGGCCCTTTAGTCCTATAGAAGCTGTATTTTACATCCGATCGTTTTGAAATTTAGAATGGTAGAGTTTCTTGATCCATGAACCAACATTGCCGAATTTGAAGAAAATCGGTTAGGATTTAGCTATAGCTCCCATATATATGTTTCGTCCGATTTGGCTCTTTAGTCCTATAGAAGCTGTATTTTACATCCGATCGTTTTGAAATTTAGAATGGTAGAGTTTCTTGATCCATGAACCAACATTGCCGAATTTGAAGAAAATCGGTTAGGATTTAGCTATAGCTCCCATATATATGTTTCGTCCGATTTGGCCATTTAGTCCTATAAAAGCTGTATTTTACATCCGATCGTTTTGAAATTTAGAATGGTAGAGTTTCTTGATCCATGAACCAACATTGCCGAATTTGAAGAAAATCGGTTCAGATTTAGATATAGCTCCCATATATATCTTTCGTCCGATTTGGTCCTTTAGTCCTATAGAAGCTGTATTTTACATCCGATCGTTTTGTAATTTAGAATGGTAGAGTTTCTTGATCCATGAACCAACATTGCCGAATTTGAAGAAAATCGGTTAAGATTTAGCTATAGCTCCCATATATATGTTTCGTCCGATTTGGCCCTTTAGTCCTATAGAAGCTGTATTTTACATCCGATCGTTTTGAAATTTAGAATGGTAGAGTTTCTTGATCCATGAACCAACATTGCCGAATTTGAAGAAAATCGGTTAGGATTTAGCTATAGCTCCCATATATATGTTTCGTCCGATTTGGCCCTTTAGTCCTATAGAAGCTGTATTTTCCATCCGATCGTTTTGAAATTTAGAATGGTAGAGTTTCTTGATCCATGAACCAACATTGCCAAATTTGAAGAAAATCGGTTAGGATTTAGCTATAGCTCCCATATATATGTTTCGTCCGATTTGGCTCTTTAGTCCTATAGAAGCTGTATTTTACATCCGATCGTTTTGAAGTTTAGAATGGTAGAGTTTCTTGATCCATGAACCAACATTGCCGAATTTGAAGAAAATCGGTTAAGATTTAGCTATAGCTCCCATATATATGTTTCGTCCGATTTGGCCCTTTAGTCCTATAAAAGCTGTATTTTACATCAAATCGTGTTGAAATTTAGAATGGTAGAGTTTCTTGATCCATGAACCAACACTACCGAATTTGAAGAAAATCGGTTAAGATTCAGCTATAGCTCCCATATAGATCCAATCGTTTTTATACCCTACACCACACTGTGGTACAGGGTATTATTTAAGTATAAAATGTCCCAAAAGTAAATTTATGTAAACAATTTATAATGAATTACAAAATTTATATATCAGAGTTATTCAATATTACGAGAGTGGTGTAGGGTATTATATAGTCGGCACCGCCCGACTTTAGCCTTTCCTTACTGGTTTTGATATTGTTTTTAGTTTTTCATTTTCTTTCGGTTTCCTAAAAAAACGTACAAGATCTGTAGAAGCAAAAGTAAAACAATACGATTTTCAAAAACGAAAACGTACAAATTTCGTACAAAACCGGTGACATGCCTGATACTCATATACTCTTATGATAATTATGCAGTATATCCGCGATATATAAATATTTATTTATTTTTATTAATTATATATTATATTCTTATCATAATTATCTTTTTCATTTACACCCTACCCTAGCAAATCCAGCAATTAATGGGGATGATTGTAATATTAATGGAGTTTACATTAAAAAGGGTGAATATTCCTATGTGGTGGGTGAATGTCAAAAAACGTACTGTCATGGAAAAAACGCCATCTCTGGAGTTTCGTAAGTATTAAAGCAATGCATTTTTTGTAAACTAAATCGGTATGAAATATTTCATAAAAAAATAGCCAAACACAAATAATTTTGATAACTATCTAAAAATTCGTATAGAAATTTCGATAACAAATATTTATCGAAATGGGCTTGGTCGATTTATGTTATACATATGTCCTCAATATATTAACTGCCTGACTCACCATGTCGAACGTTAACGTTCGCATGTCTTCTATGTGAAAAACAGCTGATTTGCGACATAACAGCTTATTTCATCAGAACGACGAAGCGAATGAAAAAATACTGACAGTTAGTTGATCGCAAATCAGCTGTTTTTCGCATAGAATTCGTTAGAAGAACGTTAACGTTTGACATATCATCCATATACGCGTACTACGTAAACTGCCCATAACTGTGTTTATCGAAATTAAAGGATACAATTTTCACGGTAAATCGGGTCATATCATTGTAGGGGGTTTTTCTTCAATTTCTAGAGGCATAAAATATAAATTAAAAATTTTGATAACAAATATTTAAAGAAATTGTCTTGATCAATCTATGCAATGATATACATATTTACATTGTCCTCATACTGCATTAAATCCTGATTCACACTCGTCAATTATTTCAAAGCAAGTGTCAAAGTTTGTAGGAGAGAGTGGCAGATAGCTCTTTCCGCCTTCCTCTCTATACTACAAACTTTGACACTTGCTTTGAAAAAATTGACGAGTGTAAATAAGGACTAACTGACAAAATCAATTGCTATAAACTTTGTTATCGATTTTTAAAGCCATGATTTACAAGGAAAATTTGGTCATATCAGTTTAAATAGGAGGACCTCTTATATAAATGAGTAAAGAAAATAATTCGTAGAAATTTCGATAAACAAATAATATTTCGAATAGAAATTCCGATAAAAAATATTTATCGAAAAAATAATACTGCATATATATATATAATGCTCAATATATCTACTTATAGTCGGCATACAGAATAAACTGATCAAGTCCACTTCCGATAAATTTTTTTATCGAAATTGAAAGTCATGATTTACACGGGAAAATTGAGTTGTCATAGCAGCATTTCCTTTAATTTATAGAGGAACACCTCTTCTATAAATTAGTTAAGAAAATAATTAATAAAAATTTCGATAAACATTTAATAATTTGAATGGAAATTTCATTAAAAGAAATATTTATCGAAATGAACTTGCCTAATTTTAGCTGCATATAAGATCAAATATTTTTATCGAAATTTAAGACCATAAGTTAAATCGAATTATATTACAGAATTTTCCTTCAATTATAGAGAATTTATAAAAATAATTCCTAAATATGTTGATCTCTTCTATAATTTAGTAAAGACAACTACAATAAACATGTAATAATGCGAATGTAATTATTCGAAACATTATTCACCATGTTTGGTTTTGATAAATGTTTTATTATCGAAAGGCTACAATTTACGGTATAAATCGAATCATAAGCAGAATTTTCCTTCAATTTATAGAGAATTCATAAAAATTTCGATAACATATAGTAATTCGAAAAGATTTTTCCATAACAAGTCTTATCGAAAATTAACTTGTTCAGTATGTGCTGTACACCTTCGATATACGGTATATCAAGTTTTTATACGACGTGTCATACTTTGTTATCGAAATTTCAAATCAAACTTATCGTAAATGAACTATTTCAATTTATATAGTATACCGATAAAACAAAATGTTGTTATCAGAATTAAAATCTGTTCATATCATTACAGCGTTTTCTTGAAATTCAGACATTCCCTATAAATTTGTAAGGAAAAAGATAATCAAATTTCAATAAATATGCCAACAATTAGTAGAGAAATTTCGATAAAAAAAATATTTATGGAAATGTAGTTTCCCTCGATATATGTAAATAGATATGTCGATACAAAAATATTTATCAAAGTGATATTGAACAGTTTATGCCGCATATATATCTGTGGTCACAAGGCATAACAGCATATGTCTGTTTTTGCAACTTTTCAGGATAGCACTTTAAAGATTTGAATCTATATAATAATCCATTTGTAAAGTAGTGACAAAGTGAGATATGCTAATAAATCCTGCCTTATACCTAGATGACTAAGCGAGGAATCATCACCAAAATTTGTCACAATACGTAATCTAATACGCGGAACATCATGGCATTAATAACTCTATTTGGGCAGAACTCGAGTTATGCTATTATGCCTTGTGACCACAGATATTATGCTTAATATATTTATTTATCTATCGAAATATGCTTGCTTAGTTTATGCTGTACATAAATGTATAATTGGAGATGTTCAATTTCGATAAATGTTAGTATTGAAATTGACGTTTTCCATAAATAAGTAAAGAAAATAATTCATAAACATTTCTATAAACAGATATTTCGATAACATAGTTATCGAAAATTAATATAATGAAAATATGATTTATACCTTCTATATAAAGCATTTCAAGTAAATGTATGCTACATACATTGTTATCAAAATTTGAAATCTAACATAAAAATAATTTTTTGTTATCGAAATTAAAATCAGTTCATATCATTACATTATAATTTTCTACAAATTCATAGAGGAGGAAATGCCCTATAAATTAGTAAGAAAAAATATTAATGAAAATTTTAATAAATATGCAAAAAAAAATCTTAGAGAAATTTCGATAAAAACAATATTTATCGAAATGGACTTTATTTACATAGTTTATGCTGCATTCCCTCGCTAGACATTAAGGATTTCTCCTTTTAAATTAAAAACTTATCATGTACTACAAATTTTGAAATGATTTTATTTTTAAACTTTTCTACAGATGTGGCATGGTAGGCGTACTTCCTGGCAGCAAATGCAAATATATGCCGTTGGACCCTTCAAAACCCTTTCCAGAATGTTGTCCACATTTCTATGATTGTTAAAATATTCTAAGAAAAATAATTTTGTAATAATTAAAATAAAATTCTAGGACACACTACAGATTTATGTATAGTTTACAGTTTTGAAAGTTATTATTTTTACATAAAATATGTGTGGTATGTATTTAAATTAAAAAAAATTGTAAAACAGTTACAGTACTTTTTAACACAAACATGGGATTAAAAATGTTCTTAAAATTCAGGATGATCAAAACCCCATTTTTTAATTGACGATTAATCAATTTTTTTTGAGAAGTATTTTCAAATAAAATGGTATCCACAGCCACTCGCATTTTTGTAGATAGAGCACAGCAAAATGAGAATAAACAAGTAAAAGCGTTAAGTTCGACCATGCCGAATCTTATATACCCTCCACCATGGATAGCATGTGACCTCACAAAATAATTCAAACCTAAAGAAAACACAAAAAATATAGTAGATGAGAACAGTAGTAATCACAACGAGTTAGATGCTATATATGGGAGCTATATCTAAATATGGACCGATATGGCCCATTTGCAATCCCAAACAACCTGCAACTACAAGAAGTATTTGTACAAAATTTGATCAACCTAGCTCTATTATTGCGGACTGTAGCGTGATTACCACAGACGGACATGGCTAAATCATCTTAGAATTTTACGACGATTAAGAATATATATACTTTATGGGGTCCCAGATCAATATTTAGAGGTGTTACAAACGGAGTGACAAAATGAATATACCCCCCATCCTATGGTGGAGGGTATAAATAACACCGAGAACAGTAGGAAACATATAGTAGATGAGAACAGTAGGAATCACAACGAGTTAGATGCTATATATGGGAGCTATATCTAAATATGGACCGATATGGCCCATTTGCAATCCCAAACAACCTGCATCTATAAGAAGTATTTGTACCAAATTTGATCAACCTAGCTCTATTATTGCGGACTGTAGCGTGATTACCACGGACGGACAGACGGACGGACGGACAGACGGACATGGCTAAATCATATTAGAATTTTACGACGATTAAGTATAGATATACTTTATGGGGTCCCAGATCAATATTTAGAGGTGTTACAAACGGAGTGACAAAATGAATATACCCCCATCCTATGGTAGAGGGTATAAAAATGATGTGCATATTATTGATATATCGCTTAGTTATCGGATGTTGAAGTTTGAAAAAAAATAGAAGAACACATGAGGTACGATGACGTCGGCATTAGCCGTTGACAAAACTACATTTGTTTTCGTGGTTCGCGATGCGAACCCAAGCAAAAAACAAAAATGTATTGGTATGAGAGTTTTAGTATGTTGATTTAGTTCGGCAAAATACGGGTTTGGTTAGCAGTTCTTGTTAAATTCAATTTACTGCTTCCATAAGTAATTCAGCTGATTTAAGTTAAAGACATAAACTATTGCTACTGAATTCTGAAGATGATGAGTGGTGTCTATCGAAACTGCAGTCAACTCTACCAAGCAATTAAAACTCTCTACCAATTTTTGTATTTGTTTCTATTACTTTTTTGCAATTGACAGAAAGTAACTGAAACATATGGTCTCAAACCAAAATAAATTCTGACTGAATAAAAAAATAATTTTTTGGTAAAATGAGCTCAACATGTGACAAAGATAAAATTAAACTTTTCTATAACTACCTTAGTTATCGAAATATCAATAATGAAACCTAATCGGATACAATTTTTCATTTTAAGGAACCTCGGATATCATACTCTCCCAACAAAGTAGTTTTCAGTACAAAAATTATATTTTTTATAATGTTTAGAAATCTCTAAAAGGTCGAATAAACCGACATGAAAAAACCGATGATCCAGATAACACAAAAATTAGTGGAAATCCATTCGGGTTTTGATTGCTAATCAGCGTTACCAGATGATAAGTTTTAACTTATTTTTCAAGTTTTTTCAAATGGAAAATAACGCTTTTAAGTTTTTTCTTCCACAAATACGTTTGTTCAAGTTCTGTAAATTAATATTAGACATGTTTTCGTTACAAGCTAGCGATTTTAGATTATCACTTTGCAACGAAAACGACTGACTTCCGCTAACTGGCGCATAAGCAGTAAGTGGCGGATTTCCACTATCTGGTAACAATGGAGTCATGAGTTGCGAAGAAGACAAAAAATTCGTGAAATATATTTATAAAACATAAATTTACTATTCTATGTTCAATTGTTTACACTCTTTTTGCAAATATTAAAATAATTTTCCATTTCTGTTCTTCTTCCTGTTAATTCACAATAACTAACAACAATCTCTCCAAAAATGAGATGCCAAAATGCGAAATATAGGATGCCCAATCTTGCAACACCATACTCGATTAAGACAGGAACACAAGCACCAAACTTCATCGGGAACTAATAATGCTTAAAAGTGCGTAGCTCCCCATATAAATTAAGCACTTATGGTGTAACGAAAACACGCCTATTATATTATTATCTCAGAAAAGCTTTCCCAAAACATTTCATTTTCACTTTAATTTTAAATTAATATTAGATTCACAGTGGAAGCATACAAATAACTTGCTATTACACATTTTTTTATCGAAACAAAAAAATAATTGGAGCTTGTGAGATGATATGGACATAATTTAGAAAAAATTAAAACATTTTCGGAATCATATTTCCACTTGGATTAATATATTTATACCAATGAATATCGAATAGATTTTATAATAGGCATGTTTTCGTTACAAGCTAGCACTTTTAGTTTAGCACTTTGCAACGAAAACAACTGACTTCCACTAACCGACACATAAGCAATAAGTGGCGGATTTTCACTATCTGGTAGCAATGGTGTCATGAGTTGCGAAGAAAGAACAGTGCGAAACAGACAAAAAATTCGTGAAAAGTATTTATAAAACATATATTTACTATTCTATGTTCAATTGTTTATACTCTTTTTGCAAATATTAAAATAATTTTCCATTTCTGTTCTTCTTCCTGTTAATTCACAATAACTGACAACAATCTCTCCAAAAATGAGATGCCATAATGCGAAATATAGGATGCCCAATCTTGCAACACCATACTCGATTAAGACAGGAACACAAGCACCAAACTTCATCGGGAACTAATAATGCTTAAAAGTGCATAGCTCCCCATATAAATTAAGCACCTATGGTGTAACGAAAACACGCCTATTATATTATTATCTCAGAAAAGCTTTCCCAAAACATTTCATTTTCACTTTAATTTTAAATTAATATTAGATTCACAGTGGAAACATACAAATAACTTGCTATTACACATTTTTTTTAACGAAACAAAAAAATAATTGGAGCTTGTGAGATGATATGGACATAATTTAGAAAAAATTAAAACATTTTCGGAATCATATTTCCACTCGGATTACTATATTTATACCAATGAATATCGAATAGATTTTATAATGATTCGATATTATTCCAATATAAGGGGCCCCGTGATTCGAGAAATATGGCCCATCGCCATTTGTTTAATTTAGTTTTGTTGTACAGTTTGTCTTTAGGCGTGTTTTCGTTACACCATAAGTGCTTAATTTGTATGGGGAGCTAAGCACTTTTAAGCACTATTAGTTCCCGATGAAGTTTGGTGCTTGTGTTCCTGTCTTAATCGAGTATGATGTTGCCAGATTGGGCACCCTATATTTAGCAATATGGCATCCCATTTTTGGAGAGATTTTATCAATTATTGTGAATTAACGGGAAGAAGAAGAACAAAAATAGGAAATTATTTTAATATTTGCAAAAAGAGTGTAAACAATTGAACATAGAATAGTAAATATATGTTTTATAAATACTTTTCACGAATTTTTTTGTCTGTTTCGCACTGTTCTTTCTTCGCAACTCATGACACCATTGATACCAGATAGTGAAAATCCGACACTTATTGCTTATGTGTCAGTTAGTGGAAGTCAGTTGTTTTCGTTGCAAAGTGCTAAACTAAAATTGCTAGCTTGTAACGAAAACATGCCTTTTTTACCATTTAAAACCTAAACTATATTAAGAGGTTCAAATAAAGAAGCATTTCAACACTGTATTTAAGATGTAATTACTACTATTTTTTAGTTATTTCAATAAAATAATAATAATAAATTTTTTTGTTGCAAAAGAAGTTTTTTCTTTGAAAAGTTTAAGTTTTTTCAAAAAATATCTGGCAACGCTATTGCTAATACACCTTGCCTCAATATGCTCAACGTCACGATACATTTTTGCCACTAATTGACATTTCATTATTTCTGCTTGTTATATGAAACTTGGCAATCCTAGTTGTAAAGTCGTAAACATTTCACAGCTGTAAAGAAAAAAATAAGAATTAAAATATTTGTGGATTTATCACGAACGAAAAACGTTAGAATGTCGCGTGTGATTTTGCATGAATTGGTGTGGATCGGCATCAAATCTTAAAAAAGAAGGTGATTAACTAGAATGTATTCCTGTAGTAATGTAGCCCGCATTCTTCTCGTGTGTAGACGAAACAAAACGAAAATATAGTATGGTTTTGGGGAGTGGGAGTCCAATCTGTTGTTGTTACCTATGAATGCCTTATGACATATTAACCCATTGGTGGAATATCTAAAAACGTGGAAAGGGCTTTACATATTGTTCAAAATGACTTAACTAAATAGAAAATCGCCGAAACTCGAGGCAAGTCTGATCAAAACCTGGTCAGAAACTGTGAAACGCATTGTTCTGATGCCAAAAGAGGAGGACCAAATAATTATGGCGAAGATTGAAAATGAAGTTAGTCTGCCAATCGTTGTCGAAAAGGGTTTAGTAATATAGGCTGCTCTCCCCGATCACCAGACGGGCATATTTCTTGGCCCTATGACTGATTTTATTTTTAGAAAATTAATCTTTTTATTTTCTGTTTTCGTTAAAATTGTTCACCTTTTTACTTGCAAATTAATTGATTCATAATTTAGACTTTATATCGAACGCCAGCCATGGAAGAAACCCCATCCAGTCGACTTTGTATTAAACCTTGTCATGATCATCATAGCCTTCACAATACTGAGGGTCTACAGACTGAAGTATATACGAAAACGGCCAAATATTTTACATCTAAGGTAAGTTTTTCCATAACATAGGTCAAGTTCCAAAGGATTTAATCAAACAATTTAATTTTTTACAGTTACTGGACCTGGAAAAAGGCAAATTTTTAAAAGTCAAATGTATGAAGTGCTGGAATTGCATAACGGAATTTCACACATTCCAGGAGTCTATTCTAGAGACCCAAAAATTACATGGACTGTTAGGCTCGGAAGGAGAGCTGCATACAGATGACTTTACTGAATCATTATTAGAGAAACCTACTAGTGCCTTATTTGTAGCTCAAGTACAAGGTGGTGTAAGCTGGAGTACATCGGAACCTGCAAAAAAACAACTAAAAGCTAAGGTAAAACAGGAAAAAGGCAATGTAATTACAGAAAACGAGGTGGAATATCCCTCGGAATTGATTTCCCAGGGCTTAGATTCAAAGCAATCCTATCTAGCTTTGTCAGAAGCAAAACATCAAACTGAACTTGTTATAACAACGAAGTTGGAAAGTCCTTCTGAGTTGATAACTCCTGACGACTTAACTTCAACGCCTTCTCATTATAACATAAAAGCGGAGTTAGTTGATATTTCTTTCAATTCTAATAAAACTCCCATTACAGAAGAGCCAGAGCTAGTGAACAGCTCTCAAGATTCAGACACAAATTCCACAAAAAATTATGATTTAGATGAAGAATGGCTTAATTTCGATGATGAGCCTGACAAAAAAGTGAATAATGCGTCCAAAGCTAAATCAACCAATGCCAATGGCAAAACCCAAAACAAACCTCAACCCCGCTCTTCCTCCCAGAGAAACCCAAATATTGGGCATGTTTTCGTTATAAGCTTGCGATTTTAGTTTAGCACTTTGCAACGAAAACAACTGACTTCCACTAACTGGCGCATAAGCAGTAAGTGGCGGATTTCCAGTATCTGGTAGCAATGGTGTCATGAGTTGCGAAGAAGAACAGTGCGTAACAGATAAAAAATTCGTGAAATGTATTTATAAAACATAAATTTACTATTCTATGTTCAATTGTTTACACTCTTTTTGCAAATATTAAAATAATTTTCCATTTCTGTTCTTCTTCCTGTTAATTCACAATAACTGACAACAATCTCTCCAAAAATGAGATGCCATAATGCGAAATATAGGATGCCCAATCTTGCAACACCATACTCGATTAAGACAGGAACACAAGCACCAAACTTCATCGGGAACTAATAATGCTTAAAAGTGCGTAGCTCCCCATATAAATTAAGCACCTATGGTGTAACGAAAACACGCCTATTATATTATTATCTCAGAAAAGCTTTCCCAAAACATTTCATTTTCACTTTAATTTTAAATTAATATTAGATTCACAGTGGAAGCATACAAATAACTTGCTATTACACATTTTTTTTAACGAAACAAAAAAATAATTGGAGCTTGTGAGATGATATGGACATAATTTAGAAAAAATTAAAACATTTTCGGAATCATATTTCCACTCGGATTACTATATTTATACCAATGAATATCGAATAGATTTTATAATGATTCGATATTATTCCAATATAAGGGGCCCCGTGATTCGAGAAATATGGCCCATCGCCATTTGTTTAATTTAGTTTTGTTGTACAGTTTGTCTTTAGGCGTGTTTTCGTTACACCATAAGTGCTTAATTTGTATGGGGAGCTAAGCACTATTAGTTCCCGATGAAGTTTGGTGCTTGTGTTCCTGTCTTAATCGAGTATGATGTTGCCAGATTGGGCACCCTATATTTAGCAATATGGCATCCCATTTTTGGAGAGATTTTATCAATTATTGTGAATTAACGGGAAGAAGAAGAACAAAAATAGGAAATTATTTTAATATTTGCAAAAAGAGTGTAAACAATTGAACATAGAATAGTAAATATATGTTTTATAAATACTTTTCACGAATTTTTTGTCTGTTTCGCACTGTTCTTTCTTCGCAACTCATGACACCATTGCTACCAGATAGTGAAAATCTGTTACTTATTGCTTATGTGCCAGTTAGTGGAAGTCAGTTGTTTTCGTTGCAAAGTGCTAAACATGATACAATAATAGAAGGTAAAATCACTTGCCCAACAACAAAACAATACAACCCTGTACATTATTTTCGTACAATAGCTTGTCAAAATGGGCAGCCGACTCGAACAGCTGACCAACAATTGGTTGCCAAATAAATTTTTTATTTGAAATTTAATTTTCTTTAAAAATGATAATTTTTTTCTAATATTTCAAACTTACGTGCAATTACCCATTAAAGTAAATCTGGTGACTGCAATTTTATTCAGTATAACAAGTTTTCTCTTGTATTGGGATACACACACAATGTAAGTGTTGTCTTTAAGGAACTATAAAATTTAAATAATTTCCTCATTTTAATCTCGGAAGGATAGTGTCATTAACCTTCATGGCACCCAGATGTTTTTGCTGTTACAGTAGCATTGATGATGGATGGCATATAATACAATACTGCCCGGTCGAGCTTTTCAACAATTTTATTTCTTTAGAATACATTTTTTAAAAGGTTTTTCTCTTCAGAGCTTATCCTTACAAATGAGTGGCATAAGCTGAATGCGGCCATACGTGTCACACATATCAGTAAAAAGGCAGAACAGAAAAAATGGAGCAGTAAAATGGAAGACGTCCGGTCTCTCGTGCAATGGAATTAACTCAAAATCCCGACAGCAAGATCCTTTTGGACAGAATGGGCCTCCTGATGACGTAGAGGACTTTTGGTTGAAGAGCTACTCCTCATGTCAAAACCAATTTTCTGGTTGTATTTATTTTCTAGTTAGGAAATAAGTTTTTCATGTTATAAGAAAATACATACTCGTACATATGTATATGGACGGACCATTTATTAAAAAATATGATGAACGAATAATGTAAAAAGAATTGACGTATTGTATATATTTTTTAATTTAATAACAAAGTTTGTCGTTGATACAAATAATAAGTTGTTAGCTGCAACATTGTTCAAGCTACATCTGTTGAATTGTCAATCAATTATTCAGTTTTATGAAAATGAGTGTTGTCCTCCGCCTAGTTTACCATTTGTTGATGAACAAAATTGAACAAACAAGAGTTCCAAGAACGTCCAATTCAAATCGAAAAAGTTGCTGTTTGATGTGGATTTGGGGCTTGCCAACTTCTTTTGAGCTGAATTTGATGATATGGACACTAAAATGTGGTTCCAACAGGACGGCGCCATAGCCACACAACTCATGCTACATGGCATCGTCATCTCACGAGGAGGTGATGTGAACTGGCCTCCGAGATCGTGCGATGTGACCCAATTAGAATTTTTTGTGGAGTTTTGTTAAGTGGCACGTCTATGAGAACAATCTACAAACCATAACAGCCAACACAACCCTTGACATCGGCAAAATTCTGCTTGTCTCATGCGCCAAAGTCATGGAAAATTCGAAATTACGGATTCGCGAATCTGCGAAACAGTGGCATACATTTGCAAGATATTATATTCCATTTATAATGACATCAATAGGACTTTAAAACGAAGTTAATAAAGTTATGTGATATCACACATACACACTTTGTTTTATTTACATTTAAATATAGGAAATGTTAAATACAATTTACATTATTTTTAATTTGCGTGAATTTTGTTTGATTGTACACTATTTTTTAAAACGCTTCCAACAACAAAATGTAAACAAACAATCAAACGTCATCCATGAGTTTGACAGTTCATTGAGCTCTGAAAAAATGACGAGAAAATCAGCTGTTCGCTGTACGCTACCTTGTTCAATATACCTTGGAAGCTAAACTAAAATGTCTAGCTTGTAACGAAAACATGCCTATTGTGCTGCAGTATTTAATTTGGTTGGACAAAAAATAAGTACATTGCTCGTTTTGTCCAAAATGCATAAAAAACAAAAACAGCTGAAACAGGCGTTAGACCAAAATAGACACTGGCAACAACAGATAATACCATTGTCACTCTCGCCAAAAGGGAGAAATTTCTGCTGATATAGGCAAAGTGATATCTGCTAGATCGGTTCGGCATAGACTAGTAGATGCCAAACTACCAGGCCGAATAGCCAGAAAAGTTCCTCTGCTTCGGAAAAAAATTGGAAGACGAGACAGTGCTTCAAAAGAAACCATTTGAGTTGGTCCGGACCAGCAGGTAAGAAATAGTGGCTTAATATCTTGTGGAGCGACGAAACCAAAATAAATGTATTCGGAAATGATAATAGTCATAACGTACGTCGCCCCCAGGGATTGGAATTCCATGTGCGCTTCACAAAAAAGACCGTCAAACACGGTGGCGGCAACATAATGGTATGGGCCTGCTTTTCCTGGTATGGTTTAGGTCCAAATTTATCGAATTACCGATACTATAACCCGATTCGAATTCAAAAACATATTGGAGAACGCAATGGTGCCATACGCTGAAGAAAACATGCCTCTAAAATGGGTGTTTCAACACACATCCCGCTTCGTCAAGGATTGGTTCCAGGAAAATAGTATAAGCCTGCTTTAATGGCCTAGTCAATCCCGGACCTTAATCCAATTAAAAACCTGTGGGGAGAGTTAAAACAGCGAATCGACAAACAAACATTTCAAAATAAGGACCAACTTTGGAATTTTGTGCAGAAAACGTGGTATGAAATCCCAGTTAAAACTGTCGTAAACTTGTAAACCGTATGCCAAAAAGAGTACACAAAATTATTCAAAATAAGGGCGCATATACTGGATACTAAAGAAATAATAATAATAAAGTTTAATTTAAATTTAAAATATAGAATTATAAATTTTTATCGACGATTTACAGAATGTCCTTATTATTTTGTCCACTAATTTTTATCACTTTGTTCTTGTAATTGCTTTAACGAGCTGATTTATGATACTAGCTCATAAATATTTGTTTTTTTAAGTTTAATGTCTGTTTTAGAAATGAAAATTAAACTTTGTTTTGCACTAAAATAAATGCATTTATTTAATTAACCATGAAATATACAAAAACTCGTATGTAATAATTATTTTGGGCATATGTGTATAACTTAAAAATAACAATAATTTTAATAGATTTTTTTTTGGAATTATGCCAATTTGTTATTTTTAATAGTATTCTAGTTTAAATATTTTTTTTAATTCCAATTAATTAAGTTTTTTCATTAATATCGAAAATTTAATTTTACCAATTAGATATTTTTAATTGTATTCCAGTTTATTTATTTATGAATTAGAAATTCGGATTCAATCCGCTCTCGGAATACAAAACATGGGCGTAAACAATTTTTTAATTTCATTTGAATTTTTCAATTTATTTAAGTTTTTTTAATTTCGAAAATGAATTGCTTTAAATAGTATTCGAGTTTAAGTAATTTTCAAATTTCTTTTTAATTTGTTTGTACTGCAATTTACATATAATTTATACATTAATACATATTATTGTAACTTAAAAATATAATTACTTCTATAAATCCAAATTTTATCAACAAGATTTTACATTATTGCAGCAGATTATCCCTCTATTGCCTGTTCATATTCCTGAGCATGTTCATTTTTAATGTGGATTGCCAAATTGGAACTATATTTATATTTCTTTGTGCACAGCGTGCATGGAAACATGAACTCGTCCGTGTGAACGGACTGATGCTCAGATAAAGTTGCGGCATTTTTAAAAACAATGCCACAGGCGATGCACTTGTACTTGGGCTTCTTGTGCTGGTGGTACTTTTCCAATCTCACCTCTTGCCATTCTTTGTCATGCTCCTTTCGGAAGTGTTCGTATAAGGCGGATCGATGGCGATAAGTTTTAGGACAATAAGGACAATTGGCCGCACGCTCTCCCGTATGTGTTGCATTATGTTCACGCCAATCTCTGCTAGTATTGAAACCTTTATCACAGATGTCACATTTAATGCGTTTATCCTGTTTTCCCGCATGAGCCATTTGAACATGCATTCTCATTGTTTTGGAGGTCTTATATGATTTACCACATTCCTGGCAAATATGCATAAGATCTCTATTCGCCGCGGCATCTTCCTTCTTCGCATGACAATACAATTTAAGGTGACGAGTTAAAGAGTTTTGTTTAATGGATTTGGCACATTTGGGACACTGGATGGTCTTATTTGAATGAAAGTTCGCCTGGTGTTTCTTTAGATACTCCCTGGTCAAAAAACTTCTAAAGCAAATGAAACATTTAAGTTCTTCTGTGGAATTGTGAAAGTCGATGTGCTTTCCGATTTCATGACGGTGATAGAATTTTACTTCACAACACATAATATGACACTTTTCGTTGGGATGATGCGCCTTGAAGTGTTGGATGAGAAATGAAAAGCTATTGGAGGTCTCATGGCAAAAAACACATTCCAGGTTTGGTCTCCATTCGGCAATATAGTCATCAAAATCCTTTACAGTTTTCATGCGTGGTTTTTTATACTGAGGTTCCACCTTTTCATCATCGGTACTAGAGCCTCTTTCGTATTCATACTCCGAATAATCGGAATCCTCAGCAGCATTAAGTTTATGTTTTTTGGGTATTCTCTGAGAGAAAAAAGGTTGAGATTTACTTTGAGCATTACTATTGTTATTGATTGATTTAGCTTTGAATGCATTATTCAATTCTTTTTCAGGCTCATCATCAAATTTATGCCATTCTTCATCTAAATCATAATTTTTTGTGGAATATGTATCAGAATCTTTAGAACTGTTTGCTAGCTCTGGCTGGGAAATCAATTCCGAGTGATATTCCACCTCTGTTTTTATTAGAAATTCGCTGCAATCTTCGTTTTCTGTAATTGCATTGCCTTCTTCCTGTTTTACCTTAGCTTCTAGTTCTTTTTTTGCAGATTCCGATGTACTCCAGCTTACACCACCTTGTACTTGAGCTACAAATAAGGAACTATTAGGTTTCTCTAATAATTCTTCATTAATGTCATCTGTATACAGCTCTCCTTCCGAGCCTAATAGGCCATGTAATTTTTGAGTCTCCAGAATAGACTCGTGGAATGTATGAAATTCCGTTATGCAATTCCAGCATTTCATACATATGACTTTTAAAAATTTGCCTTTTTCCAGGTCCAGTAACTGTAAATAATTAAATTGTTTGATTATATCGTCTGGAATTGAACTTGCATTGAGGACAAACTTACCTTAGATGTAAAATATTTGACCGTTTTCGTATATACCTCAGTCTGTAGACCCTCTGGATTATAAAGGCTATGATGATCATGACAAGTTTTAATACAAAGTCGACAGGATGGGGTTTCACTCATGGCTTCTGGATTTCGATCTAAAATCTAAATTATGAATCAATAAATCTACGAGGAAAAGGTGCGTTTTCGAAACGAAAAATAAATACAGTTGAACTTCGATTAACCGTGATGCTCGGGACCGGGCTAATCACGGATAACATGTAAATCTGCGTCTATAAACAACTTATCATATCTCTAGGAATACATAAATTTATTTAAAAAAATCTTTTATGGACAGACTTGTTTTATGTTTTTAGCTTTTAATTGTTCTTCCAACAAATGAGTTTGTATGCGACATATTTGCATTTTATCTGGTTCTGAAATACTACTTGGACAATTAAAGTTTTCTAAAAAACCTAACAAAATACTACTAGCCTCTATTGCCTGAGCCAATGTAGGCGTTTCGTCCGCATTTCCTCCATCTGATTCCTCGGAATTTGAATCAAGCTCATCTTCTTGGCTTTGGGTAACCATGTCTACGATTTCGTCTTCAGATATAATAGCAAACGGAGCGACATCAGAGTCGTCTGCATTGTAGATCTGTTCAGTTGTAAGTTGTTCGTTTTTAATGATTTCATCCAAGTCGTCCACTAACATCGTAGCAGACTCATAATCAGCACACTCCTTTTCTCCCGTGGATTTCAGTCGACGGATTCCATGACGTTTTTTGAATTTATCCAACCAACCAAATGAATAAGTGCACTCTGAATTCATGTTTAACTTCAAATGGAACATTTTTGCCTTTTCGACTATCATTTCGCCTGAAGTTCGGAAGCAAATTTCAGTTTATGTTCATAAAATATCTCAATTTCAGTTAACTTACCTGAAATTGGAGCTCCCTTAAATCTTTCTTGCCGAAACCATTCATATGTTGCGAAATCAACTTTTGGATTTTCGGATGTTTTTAGTGTATATCTGTGTTTAAGGCCAAGCATTGAATCAGTATCGGAGCAAAATTTTAAAATCCGATCTTTGTTTTTGATTAAATCGGATACAGTTTGAATGCCAACTCCATATTTTTCAGACAACATTTTAAAAGGTACTTTACGTTTTGAGTATTCATTAATCAGCTCCATTTTTTCTTTAATTGAAAGTACCTTTCTTGCTCTTTTCGCGGATTTAGTTTTTGACGGTGGCATGATGTAAGGAAAACACGTCTTGACAGATCAAATTTCACGCTGATGAATGAATACATATGAAATTTGATATGAAAACCAGTAAGGAAAGGCAGAAAGTCGGGCGGGGCCGACTATATAATACCCTACACCTCCCTAACAATGCGATAAGGGTTATTGCGATAATAATTTGGAATAATTGGTAAATGGGTAAGAACATATATATGCTGATATATCTAATTCTGAACCGATAATCGCTAAATTAAGCAATATTCGTTCCTAAATTGAGACACATCTTTCTGGAGAATTTTGTGATGATCGGAAGTAAAGTACAACTTCTATAGCGCTTTGTAACCAAATCAGGAGGAACATATATATGGAGCTTATATATAAATCTGAATCGATTTTCCCTGAATACTCATTCATGTAAAATAGAAACCTCTTTCTGTCGCATTTCGTACTGATCGGATATAAAATACAGTCTCTACAGCGCTTGAATGTCTAATCGGTGCTAACATATATATGGGGGCTATATCTAAATTTGAACCGATTTTCTCCAAATTTGGTAGTATTCCTTCGAGTAATAAGAAACCTCTTTCTGCCGAATTTCGCTGTGATCGGATATAAAATACAGTTTCTACAGCTATTGAATTTCAAATCGGGGGTAACATATATATGGGGGCTATATCTAAATCTGAACCGATTTTCTCCGAATTTGGCAGTATTCCTTCATGTAATAAGAAACCTCTTTCTGCCGAATTTCGTACTGATTGGATATAAAATACAGTTTCTACAGCGCTTACATGTCAAATCGGGTGCAACATATATATGAAGGCTATATATAAATCTGAACCGATTTCCCCCAAATTTTGTATTGTATCTAAGTGTATCATGTAAATTTTTGTACAAATCGGTTACAAAATGTTGCTTATACAGTGCATATATGCCAAATCGGAGGTACATATATATGGGAGCTATATGTAAATCTGAACCGATTTTAACCAAATTCAATAGGGATCGTCCTTGGGCCTAAAAAAAGATATGTGCAAAGTTTCGTTGAGATCGGACCATAATTGCGACCTGTACTTTGATTACAAGAATACGTCTACAGACAGACGGACATAGCTAAATCGACTCAGAAAGTGATTACAAGTCGATCGGTATAATAAACAATGGGTCTATCTCTTCTCCTTTTGGGTGTTACAAACAAATGCACAAAGTCATAATACCCTGTACACAGTGTGGTGTAGGGTATAATTACACTTCCATGAAAAAGGGGAATCACCGAATTTTAATATGAGATGTGTAAAGGTAAGTACAGACGATTTGCAGATCGGACAACATTGCCAGAAAAATTGCGGAAAAATGCAACCCTGTGAATTTACAACCGTGTGAACATAAAATTTTTGTTTTGCAACGTTAGCAGAAAAGTCATTGCGAGATAATTTGCTGATTGTTATATGTTCGAAGTTTATGCATGTGACAACGGCGCCATTGCCAGAAAATCATTTATTTGCAACACTGTCTATAAAGTATTTTTATTGGCAATCCTGCATATAAATATTTCATAAATATATGAAATTGTAATGTTTTCTTGCAATCGTCTGAACTGTCAATTCACCTTTGCCTAACAATCTGGCATTGCCCGTATATTTGCAGCACTTTAACAGGGTTGATAACGTTTGCCGATCTGGCAATCGTCTAAACTCAGCTTGAGTATTATACGAAAAAAACAAACAAGCAGTCATATTGACATGTGCATTAGGGTGGAGTGAAAACATTTTTTTTTAATTTTAAGTTTCCAGCCTTCTCAAACATTGATCCATAGTAATGGAAATGTGCATGCAAAATTACAGCTTCCTAACTCAATATCTTGAGGTGGCGCATTAGGTATGAAGGTTGATAAATAAGGAAAAAATAGACTTACAAATAAACATTTTTTTCAGTCCAATGAATTATTATATGAAATTACCATAAAAATAAAAGTTTAATGTTCAGTATAAGAAGTCCGAGTGTCTTATTTTTGACGGAAATACTGAGATTTGGTGTCAAAAACAGGTATTTCTTGCCTGGATTTTATTCTAGTACGAATGAAACCATCTCTAGCAACGGGCCCACAAACAGATGCCGAAGCCTCAGTTACAAGTTTGACACACCTTTCGACACTTGTACTTGGAATATCGTTACATTTTGCAGCAAACTCTTCATATTTTCGCTTCCTGATTTCACGACGTCGCATAGATTGAGTTGTCACCTTATCCATAGAACCAATATACATTTTGCGCTCATTTCGTTGATCTTTTAAGAATTTTTCCTCAGCAGCAGGTACTTTAGTCACACATTTACATAGTTCTCGGGATATACATTTACATGTTGCGATATCAAACAGTTTATTTATTGAATCTTGGTAGAATATCTGCTTTTTCGAGCCATTACGTAATTTTTTCACATTCTTGTACTTTTGATAATACAAAATCAGCCTAGACACGACTTGTTGATGGGTAATTGTAGGGATAGATGCTTTACTCCAGATTGCTTCAATATCGGAAGCAATCATTTCACATAAATCTTTGACTGATGGGTCCTTTCCATTATTCAACTCTAACATCTCGTTTCTTATCCATAAGTAATGTTTGATCACATCACAATATGTAGGTAACATATTGTCACTGAATTTGATTGGATCACCAAATAAAGGACACCGCAAATCTTTACGCGTCTTAGGCATTTTTATTAAGTTTGACTTAACCCAGGTAGCGCCACTGTTCGTTTAGAAGGACACCTGACAATGGGAAATATGTGAGAGAAAACACCGTTATATTTACACAAAAGTACTCACTATTATATTTACACCAAAGAAGTCACTATTATCAAATAAAACACTAAGTAGTTTGTTCTACTTCAAAGCACAAGTTATGTCTGTCCTTATTGATTAAACTTATCAGATAGGTATGTATTTATACACAAATGATCGACATCTTCTTCTGTTCTAGTGTGCCTCTTGTTTGGTTGTAGATGAGACGTATTTTCATGTGCTGTTGTGGGTGATCTGGATGTAGTAAATTAGGGGTTGCAAATGTGACGTCATTTCATGTTGTTCTGCTTTAGCCGTTACTGTTGCTATGGGTGATGTAGAATCTACATCTAGTTTATTGATAGTTTTTAAGTAACACCAACATATTTATTACAAAATATATACATAAAAAACGCGTGTAATGCTGTATTGCAGTGCAAAGTGCTATTCTACTATTCCAAAACTAAATATGTATTACAGTTTTATAAGAAAATACTTTATTTGTGTACGAGATAACACTTAGACGAAGTTAAAAACAGTATATCTAGAGGCAAAGTATGTAAGGATAACTATTTTATGAGGGTAAGCGTATAAGTAAAAATATTAGTTTTTTAGAAACAATTTTCTCGATGCGCCACCTGAAGATAAAGTCGTAAGGCTTTGATATTTTGCATGAATTAAGATTTTTTATAGGGTCATCGATTGGCAATACAGGAGATTTAAAAAAATTAAAAAAAAAATTTTTTGCCATTTTCACTCCACCCTAATGTGCATCACGGATAATAGAGGTAAATCAGGTTAATAGAGGTAAAAAAAACTCAGCATCACGGTTAATAGATAATAACGGTTAATAAAGTCAGGGTTAATCGAAGTTCAACTGTACGATTATTTTTCCAAAAATACAATCGAATGGGACCAAGAAATATGCCCGTCTAGGGGAGCTTATATCATATTGCATACATGTTGGATGAAAATTTTGCTTTTTATAGCCAATTCGAAGCAACGTTTATATTGGCACTATATATATTCAAATTGAGCCGATTTTCACTAATTTTAATAGAGATGGTCTCTGAGCCAAAAAGGGAAGTTGCTGCTAAATCTCATAATTATCGGCCTGTGTTTTGATTACAAGAATAAATGTACAGACTCCCTGACGGGCGTATCTAAAAAGACTCAAGTGATTCGAAGTCCATCGGTGTATTAGGGTTATATAGTTACGACAAAATTTAGACTTTTCGACTTTTTAGTATAAAAAGTCTAAGTCTCTGACCTCGTCTAAAGTCTTTGGCATAGACCAATGACATGATGCGGCTCCATAAAAAGAAATCCAATGGCGTTGAATAGCATAAACGAGGGGGCAATTCGAGAGAGATTGATTTGAGAGATACCCTGTTCCTGAGAACGACGTGGAATCGACTGATTTGGCTCATTTTGAACGGATGCACTTACGGTTGCGTTATTTTCGTCGCTTCGAGCGTCTCTTTGGCTCCGGAACATCTAAAAGTGAAAAATTGGATTCAAATGTATCCACTAAAGCACGCACAGCATGTCGGGTGGGACGATCATTAGGGCCGAAAATTGGAGTAAGCGCTCTTAAAGCTGCGACCACCGACTCAGAATTTAATTTTATGATGAAAATGTTGACTTCGACTAACTTTTTGACACTGGAAGATCATTAAAAATGTTTGGGGGTGCGTTGACATAAAGCTACGAAATTGTTATGTCCCTATAACCCGGTACGTGTACCACAGTGCGGTGCAGGATACAAAAGGTTTGAGTTCTTTCAAAACAACCACAATCAGACTTCCAGCTGTTTTCCAGCGTTTAATTTACATTATTACAAACATAATAGACTACCCAAACCCGACTATATTTTTGTTTTGCTATGATTCTTCGTCTTTACCAGAATAGAAAATCAGATCACACTCTTTTATTCCGTAATTATTTTAATTACCTATTAGACTCAGTTTTTTAGTGTTTGCTTTACAAAAAGAAACGAGAAAAAAACAATTGATGTTAGGATTGCCAAGTTTCATATAACTAGCAGAAACTATGAGGGGCCAATTAGTGGCACGAACGTATCGTAACGTTGATACATTAGGCATGTTTTCGTTACAAGCTAGCAATTTTAGTTTAGCACTTTGCAACGAAAACAACTGACTTCCACTAACTGACACATAAGCAATAAGAGTCGGATTTTCATTATCTGGTAACAATGGTGTCATGAGTTGCGAAGAAAGAACAGTGCGAAACAGACAAAAAATTCGTGAAAAGTATTAATAAAACATATATTTACTATTCTATTGTCAATTGTTTACACTCTTTTTGCAAATATTAAAATAATTTCCCATTTTTGTTCTTCTTCTTCCCGTTAATTCACACTAATTGATAACATCTCTCCAAAAATGGGATGCCATATTGCTAAATATAGGTTGCCCAATCTGGCAACATCATACTCGATTAAGACAGGAACACAAGCACCAAACTTCATCGGGAACTAAAAGTGCTTAGCTCCCCATACAAATTAAGCACTTATGGTGTAACGAAAACACGCCTATTGTGCAATAGAAGGCGTGCTTTCGTTACACCATAACTGCCTAATTTGTATGGGGAGCTAAGCGATTTTAAGAGACACCCTACTCTTAAATACCAGTGAAATGCGTCAAAGTGTTGTTGTATGTACAGAAAACAATAGGATGAAATTTGAGTTTGACAGACGCCGGTATCTAAAAGATACCCTTAATAGGCGTGTTTTCGTTACACCATAAGTGCTTCATTTGTATGGGGAGCTAAGCACTTTTAAGCACTATTAGTTCCCGATGAAGTTTGGTGCTTTAGTAATATGGCATCCCATTTTTAACGGGAAGAAGAAGAACAAAAATAGGAAATTATTTTAATATTTGCAAAAAGGGTGTAAACAATTGAACATAGAATAGTAAATATATGTTTTAAAAATACTTTTCACGAATTTTTTGTCTGTTTCGCACTGTTCTTTCTTCGCAACTCATGACACCATTGCTACCAGATAGTGAAAATCCGACACTTATTGCTTATGTGTCAGTTAGTGGAAGTCAGTTGTTTTCGTTGCAAAGTGCTAATCTAAATTGCTAGCTTGTAACGAAAACATGCCTAATATGAACACAGAAACGAAATGTAACGGGATTTTTGCGTCTTTTTACTTCTTGCATCGGTTTTGTCAAAATAGAAGTTTTGAAATATAACGATGTTTCCATATCACATTTAAAAGAAATTAACGCAAAACAAAAGGAGAAATTATTTTGACCATTTGTGTATATTAGTCCCTATTTACATTGGCTGAATGTTCAGCAGATTATCGGCGTTTTGTAGGAGAGAGAGGCAGTCGGCAAGAGGGGGGAAAAAACTCTCCCGTACTCGGGCTTATCGGTCTGAACGTTTTGTGTTTTTCA
Organism: Eudasyphora cyanicolor; assembly: GCA_963930755.1. Lineage (NCBI taxonomy): Eukaryota > Metazoa > Arthropoda > Insecta > Diptera > Muscidae > Eudasyphora > Eudasyphora cyanicolor. The sequence continues at coordinate 274,446,684 of OZ005736.1, read as the reverse complement.
CTCGGCCTTTGAAACAACAACAATTCACACAGAAATATCCGAAACAAAATTATGTGTCTAAACGCAGAGGCAAGTTTAAACGAGAATTACCGGATAAGCTGCTAAAAAAAATATACTAGTGTAAATCTGGACTTATATAGGGTGATCCAAGTAGAGATACTTTTTTCAATAGCATTTTTTTACAGATCACGTGTGAGTCGGGTCATGCTATCATGTTATTTTTGTTAAGTATTGTTTGGCATTTCATCAAGCAAAGACTTACGCTTGAACAACGTTTACGCGTGTCATTCGCCAGTTACCAGTCGAAATGCTCGAACGAGTCATCGAAAATTGGACTAAACGTTTGATAGACAAAACCTTCAAAAAATAAATGCCAAAGTATGTTCTTTCAAATGATAATAAACATTCCCCATTCAATTCGAATTTTCTGTGTTTTTTTTCATTAAAAAAGTAGGGAACCTCGAAATGGATCACCCTATATAAAACAAATTTGTATAGCATCAACAACAGATCAAATTTATAAATAAATAAATTAAACCCCGTTTAAAAATAATTAAATGACAAAATAAAAATATGCAATTATTTACATGCATAAACGATTTCAAGATATCCACTGTGTTGTAAACATTCCGAGATTACAAACCTGGTTGTTTTGTAAACATTACGCAGAAGAAAACGTCGTGGGTTTTCATCTTCCAAAGAGCTATTCAAAGTGAGACTACAGAGTTGTTTGTACTGGTGTTATTGTTATGTTATTGTATTTTTTTCTTCATCTTCATCCATACTCCTACAACGTCGTTTTGTTGGAGAGAGGGGCAGTCGGCAAGAGGGAGGAAAAAACTCTCCCTGAACGTTTTGAGTTCTTCGTGCAAGTTCAAAAGAGAATTTGATGATAAGCTGCTGAAAAACTTGCCTAGTGTAAATCTGGACTAACGAAAACATGCCTATTGTAGTTTTCTTAATTTGATGACATTTCTTCGAAAAAATCCCCTTTTCGAATTTTCCCAGGGATGAAAACACTGTCAAAAGAAACGATGACGGCGTCATAGTAGGGCAACAGTCTTTGATATTCTAATTTCATTCATTGATCAGAAAAACTAAAAAAGTACAACTCCGCAATTGATAGGTTAAAAAGTTCATTTGTTTGGTGTGGGAGGAATAATCAGATATCCCAGAACTGAAGCAAAAAATTCAAAAACAGCATTTAAAATATTCAAACATTCCCTTAATTAATTTTTTGTGGAACATGAAAGTAATTGATCATAAGTAGATATATGCACATGCATATAGTTACCTGCCTACTTTTGATTGGCTGTGTTATGGCGGAATGTGTCCAAGCGAAGATGAATAATAACAAAACAAAAATACAACGAGAAAGATACGTGACCATGAATAGTGTTACACATGATTAGTTAAAAACGTAACGTAGTGGCCGCTTTAAAAAGACAGCTGTCCGTATGTGGGTAATGTAAACAACTCATCTGGCTTGCAAAAGAAAACAAAACATTTGTCTGGTAAATAAAAAAATGTTTTTATACATTAGGCGTGTTTTCGTTACACCATAAGTGCTTAATTTGTATGGGGAGCTAAGCACTTTTAAGCACTATTAGTTCCCGATGAAGTTTGGTGCTTGTGTTCATGTCTTAATCCTATGAACCTATATTTAGCAATATGGCATCCCATTTTTGGAGAGATTTTATCAATTATTGTGAATTAACGGGAAGAAGAAGAACAAAAATGGGAAATTATTTTAATATTTGCAAAAAAATGTGTAAACAATTGAACATAGAATAGTAAATATATGTTTTATAAATACTTTTAAATTTTTTGCCTGTTTCGCACTGTTCTTTCTTCTCAACTCATGACTCCATTGCTACCAGATAGTGAAAATCCGCCACTTATTGCTTATGTGCCAGTTAGTGGAAGTCAGTTGTTTTCGTTGCAAAGTGCTAAACTAAAAGTGCTAGCTTGTACTATACATCTCGGATGTTGTCGACAACAGACAGAATCCCTCTTGGTTTCAGAAGAAACATCCGAATCGGCTGACATAATCGAGTTATTAATGGTGATTTCGTTTCTAAAAAATAGTATCACCACATCATGTTGCGACATTTTAAAAATTTCCCCTGCACCCACTGCTAATTTTGCATGCGAACAAAAATCGTGTGGTGAGTAAAACCCATACCTACATTGTGGCGCAACCATTTGATAGTGCATTAAGAATGTACGCTTTCAATTAGGTTTGGTTCTGAAGTTCGCTTTTTGACGGTGCAACACTCCACACCATGGACTGAGTGTGGAAAATGCGATATTTTACCATTCGTGGAGTGTACTAATTTTACAATCGAAATCAAAACTCGTTCATACGGCTGCACAAATTTTACGGACGAACCTAAAAATTTAGTTTCAGTTTTTTTTTCACACACGAAATCACCATAAGAGTGCAATCCTAGTTTGACCACCCATATTTGAAGAAAACGGCACATCAACTTGATCCTTAATGCTAAATCCATCCCTCACAATCAACGACTATATTTCTAAAGGTAGACAAGTAGTATGTATGTAGCTACAGAATGTGATGTATCAAGGTGGATACCACCCAGCACTCTGGAAGTGCGAAACAATGCTCGCTAAAAATTTCTGTAGCCTCAAGCTCAAACACGAAGGCGGAGAGGAGTTTTCGAATTCTTCTACGCATATAAATAATATTTTACAAATATAAATATTGTTATTTATATTTATTGCTATTATTGCAGTGCACTCCCACGCCAAAGCAACAAATCGTAAATTTATTAGCTCATAACATCAATGCAAGTACACATATACATATATTGAAAATTCAGAACAATGTTAAGTTTTCAAAGAACGTGTAGTTCCGCGTTAATTTATTTTATTTATCAGGACCTTTTGCTTGACCCTTAGAAATTTACAAATTCGAAGTGAAATTATTTTTTTTTTGTGCCAATCTTCTCAATATCGGTTATTTTCGGTATTCTAGATTACAATTGTCATTAATGAATGCTGGTGAAGAATAGATAATATTGTTCTACCCCTTTCCCAAATCTTCTCATTAAAATACCTAATTCCATATTAAATTCAGCCAGAACACTCCAATGTGACCTTTTCACATTTTTTTAGTGTTAGTGTTTCGAATATATAAATTAATCTAAAAAAATATATTTTTTTTTTTTAACAGACATGTTTTTTATTTAACTTTTATTTTGAAAATTTTTTTTTTAAGAAACTAAATTTTGCCAAAAATCTCATAAAAATAGATTGGCGCCATATAAACATATACATACATACATAAGTACAACAAAAACATTTAAATGCAATTACTTGTGGACTATTATCACAATTGGAGACACAAATATTACAAATAATCTATTCATTTGAACTGAACATCGAAAGTGACTGGTATGTATATTTAGCTACCATTTTTTTACGAATATTTTCAAAGGCCTGTATTTATTAGTTAACGCTTAATAAATTTACCTTTTTCGGGTTACAAATTTTACTTTTTTAGTTTACACTGTTCAATTTAGAATTGTTATTCATATAGATTTAAGGTCCTGGAGTATGGCAATGTCAATCTTAGATTTCTATGAGGTACATGTGGACTTAATCAGAAGTAGCTTACACTATTTCACCAATTTCTCATAAACTTTTTAGTATGCTATATAAAGCCACTCAAGCCAGCGCATTTTGTTCATTGCAGCGGTGTCAGTGATGGACCAAAACAGAGAGTGCATTAATTCATAAAATAATGACGGTTTTTTTTGAATCTTGAATTATTTTTTGAACTTTTTTGTAATTTTTAAAGTTTTGTCTGGCTTTTTTTATTTTTATAACTCATAATAATAAATTTTAGTTTAATAAGTTTGTTAATGCTGTACATAGGTGACCTTTAGGTGGCCTTTTTTTGGCTTTCTTTGTATTGATATTGAATAAATTAATAAATAAAATAAATAAATAGTTGACCTACATGGTAAGTTCCATAAGTAAATACATTTAAATTCCTTTCAATTAAAAAATCTTCTTTGTTTTCAGTTTTTTTAATTTCGAAGACGTGAGCGTCAGAGGAATGCAGACGACGCATTGTTGAATTTCATGTTTTTCAGCAATCAATTCTAATGACTCAAAGGCAGAGACAAGGAAAGATGAGAAGATGCCTTGGAATCGCTGCGAAGATACAAACAATCTGAATGTGTTTTTATATGTAATAGATTCCCAGTTCCGAGAATGAAATGTCAGAGGTGGATCCGCTTTTAAAACCTCTACATTATGATTTCGATGAGTTTATGGCTAAATGGAGACCAACATTAGAATAAATCATCTGTCAACAGATATTATTTCCCGGCTTTCATTGTTACACCAACTTTTCCAAGAGCAGCAGTCACAGGCAACCTGTCATGGCATCTGCTGTAAACGAAAGCTTTATCGCCGGGCCGAAATTGAGAAGCACACAATCAATCACAATGAAATAAAAACCTTTAAATGTATTAGTGTTTCGAAAATTTTACAAAAAATCAGCTTTTCACGAACGACTAGAGATGATGCATTCTCTGAAAATTAATTGTGCAACCTTCAAATGTCCCAAATGCTGAAAAAGCTTTGAGTAAGAAAATTACATAACCACCCATATGAAACTTTGTCCAAGGAATCCAAGGACAAAAAATAGAGTGACGACAACGTACTTGTCATTTATGAGAGAAAGCGTATATGTCCAAATCTAATCTGATAAAACACCTTAAATGGCATAATTCGGGTGCCTCTAACGATTTAAATGTACCATCTGTCAAGTGGTCGTAGAAGGTCATCTACCATAGAGGTAGATGACCATAGAGGTCGTCTACCATAGAGTAGATTACCATAGTGGTCATCTACAATAGAGTAGATGACCATAGTGGTCATCTACCATAGAGTAGATGACCATAGTGGTCGTCTACTATGGAGTAGATGACCATAGTGGTCGTCTACCACAGAGTATATGACCATAGTGGTCGTCTACCGTAGAGTAGATGACCATAATGGTCGTCTACCATGGAGTAGATTACCATAGTGGTCGTATACCATAAAGTAGATGACCATAGTGGTCATCTACCATAGTGTAGATGACCATAGTGGTCATCTACCATAGTGTAGATGACCATAGTGGTCGTCTACCATAGAGTAGATGACCATAGTGGTCGATGACCATAGTGGTCGTCTACCAATAATGTAGATGACCATAGTGGTCGTCTACCATAGAGTAGATGATCATACTGGTCGTCTACCATAGAGTAGATGATCATACTGGTCGTCTACCATAGAGTAGATGACCATAGTGGTCGTCTACCATAAAGTATATGACCGAGTGGTCGTCTATTATATAATAGATGCCCCAATGTGGTCGCCTACCATAGAGTAGATGCCCAAATGTGGTCGTCTACCATAGAGTAGATGGCCATAGTGGTCGTCTACTATAGAGAAGATGACCATATTGGTCTACCATATAGTAGATGACAAAAGTGGTCGTCTACCATCGAGTAGATGACCAAAGTGGTCGTCTTCCATAATGTAGATGACCCCACTGTTCGCGAAAGATATATTTCCAACATTTGTATCCCGACTATCAGATTTTTACTCCAATATAAATACATAAAAATTGAAATTAAAAAACTTTACCATAAAAACATTTGTGGTTTTGATTTTAGGGGAATAGATCCTTCAATCTAAAGCTAAAACGGTTGTAGATAAAAACATTTTTGTTGCATAGTATAATTTTGTCTGACATAGAGTCGGTAGTCTGTTGGTGTCTGTCTTTATTTGTAAAGGTCGGTCTGTTGGTAGCATAAAGTCAAGAAGTGGCTTAACCCTATTGCTATTGTTAATAGAATTTTTCTCTGAGTGTTTTATTTTATGCAATAACGCTTATCTAGGTTATCTATTGCAATGGCTTACACAGAGCTACTAAAGTTGTTTGCCTATTTACAGTTCTACTTATGTTGTACCCACGGATAGGATTAACTGCTTAATTATATGAAGACCCTAAAGAGCGGAGATCCTGGGAAACTTATATTAGCCATCCACTGTCCACAAAACCTAAATCTCCACGACATCAACCTCATACTTCATCTAAAGACAGAACTGCGAATATTTCAAAAAATGAGCCAATCAATTTCCTGTCGTCTTTGTATAAATATCTGTAATGATTACCATAGCCTCTACGAGGCGAATGGACACAAGACTGAAGTATATGTAATGGCGGCCAAATATTTTACCACAATGGTAAGTTTCTTAATCTGATTTGATATTAAATTCGAATAATTTTTTGAAAATAATGATGTGTTCGGTTTTTAGAAATTAGACTTGAAAGAGGCTAAACATATGTCCGTTATATGTGCGGAGTGTTGGTATCATATTTCGGAATTTCACACCTTCCAACAGTCTGTTCTGCAAGCGCAAAAACTACATGGCCTCATAAACACTACCAGAGAAACTGTGACTAAATCTGAAGTTAAAGATGAGCTGAATGCAGAAGATCACGTACAATATACCAATGAATTGGTGGTTACATCTCAAAGTCCCAATGAGCTGGGCTTTGATTTGTATACTGATACGATGAAACAACTGTCTAATGATACAGTGGTTAAGAGTGAGCAGGAAAGTTCTCCTGACGAAGAAGAGCTTTTGACTTACACAACAGAATACGTTTTTCCGGATCAATGCGATGCTCTCAATATATCTCTTGAGAATGCATCAAACTCTGCAACGATTTCCGATCCACAACAGATCGATAGTAGTTTCATTAAAGAGGAAGAGTCGCTGACAATTTCTTACTATCCGAATAGTACGGCAACTAATGAAAATTTAGCGGAAATTTCCCAAGCATCTGATGCCGCAGGAAACGAAATTTACCAGAGCGATACCTCTTCAGATGACGAGACATCTGACTTGCTGCTGAAACATCAAAGACCACAACTAAAAACTGTGAAAGATTACGATGCGTTTATAGCCGATTGGAGGCCTAGCTTGGAATGTGCGGTGTGTCGTGACACATTTTCCCGCTATTCACTATTACGTCAACATTTCCATAAACAGCACCCCAGAGAAAACTGTCACATCATGTGTTGCCAACAGAAATGGCATCACCCAAAAGATATTGAGCAACACATTCATTACCACAACCAAAAGAATAACTTCAAATGCAAAAAGTGTTTTAGAACATTCAGATGGCAGATTAATCTTCAGCATCACCTCAAAGAGGTGCATAATGTGGATCTCTACAAATGTCCAAAGTGTGCAACCAGCTTTAGCAAAAAGTGGTATCTAAATCAGCATGTGCAATTTTTTTGCAATAACCAAAAGGATAAAAAGGACCTACCGCATCGCTGTCATATCTGTGGGAAATCATATGCTATAAAATCATTATTGGGAAAGCATCTAAAAATGCATTCTCAAGTGAAAGAACGACTCAAATGTAGTATCTGTAATAAGGAGTTCAATGCTCAAACTTCTCTGAATGCACATATGTTTACCCACAAAGAAGAACGTACGGTTCCTTGTCTGTATTGCTCAAAAACTTTTAAAACTCGCATCATTTTATACCTTCACCTTACGAGAGATCATCCCAAGGAATGGGAAACCATGTATAAACCCAAACAAAGGCATATATAGCTATATGTATAATAAACCTAACAAAAACCGTGTTTAAAAATCACAAGATGATTTCTCTAGTTTTGAATACATTTAAAAACCAGTGAGGAAAGATTAAAGTCGGGCGGGCCATCCTCTTTATTTACCAAGCAATATTGAAGGGAATATATTATTATTATTTGTAGGTCAGAATATTAATTATCGACCTATGTTGTTTATTTTTTACTAAAATGTTTATAAGCAGTTACAAATAGATAAAATAAGATCTCACTATAATTTTTATTTTTATTTTTTTTTTTTGAAAAAATTTTGTGGGGATTTTAATTTTTGAAAAAGTTTGCAGAGTTTAAAAAATTGCCCATTCCCCCCCTCGGTTTTCTTCAAATTTTCACAGAATATTCGTCACACTCTCAGAAATCCATAACAGTAAAGAAATATTTGTAAAAGTTATGGACGAAATACCAAGACTAGTCTGACAAAACGAAGAATTATCTCGTATAGTTACCGGTCTCCTACTCTATAGTAGATAGACCACCATGGTCTTCTACTCTATAGTAGACGACCACCATGGTCTTTACTCTATAGTAGATAGACCACCATGATCTTCCACTCTATAGTAGACGATCACCATGGTTTTCTACTCTATAGTAGACGACCACCATGGTCTTGTACTCTATAGTAGACGACCATCATGGTCTTCTACTCTATAGGAGACGACCACCATTGTCTTCTACTCTATAGTAGACGGCCACCATGGTATGACCATCTATCACCATGGTAGGTCATCTACGTTGAGGTAGACGACTACTTGGGTCATCTACTTTATGGTTGATGACCATCAGTTTCATATACTCTATGGTAGACGATACTAGGGTAATTTTCCCTATGGTAGACGATCACTTTGGTCATCTACTTTATGGTAGACGACCATTTGGGTCACCTACTTTTTGTGGTAGACAACAATTTTCGTCATCTACTCTGTAGTAAATGACATCTTTGGTTATCTACAGTTTAATCTATGGCTGTTTCTGTTTGAATATGTACTTATCTTGAAAAAATAATATATTTTTGGAAACTTTTTATTTCCTTTATTATCCCAAAATTTTTGTTGTTGTTGTTGTAGCAGCTTGGAGACGCTGAGTTGATAATCCTTAAGTCTGCTTTTATTACAGACTTCGTTCCGGCATATATCCGATTATCGCGGGAACCAAAATTGTTATTTTCATCGCTGAAGCTTCACAAATTTGACTATATTTTGTAGGAGAAACTTCCGTCCTAGTCCAAATTTGAACCAATTTTAAGATAACCATTTAAAGTCGATCTATAAACTTTTGAACATGAATTAATTTTTAGAACGAAAACTATTCTGGCCCTATATGACAATAAAAAATTGTCCTATTTTATTGGCAACACTGTCTATAAAATATTTTTATTGGCAATCCTTCATATAGGTTAAGTTAGGTTAGGTTAAGGACGGGCGGCACACAACCATTGCTGTCGTGCACCACTTCAATTGGAGACCATTTGGTCCATTGTGTTCGCCCTGAGAAGATGAGTAAAAGAAGAGTGAGAGGTCAAAGAAAATAAAGGAGGTGATGATTATAGATAAGAGAGAAGGCTTTTCAGGAGAGGGGCAGTACCTGCATATAAATATTTAAAAAATATATATTGTAAATATATGAAATTGTAAGGTTTTCTTGCAATCGTCTGAACTATCAATTCACCTTTGCCTAATAATTTGTCATTGTCCGTACATTTGGTCCACTGTGTTCGCCCTGAGAAGATGAGTGAAAGAAGAGTGAGAGGTCAAAGAAAATAAAGGAGGTGATGTGTATAGATATGAGAGATGGCTTTTCAGGAGAGGGGGCAGTACCTGCATATAAATATTTACAAAATATATTGTAAATATATGAAATTGTAAGATTTTATTGCAATCGTCTGAACTGTCAATTCACCTTTGCCTAATAATTTGTCATTGTCCGTACATTTGCAGCACTTTAACATGGTTGATAACGTTATCCGATCTGACAATCGTCTATACATAGCTGTACAACCTAACGATTTTATATATTTTTATACCCTCACTTTAGTGTGACGAGGGTATATATCATTTGCTACGGAAAAAAGTGTAACACATCGAAGGAGTGACCTAAGACCCCAAGTATGTTCTGCGGAAATCCGTTTTGGGTCATTTTAAGTCGAATGAGCAATGTCCGTCCGTCTGTCTGTCTGCTGGCTGGTGCGCACGATAACTCTCGAAAGGAGTAACCGATTGACCTCAAATTTGGTATGTGGTAATATTTTTGTCTATCTCCGGCTAAGTTCGAAGATGGGCCATATTGGTCCACTCCTTCTGGTACCTCCCCCACAAAGGGTTAAAATGTTGTGAAATATTGATTCTTTAATAACTGCTATTATACGTATTCGAATCTTCTGAAATTCCACACATAGTATTAGTTTTTTAGTCGCTATCAACTCGAGGAAAATGGGCGAAATTGCCACGCCCCTTTTGGTACCTCCCACACAAATGCACCATTTTGCACCAAAAGTTAACAGCTTATAACATTAATACTAGTGTATAAAAATACTTGAAATTTTGTACAGCGTAATGTTTTTATAGTGCCTACAGTCCATTGAAAAATGGGCGTTATTGTCACGCCCCTTTTGTTACCTCTCCCACAAAGGCACCATTTTGCACCAAAAGTTAACAGTTTATAACATTAATATCAGTGTATACAATTACTTGAAATTTTGTACAGTGTAATGCTTTTATAATGCCTATAGTCCAGTGAAAAATTAGCGTTATCACCACGCCCCTTTTTGTACCTCCCACACAAAATGGCCAAATTATACCACAATTTAATATATCAACGTTAATACCAGTCCATATAAACGGTTACAATTCGGCACAGTGCAATGTATTTAAAGTATCTACTGTTCAGCGAAATATAGGTGTATTTCTTAAACCCCTTCTGGTACCACCCACAAAAATTGACAGAATAATTTTTGTAATATTCAATATTACATTACTCACAAAGTGAGGGTATACCTTAGTCGGTTTACCCGACTGAAACTTTCTTACTTGTTTTTTAATATTTGACAATCCTTTTGAGATTCTTTCTACACTACACTCTACGGCGATTTTGGTATTTTTATCCCCTCACCTTAGAGAGGAGGGTATATATCATTTGCTACGAACCAAAAGTGTAACACATCGAAGGAGTGACCTAAGACCCTAAGACTAAGTATGTTCGGCGGATATTCCTTTTGGGTCATTTCAAGTCGTCTGAACTGTCAATTCACCTTTGCCTAATAATTTGTCATTGTCCGTACATTTGCAGCACTTTAACATGGTTGATAACGTTATCCGATCTGACAATCGTCTATACATAGCTGTACAACCTAACGATTTTATATATTTTTATACCCTCACTTTAGTGTGACGAGGGTATATATCATTTGCTACGGAAAAAAGTGTAACACATCGAAGGAGTGACCTAAGACCCCAAGTATGTTCGGCGGAAATCCGTTTTGGGTCATTTTAAGTCGAATGAGCAATGTCCGTCCGTCTGTCTGTCTGTCTGCTGGCTGGTGCGCACGATAACTCTCGAAAGGAGTAACCGATTGACCTCAAATTTGGTATGTGGTAATATTTTTGTCTATCTCCGGCTAAGTTCGAAGATGGGCCATATTGGTCCACTCCTTCTGGTACCTCCCCCACAAAGGGTTAAAATGTTGTGAAATATTGATTCTTTAATAACTGCTATTATACGTATTCGAATCTTCTGAAATTCCACACATAGTATTAGTTTTTTAGTCGCTATCAACTCGAGGAAAATGGGCGAAATTGCCACGCCCCTTTTGGTATCTCCCACACAAATGCACCATTTTGCACTAAAAGTTAAAATCTTATAACATTAATACCAGTGTTTAGAAATACTTGAAATTTTGTACAGTGTAATGCTTTTATAGTGCCTACAGTCCAGTGAAAAATGGCGTTATTGCCGCTCCCCTTTTGGTACCTCCCACACAAATGCACCATTTTGCACCAAAAGTTAACAGCTTATAACATTAATACTAGTGTATAAAAATACTTGAAATTTTGTACAGCGTAATGTTTTTATAGTGCCTACAGTCCATTGAAAAATGGGCGTTATTGTCACGCCCCTTTTGTTACCTCTCCCACAAAGGCACCATTTTGCACCAAAAGTTAACAGTTTATAACATTAATATCAGTGTATACAATTACTTGAAATTTTGTACAGTGTAATGCTTTTATAATGCCTATAGTCCAGTGAAAAATTAGCGTTATCACCACGCCCCTTTTTGTACCTCCCACACAAAATGGCCAAATTATACCACAATTTAATATATCAACGTTAATACCAGTCCATATAAACGGTTACAATTCGGCACAGTGCAATGTATTTAAAGTATCTACTGTTCAGCGAAATATAGGTGTATTTCTTAAACCCCTTCTGGTACCACCCACAAAAATTGACAGAATAATTTGTGTAATATTCAATATTACATTACTCACAAAGTGAGGGTATACCTTAGTCGGTTTACCCGACTGAAACTTTCTTACTTGTTTTTTAATATTTGACAATCCTTTTGAGATTCTTTCTACACTACACTCTACGGCGATTTTGGTATTTTTATCCCCTCACCTTAGAGAGGAGGGTATATATCATTTGCTACGAACCAAAAGTGTAACACATCGAAGGAGTGACCTAAGACCCTAAGACTAAGTATGTTCGGCGGATATTCCTTTTGGGTCATTTCAAGTCGAATGAGCAATGTCCGTCCGTCCGTCTGTCTGTCTGCTGACTGGTGCGCACGATAACTCTCGAAAGGAGTAACCGATTGACTTCAAATTTGGTATGTGGTAATATTTTCTTCTATCCCCGGCTATGTTCGAAAATGGGCCATATTGGTCCACACGTTCTAGTACCTCCCCCAAAAATGGTTAACATTTAGTCAAATATTGATTATTTAATAACTTATATACTACTTATTTGAATCATCTGAAATTCTACACATAGTATTAGTTTATTAGTCACTATTACCTCGAGAAAAATGGGCGAAGTTGCCACGCCCCTTTTTGTACCTCCCACACAAATGGACAATTTTGAACCAAAAGTTAATAGCTTATAACTTTATCATCAGTGCACACAAAGACTTGGAAATTTGTACAGTGTAATGGTTTAATAGTACCTACAATACAGTGAAAAATGAGCATTATTGCCACGCTACTCTTGGTACCTCCCACACAAATGGGCCATTTTTTACCAAAATTTACCAGCTTATAACTTTAATACCAGTGCATATAAATACTTGAATGCTTTTATAGTACCTAGAGTCCAGAGAAAATTAACCGTTATTGGGACGTCCCTTTTGGTACCTCTCACACAAATGGACCATTTTGTACCAAAAGTAAACAGCTTTTAACTTTAATACCAGTACATCCTTTAAAGTTATTAAATGCAATTTAAATTGGAAATAATTTAATTACAACAAAAAAATAAATAAATTTACGAATATTTTTTAGGACTCAAGGTGAGGAGTTTACCCGACTGAACTTTCTTACTTGTTTTTTTAATATTAGACAATCCTTTTGAGATCCTTTCTACACTGCACTCTACGATTTCCAATGAACTGTGTAAGGGTATCTATTTCCTATGAACTGTGGTTGCTTTAGTCAGCAACGCATGCGTACCATCTTTGGCTTCTATTGCACTTTCAGTCTTAGTTTCGTCCTCAAAGCGAACGGTTACACTTCTGCTCTCGTTTTTTTTCTCTCGTCTCGATAGTTCACGCGTTTATCTCTCGTATTGAAGTACGACAAGAGGTAAAAAACCGCATCGCAGGTAAAATAATATAAATAGGAATTTTATTATTACTTGGAACATCATATTTTCAAAACAAACAATGGCAGTGATTAGTTTTGTACGATGTTGACCTTGGTACTTTTGTTGGTGTGTCACCCAGTGATTTAAACAAGTGTATTCACTACCTACATGCGGATATGATAGGTTTGTTGTATTCTTGAGAAAAAAAATTCAGTTAGAACAACATTAACATTCCAATCACGTACAAAGGAAGGAAAAGTGGACAATTTTGTGTCTCTGCGTGAGTGTTTTTTCTGAAACAGTAGGATATAATGATGGTTTTGGTGGAATTACTTTATCACTTAACTGTAATCGAACTAAATGAAAAATAATGTATATCCTTTTTATTTCTCATTGGTTTCCTTAAATTATGGGTTGTTTTCTTCAATACAATGTAAGCACCTTGAAAATCGATCCGAATTAGAATTTCTTTTTTTCCAGACTTTTTCATTTCCCGGGAAACCGGGAAAAAGTTTAACATTTCGCGGGAATTGTCGCTCCAAGAAAAATAAGACAAAGTCTGCCTTATTTTATTTATTTTTATACCCTACACCACACTGTGGTACAGGGTATTATAAGTTTGTTTCACGGCAGATGTTTGTAACACCTAAAAATAACACAGCTAGACCCACCTTAAAGTATACCGATCGACTCAGAATCACTAGCTGAGTCGATTTAACGATGTCTGTCCGTCCGTCCGTCCGTCCATTCTAAATTTCAAAATGATTGGATGTAAAATACAGCTTCTACAGGACTAAATAGCAAAATCGGACGAAACATATATATGGGAGCTATAGCTAAATCTTAACCGATTTTCTTCAAATTCGGCAATGTTGGTTCATGGATCAAGAAACTCTACCATTCTAAATTTCAAAACGATCGGATGTAAAATACAGCTTCTATAGGACTAAAGGGCCAAATCGGACGATAGATATATATGGGAGCTATATCTAAATCTGAACCGATTTCAACCAAATTCAATAGCGATCTTAATAGCCGCGAAATACTCTAAACTGCAAAATTTCAGAACGATCGGAGTGAAATTGCGACATGTAGTCGACGAACAACTTTACATGGACAGACGGACGGACAGACATGGTTAAATCGACTCAGCTAGTGATTCTGAGTCGATCGGTATACTTTAAGGTGGGTCTAGCTGTGTTATTTTCAGGTGTTACAAACATCTGCCGTGAAACAAACTTATAATACCCTGTAGGGTATAAAAAGGAGAACAATCAATGGGCATTTTTTGCAGCGGGTACAAATTGCCATTGTACGTTGTTTTCTTGCAAAAAAGCAAAATTTAAAAGTTTTGAGTTGTTACCCTTTTGTGGAACAGGTGCGATATATGTAAAGGGTTTTCCAACAAGAGGTGTTATTTTGGTATTCAAAGAAAAATGCAATTTTTTGAGATAAATGATCGGATGTTTATTTCATAATAAAGAGGAAGGTATGCCGTTAATAATGAAAAACAACATCAGCCAAATGGCCACCACGACCACGCTTACGGGACCATATCTATCCTTTTCATGAAATTTTCCATAACCAAATCGCAAAGTTGCCGCCCTATGTCCTCGATAGCCTCACGAATTCTATCTTTGAGGTCTTGAATCGACGCTGGGCTGTTGGCGTAGACCTTATCTTTCACGTGGCCCCAAAGCAAGAAGTCGCAAGGTGTTAAATCACAAGATCTCGGTGGCCAATTATGATCACTTCTTCGAGAGACAAAACGGTCCGGAAACTTTTCCCGTAACAGAGCAATGGTTTCGTTGCTTGTGTGGCACGTAGCGCCGTCTTGTTGAAAGTAAACGTTGTCCAGATCAATACCATCAAACTCCGACCATAAAAAATCATTAATCATCTCTCGATAGCGCAATCCATTCATCGTAACTGTCGATCCAACCTCATTTTCGAAAATGTAAGGTCCAATGACTCCGCCGGACCATACACCGCACCAAACAGTCACACGTTAAGGATGGAGAGGCTTCTCAACAATAACTTTTGGGTTTTCCGAGCCCCAGATGCGACAATTATGCTTGTGACGTAGCCACCGAGTTGGAAATGGGCCTGATCAGACAAGATGATTTTGTATCGTTCGTATCGTTTTTTTGTACGATCGTTTTGTATCGTTCGATGATCGTGTATCGTTCCATTTTTAGTAATGGCGTAGTTTCTACTTGTGAAATGTCGAAGAATAATAGCTTCAAAAGTGACAGCTACCGAAATACCGGGTGATTCAAAATAACACCTCTTGTTGGAAACCCCTTTATAATAAAGTTGAATATTAAAAATTTAATTAAAATCATTTTGAAAATATGTTTTCAGATCTGAAAGAGCATCAGACGGTCTGTTTTTCATTTTGTTTACAAATTGCCCAGTATCAGAGAATAATCGTTCGCTTTCCACAGATTTTGGTTTTATTCTCAGAAGAGCATTAAATAAATTGGTGACGTTTTCCGTTGTTTTTGCACTTGCTTCATAAAACTTTAAATATTTTTTTATTACATGACTAGCCGATCCCGGCAGGCGGTGTCCTGCCCATCCTGTTTGGGATCTATTGGTTTGATATTCATTTTTATTTCATTCAAAACTGCAGACATTTTGATTTTCAGGAAACAAACACAATAAAAATGTGTATTGAACATACATATGTAAGTTAAAAATTTTTTCAGGACAAACCACACATGCATGTTTTAGCCTAATTGCTCTGAAATGCGAATTTTGAAAATAACTAGACCACTCCGCCATTTATGGCGGGTTTCTTTATTCCTAAAGCTTTGCGTAGCAATTGCGGACAAACCCTCAGAAGGAAGTATACAATTTGGTATAACAGTTTTCATTTTTATATATAAAGGTACCATACCTAAAGGTACCATATTTATTTCTATTTTTTATGGATTTTTTTCGCAACAGCAAAACATGATTTTTTTGAAAAAAAATTTAATTTTTTCTAATTGTTTTAACGACAGTTACTAAACATCTGTCTGTGCGTGGAAGAGATGTTCCCAACATTGGTAGCCATCATAATTTCCTTTAAATTAAGGCGGCTCTATCAATATTATACCTAATAAAATATGGTCCAAATACTAAAAGCAAATAATCGGAAATAAATTTTTTTTAAAATTTTGTTCGTATTTAAGACTCCATATTACACATACCTTTAATTAAACAGATGTTCCGTCCGCCCGAAACGTCAAAATCTATCAGTTACGAGCGAATAAGAATGAACTGTCACACTCAAAAAACTGTTTTCCGCGAACATAGTTTGAACTTTTTTTGCACTAATCGATTAATATACATTTTTTTATTGTGACAATTACAAAAAAAACGGTCCGAAATTCGCGGAAAGCCTCACTCTTTGAAATCCAATTCGTTGAAATTCATATTCGTTCCTACCTGACAACTTACTCGCCCGGGGATGACATATCTTATTATTTATTATTATGTTTGCCATATTGCACCAGGAAATGTTATTCACAACTCTTCGACAAAAATGTTGTAAACTATTTATATATATAGGTTGATCTTAGCTTTTAAAGTTTGTTTTTGTAAATTTTACATCGATAAGAAAGTTTTAAAGTTAAAACCTTACTAAATTAGCTATAACTTTTTAAATTATGCATCGATTGTCTTCGGAATGGGCTCGTTTATTCATGAACAGACTTTACGATAAAATCATAAAAATATAACATTTGTTAATTTTTAGATTGTTTTATGGGAGTTTTATTTTAAAAATATTAAAATGTTATCAAAAATCAAATTTTTTGGCAATATTTTGTAATACTCGTATATCGTCGAAACCGCTGAACGGATGGAAAATGGTATTATATGAAGTTGAAGGCTACTTAATATTTAATTCTTTAAAACTTTCCTCAACCAAATCAGATAAATGGTTCTCGAGTTATGCCACTATATGTGGTTCACCCACTAATTTCTTTCCATATCACAGCTTATCGCGAGAATTTAAAGAGACAACCCTTTAGGCTAAGAAAAAAGAGAGGTTGAACCACATATTATGGCATAACTAGAGAACCATTCATCCGAATTGGTTCAGGTAAGCTTTACAAACTTCAGAATTAAGTAGCCTTCAACTTCGCGCAATACAATTTT
The DNA here is from genome assembly GCA_963930755.1 of Eudasyphora cyanicolor. NCBI lineage: Eukaryota > Metazoa > Arthropoda > Insecta > Diptera > Muscidae > Eudasyphora > Eudasyphora cyanicolor. The sequence goes on along the minus strand of OZ005736.1, from coordinate 274,429,045 downwards.
CCATCCGTTTAGCGGTTTCGACGACATCTTACAAAGTATTGCAAAAAATCATATTTTTTGAGAAAATTTTAATAATTTTTAAATAAAAACCTCATAAAAACATCTAGAAACGCATAATTGTCATATTTTTGTGATTTTATCATAAACTCTGAAAGGTTATGAATAAATTGAGACCATTCCGAAGAAAATCGATGCATAATCTAAAAAGTTTTAGCGAGGAAACCATGCACTTTTCTTATTTTTAGTTGTTATTACTTTTACTGTTACCATTTTTTACGCTTTTGTATTGTTTTTTTTAACGGCCTTCCAAATATTTTTCGTGTTTTTTTGAGTGATTTTGAAAATTGTAAACATGTTATGCATATGTTTAAAACACACCGGGGGGTATAACTCTAGTTCCTTATAACATGTACCAAAGCCAGAAAATAAGATCATAGTTATTAATATTTTTTTATTTAAATTAATCTTATGGATTTTTTTTTATTTATTGTTTTTTTTTATAAAATTTCTTTTATATTTTTTTAGCTATGATGAAAGTTAACACTACACTCCAATCAATGACCATATCAAACTCTGTGTGTAGCTCCAATAATCAACCAGGCATCTGCCGACTGTGTGTTCGCATTTGCAATAAAAACTTTAGTCTCTATGGCGAAAATGGCCGTAGGACTAATGTATACCGATTGACAACAAAATATTTTACTCCAATGGTAGGTCGGGGCCCATCCTCAGTTAATTTTGTAAAGAAAATCTCGATGTTATTATCTCTTTCAGTTGTTAACAATGGAATGTGGCAAACATTTTACAGTCATATGTGCGAAATGCTGGAACCTCATCTGGGAATTTGATAGTTTCCAGCGGTCTGTTCATCTGGCTCAAAGAAAACTTGCCCTGGGTTACAACTCTAAGGAGATGCAGAATGTTGCAGATCAAACCCTGGCCATGGTAAACAGCTCTAAGGAAATGCGGCCTGTTGCTGACCTAACCTCGCCCACTGTTAACAACTCTGAAGATTCTCATCAATTTGTAGATATAGCCTCTGACCCGGTGTCAAACTCTAAGGAAACGCAGAATGTTGCAGATCTAACCCAGGTCGCGGTAAATAACTCGAAGGAAACGCAGCCTGTTACAGACCTAATCTCTCTCACGGTTAACAACTCTAAGGAAACGCAACATGTTGCAGATCTGACCTCTGACCCGGTTTACAAGTCTAAAGATTCTCGTCAATTTGTAGATCTAACCTCTGCTCCGGTTTCCAACTTTAATGAAACAGGACCAGTTACTGGTCTAACCTCGTTCACCGCTAACTACTCTAAGGAAACTCGGCCTGTTGCAGATCTAACCTCGATACCGGTTTATAAGACTAAAGATTTGCCTCAATTTGTAGATCTAACCTCTGCCCCGGTTAAGGAAATGCGGACTATTGCGGATCTAACCTCTGACCTAGTTAACAACTCTAAGGAAACTCAGCCTGTTGCAGATGTTTCCTTGGCCACGGCAAACAAATCTAAGGATACGCAGAATGCTGCAAATTTAACCTCGGTCTCGGTTTATAAATCTAAAGATTCGCTTCAATTTGTAGATCTATTCCCGACCTCGCCAAACAAATGTAAGGAAACGCAACATGTTGCATCAGGACCGGTTTGCAACTTTAAGCATACTCGACCTGTTGCAGATCTAACCTCTGCCCCAGTTTACAAGTCTAAAGTTCCGCTTCAAGTTGTAGATCTAACCTCCACCCCGGTATACAACATAAAGAAAACTCTGCCTGTTGCAAATCTAACCTCTAAAGATTCGCGTTTAAACTCCTCTCGCGAGTTGAAGATGCAGCAACAGCAATCCCTAGCAAGAGCTAATACTGGAGATCGCATTGTCCTGTCACCCAGTACATGGACAAATTATTCAGAGACTGATTTTCAACATCATTATAGACCTAATAGTTCCAGGGCAAACATCGTTATGTCGAATCATAACATTGAAAATGTACAATCTAAAAATGTTTTCGCGAACGAAACGATTCTACCAAATGTAACAAATGCTTTACAATCCACAAATATCACAATTATGCCTGTGGGTCGCCAATCTGAAGCCAAGGTTCCAAGAGAAGGACTATCAGCTCTGAGCAGCGAAAAACTCCGCACTACCTCAGCAGATCTTAAATTGAGGGATTTGCCAAGTCGGACTGAAGCCACGACTGCAGAAATTGATGTATCTTATAGTGGAGACTTAACTGCTACTAAACCGTCTACATTAAACCACGTTGAGGGTAAACCAAACTCCCCTCGTGATAGTTCCTCAATCCTTGAAACTGAAGCTGCAGTAAAACCAGAACTAATTCGGGATCAAACGGAAGAAGAAGCTAACGATATACCTCATTATACTGAATGCCAAGCACAGACTAGCAGTTTAAAAAAATATCAATATTCTTCCAGTAATAATTCCAGTGATGAGGAGTCTGAGATTTCCAATGATTCTCATGGAGATTTAGAGGAATTTGATGATCCTGTGGGCGTCTTTGTCGGCGGAATCAATACTTTGGAACGCTGTAGTAGTAGTTCCGCGAGCTACAAAGGTGAAACCTATCGACAAAGTGAAGGAGAAGTTCTACAAACCCTTGATACCGAAATTAAGCCCAAGGTTGAAAGGGAAGGCCGTTCCTCACCAGATCTTAACTTGATGGATTTGTCACATCAGACTGAAGAAATTGGTAGACCTTGTAATAATCCGTCTATAATTTCCCCATTTCAGAGTAATCCAAACTCTGGAGAGCTGATAGGGGCTGCACCAGAACAACTAGTAGCTCCCGCTACTGAAGTCCCAGCACATACTACCAACTTTATGATGGGTGAAGATTCTTCGAATAATTCAAGTGATGAGGAGTCGGAGACTTCCCATGATTCTCATGGAGAATTAGAGGAATTTGATGATCCTGTGGGTGTCTTTATCGGCGGCGAATTTGGTATGCAAGAAACTGAAATAGCAACTGAATTGGAAGAGTCTGAAGCTAATTCAACTGAATCGGAATGGTCTGGAGAAATTTGCACTTCAGACGATGATGGCGGCGATGATATGCTGGATTATGGACGTAAATCGAAACGTCGGACTAAAACTAAAGTTTATTCCACAGGTACTAAAGGCCGCCGGAGTAACACGGATGATAGTCAAAGTATCTCAGAAACTAAGTCTACAACCAACCAAAAAAGACAAGCTAAAACAGCTCAAGAATATGATGTATCCGAAGATGAAATTGAAGAAATCAAAGAATGTTTAAGCTCAAAGGAAGAAGCGAAGATGAGTAGTGAACGCCAACAACGTCGCAGAACTGCCAGACATCGCAAAACTGCAAGGGATTTCGATGCCTCAGACTTTGAGTCAGAGCAATCGGGCAATGACATCAGTTCCATTGGCAATGGACCCGGCGTAAACTCTCCAAAAAAACAACCTAAAAAACAGATAAAACATTCTTACAAAAAACATTTAAAAATCCTAAATACAGTTGAGGAATATGATGAATTTATAGCCAAGTGGAGACCTAATTTGGAATGTCATGTTTGTTGTCAGACATCTGAAAAATTTTCATTATTGCTGCAACATTTCCGGGAGCATCATCCCACAGAGAAATGCTACATTTCGTGCTGTCAAGATAAATTCTATTATCGACACGAGATTGAAAAACACATTCACTATCACAATGAGCCGTTGGCTTATAAATGTGAAATATGTTGCAAATGTTTCACAACGAAACATTCGGCAAAAGAACACATGGAGTTTTTGCATTTAAATGTAAAACCCTGCAAGTGTCCCAGATGTGGCATGGGTTTTAGGATACAACGTAGTCTCGAGCATCATATGAAAAAAGGTTGCCACAGTGACCAGACGAAAGCCATGGAGAAGAAGACCGACAAGGACGACAATAAAGCAAAAGACAAGAAAGAGAAAAACGCAAAGCTCAAGGAAAAGGATTGTCGATTTCAGTGCGAAGTCTGCGGAAAATCATTTATGCATCGATGGGCAATCGTCAATCATCTTAAGTCTCATACGACAGTTCGAAAAAACTACCAATGTTCCGTCTGCGACAAAAACTTCCAATCATTCACGGATTTTAATTTCCACCAACGTACCCACACGGAAGGGCGTCCAGGACGTTGTCCACATTGCCCACGAACCTATAGAAGTCGTACCGAATTAGCCAAACACTTCAAAATGTTCCATCGTCAACAATGGGATGAAAAACAACAGGAAAAGATCAAACGGCGTACCATGAAGAAAACGTACAAGTGTTCAGAATGCGACAACGTCTACCAGACCAGTTATGCTTTGTTAGAACACCGGCAGTCTGTTCATGAGGGACAGAACAGGTTTAAGTGTTCGATATGTCCAAAGGAATACAAATACAGTTCAAATGTCGCGGCCCATTTTAAACGGGTGCACTTCAAGGAATGGCAAAAAAGGCACAAAGTCTTATAAAATACTTAGAGAACAGAGAAAATTGATTTCTTTAAACAGTATTTTAGTAAAAGGATTATAATTATGAATAAATAATATAAGGATTACAAATGATTAAGATCCTCGTATCATATTATGTATATAAGCAATGTAATTAAACAAATACATTAAAAAAAACTACTTATGACATAAGCCCATTCCAAAGGAAAAATGTAATCCAAAAAATCCGCTAATGCCTTCAAAATTAATTATACTATTAAATAAACATTTTCTATAAATCTTAAAAGCATGAAGAATTTTCTTAATTTAACGATTTTCGTATATTTTGGAATTTTACTAAAAACACTATGCAACAAAAACATTATTTTTCGGTATTTGGACCATATTTTTTGAAGTATAAGACCGATAGAGCCTTGATGCCCCTTTAAAGAAAATTATGAGGTCTAAAAATTTTTTGAATATCACTAAAACACCGTCTATACAGTGTTTTATTAACAAAAATTTTGTAAAAAAATTGTTTAAAAAAAAATCATTTGAGTAGTTCCAAATACATTTTATTTTTTACATACTTTTTATCCCCTCACCTTAGAGAGGAGGGTATATACATTTACGCTACGAGCCAAAAGTGTAACACATCGAAGGAGTGACCTAAGACCCTTAATATGTTCGGCGGAAATCAGTTTTGGGTCATTTTGACTCATTTGAGCAATGCCCGTCCGTCTGTCTGTCTATCTGTTGGCTGGTGCGCACGATAACTCTCGAACGGAGTAACCGATTGTGATAATATTTTGGTATGTGATAATATTTTTCTCTATCTCCGGCTAAGTTCGAAGATGGGTCATATTGGTCCACTCCTTCTAGTACCTCCCCCACAAAGGGTTAACATTTAGTGAACTATTGATTATTTAATAACTTCTGTACTACTTATTTGTATCCTCTGATATTCTACACGTAGTATTAGTTTATTAGTCACTATTACCTCGACAAAAATGGGCGAAGTTGCCACCCCCTTTTAGTGCCTCCCACACAAATGGACTATTTTGAACCAAAAGTTAAAATCTTATAACTTTATTACCATTGCATACAATGACTTGAAATTTTGTACAGTGTAATTCTTTTTTTGTATATAGAGTCCAGAAAAAATGGACATTATTGAATTTGAATACCAGTACATACTTTAAAATTAATAACTTTAATAATGCAATTTATATTAGGCGTGTTTTCGTTACACCATAAGTGCTTAATTTGTATGGGGAGCTAAGCACTATTAGTTCCCGATGAAGTTTGGTGCTTGTGTTCATGTCTTAATCGTGTATGATGTTGCCAGATTGGGAACCCTATATTTAGCAATATGGCATCCCATTTTTGGAGAGATTTGTCAATTATTGTGAATTAACGGGAAGAAGAAGAACAAAAATGGGAAATTATTTTAATATTTGCAAAAGAGTGTAAACAATTGAACATAGAATAGTAAATATATGTTTTATAAATACTTTTCACGAATTTTTTTGTCTGTTTCGCACTGTTTTTTCTTCGCAACTCATGACACATTGCTACCAGATAGTGAAAATCCGCCACTTATTGCTTATGTGCCAGTTAGTGGAAGTCAGTTGTTTTCGTTGCAAAGTGCTAAACTAAAAGTGCTAGCTTGTAACGAAAACATGCCTATTGATAAAAATTTAATTAAAACAAAAAAATTAATAAATTTACTAATATTTTTTTGTGACTCAAGGTGAGGGGATTCATAAGTCGGTTTACCCGAATGAACTTTCTTACTTGTTCTAAAAACACTGTGCAACAAAAACATTATTTTTCTGTCCGAGACCTTTTTTATGAAATTAAAACAAACATTTTTTTATGGAGGTTTTTATTTTTTTTTTGATTCCAATTTTCATAGATGGTACCTTTAGTATTTGGACCATATTTTTGAAGTATAAGACCGATAGAGCCTTTCGCGTAAAGACAGTGGTTTATTAACAAAAATTTAGTAAAAAAAATTGTTTACAAAAATCATTTGAGTAGTTCCAAATACTTTTTATTTTTTTACATGCTTTTTAAATTATATTTATTTCTCTAAATTTGTGTAGTATTTTTACCTAATATATATCCATATGGTTCTGTTATATTTCGGAAATAAAAAAAAATTCGCAAAAAATTAGTTTGTTCCATTTTTTGAAAGCTAGCATTCCAACCAAGAGAACAGTGCCCATTTGAAAAATCTTTGGATAAATGTCTTTGTCTGGTTGGCCTAATATATTATTATTATTATATTACTCAAGATATGAGTAACCGATTGACTTCAAATTTGGTATGTATTGATATTTCTGGTTAAGATCAAAGATTGGTGCACACCATCAAGTACGTCCCCCCTAAAAAGGGTCAAATTTAGTGAAATATTGGTAATTATGCTGAACTCAACCATGGTGCTGAAAGTTGTAAATGGTGATGTGCCTTCTAATTTTATTTTGTCTAGGATTGGATTCAATGTACCTTGTAGACCTTCCAGATATTACCAATTATTACATATTGATTTTCAACGTACAAATTATGCTTCGGCAGAGCCCATTCGTAGAATGTGCATGGATTTTAACACTTTATATGAAGTTATTGACATTGATGTAGAAATTGATGTAGTTAGATCTAGAATAATATATTTTTTAAATGTCTAAGTAGACTAATTTTATTTTTTGCATGTGCCGGCTGTTGAAATTTTTCTGTAGCTGGTATTTCCACCCTCTACTATTAACCCGCCATGGTCCGGATCATGGTGTGTACGCAATCCCTACGTCATGGGGATGTGGCCCCCTCGGTCGGAAGGGGCGGGTAAGAGTGGTTGCGTTGGGAACATTCGTTAAAAAAAATTTAATAACTTCAATACTACTACTGATCAGAATCTTTCACAATTCCACGCATAGTATTAGTTTCATGGTTGCTATCATCTTGAGAAAAATTGGCGAAGTTGCCACACCCCTTTTGGTACCTCCCATACAAATGGACCATTTTGCACAAAAATTAACGGACGGTTCCAGTCCATACAAATACTTTAAATTATGGGCCGCCTTTTTGTTGCCTCCCATATAAAACGTTCAAAGTTAAAAATATGAAAAATATTTCATATTTCGTTTTAGTTCGACCACCCTTTGTTTCATTTTTCATCCGATTGGAACCAAACATTCCATTTACACGTTCTATCGTTCAAATAAATAAATTTGCATATATTCGATATCGATACCTCCATTCTAAAACATGCTAAGTCGACTTTTATGTCGACTTTTATGAATAAGTCCCAAAGAATACTCCACGGCGCCGCCTAAATAAAGCATCTCACCCAGCGTTACCGTTGGGAAATTTCAAAAAGGGGCACAAAAAGGGGATTTTTTCGAAAAAAGGGGCAACCGATCATTAAAAAGGACGATCAATTTTTAGGTTTTTATTTAATGAAAACAACAATAAAAAAACAAAGTTTAACATAAAAAATAAGTAGGTAACATTAAAAAATTTATTCATTTACACTAAAACTAAACAAAAAATACAATGTTATACAAAACTTCTTATGATGTATACTAAAAATATTTCATCACATACATTTCTTTAATTATAGTTACTTTTGTGTAACTTCTTTTTTTATACTTTCTTATTAGATCTGTGCCCGGGACAGATGTGAATTGAGTTTTTTTGATCTCACAATAAATCTGTTTAGAAAAAAGCTTATAACATTTATATACATCAACCAAATGAAAAATAAATTGGATTTTTTAATAAACACATATATTGTTACAATTAAGAAATCACTCAAATTAATTGTATTGTTGCATAGACGCCGACCTATTCGCAGAATTTTCACGAATAAGATGAAACGGTGGAAATAGATTCTCATATGCTTACACATACAAAAGATAAATGTAAATGGTTTTAACATATGCGTATCAGCGTTACCGTTGGAAAATTTCAAAAAGGGGCACAAAAAGGGCATTTTTTCGAAAAAAGGGGCAACTGATCATTAAAAAAGGGGGATCAATTTTAAGGTTTTTATTTAAAGAAAACAACAATAAAAAAAACAAAGCTTAACATAAAAAATAAGTAGGTAACATTAAAAAATGCATTTACACGAAAACTAAACAAAAAATACAATGTTATAGAAAACTTCTTATGATGTATACTAAATATAATTTATCACATACATTTCTTTATTTATAGTTACTTTTTTGTAACTTTTTTTATACTTTCTAATTAGATCTGTGCTTGGGACAGATGTGTTTTGTATTGAGTTTTTTTGATCTCACAATAGATCTGTTTAGAAAAAAACTTATATGTTTATGTACATCAACCATTAAATAACCGAATTCAGAACGTAGCGCGTGAGGCATTTCCGTACGTTAGTACGAAAGTGTTGTTATAAGAGTATAAAAAGCTGATTTTTTTTCAAAAGCCAAAAAGTGGCACAAAAAATCGAAAAGTGGCACAAAAAATCGAAAAGGGGCACATTTAATATCAAAAAATAAAAGGGGCGCGATAGTAGCACGGCTGAAAAAGAGGGGCAAATATGCCACTTTAGTCGCACAACGGTAACGCTGTGCGTATATCCCATTAAATAACCTAATTCGAACGTAGCGCGTTAGGCATTTCCGTACGTTAGTACGAAAGTGTTGTCATAAGAGTATAAAAAGCAGATTTTTTTTACAAAAGCTAAAAAGTGGCACAAAAGCTAAAAAGTGGCACAAAAAAGCGAAAAGGGGCACATTTAGTATCAAAAAATAAAAGGGGCGCAAAAGTAGCACGGCTGAAAAAAAGGGGCAAATATGCCACTTTAGTCGCACAACGGTAACGCTGATCTCACCAAACTTCATTATAAAAAGGCACGCACGGACACACGCGTGTATTTAGGCTATTCGCTCGACGCCGCAAAAACAACGCCGTGATTCTATTAACCGTGATTATCTATTAACCGTGATGCTGAGTGGTTGATTTTTTACCTCTATTAACCGTGATTTACCTCTATTATCCGTGATGCTGAGTGGTTGATTATACCCTACACCACACTGTGGTACAGGGTATTATAACTTTGTGCATTTGTTTGTAACACCCAAAAGGAGAATAAATAGACCCATCGTTTATTATACCGATCGACTTAGAATCACTTTCTGAGTTGATTTAGCTATGTCCGTCTGTCTGTCCGTCCGTCTGTCTGTGCATGTATTCTTGTAATCAAAGTACAGGTCGCAATTATGGTCCGATATCGACGAAACTTTACACATATCTTTTTTTTGGCCCAGGGACGATCCCTATTGAATTTGGTTAAAATCGGTTCAGATTTAGATATAGCCCCCATATATATGTTAGCCCTGATTTGACATGTAAGCGCTGTAAAAACTTTATTTTATATCCGATCAGTATGAAATTCGGCAGAAAGAGGTTTCTTATTATATGAATGAACACTGTTAAATTTGGAAGAAATCTGTTCAGATTTAGATATAGCCCCCATATATACGTTACCCCCGATTTGACATGTAAGCGCTGTAAAAATTTTATTTTATATCCGATCAGTGCGAAATTCGGCAAAGAGAGATTTCTTATTACATGAAGTAATAGTGATAAATTCGGAGATAATCTGTTCAGATTTAGATATATCCCCCATATACAGGGTTGCCCATATTCGACGGACCCACGGACTCGTTGGGCCCTTTCCAATCGACGAGGCTTGTCCGCAGGCAACAATCTTTGCGTCAATTGAATTTTGTACGGGAACAAATGCAAATCAACGCGAATAATCCGTTGTAAAGTGGACCGAGCCATGCCCAACTGCTGAGAACGGCGTTTTTGGGATGTTCTTGGGGACCTCTCAACACTGGCTCGTACGGCAGCGATATTCTCGGCCGATCGCCTTGGTCGACTTTTATTTGGCCTCTTCGGATTAGAAAGAGCCTCACCAGTCGAAAATTTTTCGTATAAACGCTTAATGGTGTTCTTAGAAGGCGCACTTCTCACATTTTTTAATATTTTAAAAGCACGTTGACTTGACTTCTTCTGTTGAATGTAAATTTCAACTATTTCAGAGCGCTCGCGTGGCGTGTATTGTTCCATGGTAAAAATCTGCTTGGACTGACGCTTCAAACGCGGTATGTCATTAAGCGATCTGACATCTCTGTCAAAAGTTATGGCGTTGCCAGATGGGTCCGTCGAATATGGGAGACCCTGTATATGTTACCCCCGATTTGACATGTAAGAGCTGTAAAAACTGTATTTGAGATCCGATCAGTGCGAAATTCGACAGAAAGAGGTTTCTTATTACATGAAGGAATATTGCCAAATTAGGAGAAAATCGGATCGGATTTAGATATAGCCCCCATATATATGTTACCCCCGATTTGACATGTAAGCGCTGTAAAAACTGTATTTTATATCCGATCAGTATGAAATTCGTCTGAAAGAGGTTTCCTATTATATGAATGAACACTTTTAAATTTGGAAGAAATCGGTTCAGATTTAGATATAGCCCCCATATATAAGTTACTCCGATTTGGCATGTAAGCGCTGTAGAGACTGTATTTTATATCCGATCAGTACGAAATTCGACAGAAGGATGTCTTTTTACATGAATGAGTATTTAGGGAAGATCGGTTCAGATTTATATTATAGCTATATGTTCCTCCTGATTTGGTATCAAACCGCTATAGAAGTTGTATTTTACTTCCGATCATTAAAATTTTCCAGAAAGATGTTTCTCAATTTAGGAACGAATGTTGCTAAATTTAGCGATTATCGTTTCAGAATTAGATAATATGTTTCTACCCATTTACCAATTATTCCAAATTATTATGGCAATGACCCTTATCGCATTGTTAGGGAGGTGTAGGGTATTATATAGTCGGCCCCGCCCGACTTTCTGCCTTTCCTTACTGGTTTTTTACCTCTATTAACCGTGATTTACTGCTTGTTTGTTTTTTTTTTTTCGTATAATACTCACACATCTCTCATATTAAAATTCGGTGATTCCCCGTTTTCATGAAAGTGTAATTTTCATATCAAATTTCATATGTATTCATTCATCAGTGTGAAATTTGATCTGTCAAGACGTGTTTTCCTTACATCATGCCACCGTCAACAACTAAATCCGCGAAAAGAGCAAGAAAGGTTCTTTCAATTAAAGAAAAAATGGAGCTGATTAAAGAATACTCAAAACGTAAAGTACCTTTTAAAAAGTTGTCTGAAAAATATGGAGTTGGCATTCAAACTGTATCCGATTTAATAAAAAACAAAGATCGGATTTTAAAATTTTGCTCCGATACTGATTCAATGCTTGGCCTTAAACACAGATATACACTAAAAACATCCGAAAATCCAAAAGTTGATTTCGCAACATATGAATGGTTTCGGCAAGAAAGATTTAATGGAACTCCAATTTCAGGTAAGTTAACTGAAATTGAGATATTTTATGAACATAAACTGAAATTTGCTTCTGAACTTCAGGCGAAATGATTGTCGAAAAGGCAAAAATGTTCCATTTGAAGTTAAACATGAATTCAGAGTGCACTTATTCATTTGGTTGGTTGGATAAATTCAAAAAACGTCATGGAATCCGTCGACTGACGCAATAGAGGCTAGTAGTATTTTGTTAGGTTTTTTAGAAAACTTTAATTGTCCAAGTAGTATTTCAGAACCAGATAAAATGCAAATATATCGCATACAAACTCATTTGCTGGAAGAACAATCAAAAGCTAAAAACATAAGACAGACTTCCATAAAAGATTTTTTTAAATAAATTTATGTATTCCTAGAGATATGATAAGTTGTTTATAGACGCAGATTTACATGTTATCCGTGATTAGCCCGGTCCCCGAGCATCACGGTTAATCGAAGTTCAACTGTATTTATTTTTCGTTTTTCCTCGATTTAGATTTTAGATCGAAGTCCAGAAGCCATGAGTGAAACCCCATCCTGTCGACTTTGTATTAAAACTTGTCATGATCATCATAGCCTTTACAATCCAGAGGGTCAACAGACTGAGGTATATACGAAAACGGTCAAATATTTTACATCTAAGGTAAGTTTGTCCTTAACGCAAGTTCAATTCCAAAGGATATAATCAAACAATTTAATTATTTACAGTACCTGGAAAAAGGCAAATTTTTAAAAGTCATATGTATGAAATGCTGGAATTGCATAACGGAATTTCATACATTCTACGAGTCTATTCTGGAGACTCAAAAATTACATGGCCTATTAGGCTCGGAAGGGGAGCTGCATACAGATGACATTAATGAAGAATTATTAGAGAAACCTAATAGTTCCTTATCTGTAGCTCAGGTACAAGGTGGTGTAAGCTGGAGTACATCGGAACCTGCAAAAAAGAACTAGAAGCTAAGGTAAAACAGGAAGAAGGCAATGCAATTACAGAAAACGAAGATTGCAGCGAATTTCTAATAAAAACAGAGGTGGAATATCACTCGGAATTGATTTCTCAGCCAGAGCTAGTAAACAGTTCTAAAGATTTTGACACAAATTCCACAAAAAATTATGATTTAGATGAAGAATGGCATAAATTCGATGATGAGCCTGAAAAAGAAGTTAATAATGCATTCAAAGCTAAATCAATCAATAACAATAGTAATGCTCAAAGTAAACCTCAACCTTGTTTCTCTCAGAGAAAACCCAAAAAACATAAACTTAAAGCTGCTGAGGATTCCGATTATTCGGAGTATGAATACGAAAGAGGCTCTAGTACCGATGATGAAAAGGTGGAACCTCAGTATAAAAAACCACGCATGAAAACTGTAAAGGATTTTGATGACTTTATTGCCGAATGGAGACCAAACCTGGAATGTGTTTTTTGCCATGAGACCTCCAATAGCTTTTCATTTCTCATCCAACACTTCAAGGCGCATCATCCCAACGAAAAGTGTCATATTATGTGTTGTGAAGTAAAATTCTATCACCGTCATGAAATCGGAAAGCACATTGACTTTCACAATTCCACAGAAGAACTTAAATGTTTCATTTGCTTTAGAAGTTTTTTGACCAGGGAGTATCTAAAGAAACACCAGGCGAACTTTCATTCAAATAAGACCATCCAGTGTCCCAAATGTGCCAAATCCATTAAACAAAACTCTTTAACTCGTCACCTTAAATTGTATTGTCATGCGAAGAAGGAAGATGCCGCGGCGAATAGAGATCTTATGCATATTTGCCAGGAATGTGGTAAATCATATAAGACCTCCAAAACAATGAGAATGCATGTTCAAATGGCTCATGCGGGAAAACAGGATAAACGCATTAAATGTGACATTTGTGATAAAGGTTTCAATACTAGCAGAGATTGGCGTGAACATAATGCAACACATACGGGAGAGCGTGCGGCCAATTGTCCTTATTGTCCTAAAACTTATCGCCATCGATCCGCCTTATACGAACACTTCCGAAAGGAGCATGACAAAGAATGGCAAGAGGTGAGATTGGAAAAGTACCACCAGCACAAGAAGCCCAAGTACAAGTGCATCGCCTGTGGCATTGTTTTTAAAAATGCCGCAACTTTATCTGAGCATCAGTCCGTTCACACGGACGAGTTCATGTTTCCATGCACGCTGTGCACAAAGAAATATAAATATAGTTCCAATTTGGCAATCCACATTAAAAATAAACATGCTCAAGAATATGAACAGGCAATAGAGGGATAATCTGCTGCAATTATGTAAAATCTTGTTGATAAAATTTGGATTTATAGAAGTAATTATATTTTTATGTTACCATAATATGTATTAATGTATAAATTATATGTAAATTGCAGTACAAACAAATTAAAAAGAAATTTGAAAATTACTTAAACTCGAATACTATTTAAAGCAATTCATTTTCGAAATTAAAAAAACTTAAATAAATTGAAAAATTCAAATGAAATTAAAAAATTGTTTACGCCCATGTTTTGTATTCCGAGAGCGGATTGAATCCGAATTTCTAATTCATAAATAAATAAACTGGAATACAATTAAAAATATCTAATTGGTAAAATTAAATTTTCGAAATTAATGAAAAAACGTAATTAATTGGAATTAAAAAAATATTTAAACTAGAATACTATTAAAAATAACAAATTGGCATAATTCCAAAAAAAAAACTATTAAAATTATTGTTATTTTTAAGTTATACACATATGGCCAAAATAATTATTACATGAGAGTTTTTGTATATTTCATGGTTAATTAAATAAATGCATTTTTTAGTGCAAAACAAAGTTTAATTTTCATTTCTATAACAGACATTAAACTTAAAAAAACAAATATTTATGAGCTAGTATCATAAATCAGCTCGTTAAAGCAATTAGAAGAACAACGTGATAAAAATTAGTGGACAAAATAATAAGGACATTCTGTAAATCGTCAAATAAAAATTTCTAATTCAATATTATAAATTTAAATTAAACTTTATTATTATTACATATTTTGTTTTTGTACTCAGGCTCAAGATCGTTATTGTTGTTTTCAGTATATGAAAACAACTTTGTTAAAAATTAAAGAAGAAGCAAGTGACATGTATTGGGGGCGGTTGTAATGGTTGGATAGACAGATCTGTTTCGGGAGCCACCAAACTCCCATTATCAATATCCTTATTACAACGATTACTTCAGTCGAAATTATTAAATATATACGCACAGCCAAGTATCATTAAACGAGAACTGTTTGCTAAAAGCGCATATCTTCAAAAAAAGACAATTCAGTAATCATCGTCCCTCGTACATGCACCAACTTCCATTATTATTATTTCTTTAGTATCCAGTATATCCGCCCTTATTTTGAATAATTTAGTGCACTCTTTTTGGCATACGGTTTACAAGTTTACGACATTTTTCAACTGGGATTTCATACCAGGTTTTCTGCGCAAAATTCCAAAGTTTGTCTTTATTTTGAAATGTTTGTTTGTCGATTCGCTGTTCTAACTCTCCCCACAGGTTTTCAATTGGATTAAGGTCCGGGATTGACTAGGCCATTCAAGCAGGTTTATACTATTGGCATGGAACCAATCCTTGACGAAGCGGGATGTGTGCTTCTGATCGTTATCCTGTTGAAACATCCATCTTAGAGGCATGTTTTCTTCAGCGTATGGCACCATTGTGTTCTCCAATATGTTTTTCTATTCGAATTATTTTGGTTTCGTCGCTATACAAGATATTACGCCATTTTTTCTTACCTACTGGTCCGGACCAACTCAACTGGTTTCTTGCGAAGCACAGTCTCGTCTTCCAATTTTTTTCGAAGTAGGGGAACTTTTCTGGCTATTCGGCCTGGTAGTTTGGCATCTACTAGTCGATGCCAAACCTATCTAGCAGATATCACGTTGCCTATATCAGCAGAAATGGCGTGTTACAGCTGTTTTTGTTTTTAATGCATTTTGGACAAAAAAAACAGTGATCTACCCAATGATTTGGCGATTGATCGAAGAGATTTTCCTTCGTTTCGTAACATTAACACCAGTCTCCTCTCTTCTGGCGTACAAAGTTTTTTCGACCCATCTATTAAAGAATTGTTATTTAATTTTTCTTCGCTTTTACTGTCACAGTTAATACAGTAACAAACCTTCAATAAAATGTATTCATTTCAAAGAAAAATACTACAAAACGCGCAATGTACTTATTTTTTGTCCAACCAAATTAAAAACTGCAGCACAATATGAACACAGAAACGAAATGTAACGGGATTTTTGCGTCTTTTTACTTCTTGCATCGGTTTTGTCAAAATCGAAGTTTTGAAATATAACGATGTTGCCATATCGCATTTAAAAGAAATTGAAGCAAAACAAAAGGAGAAATTATTTTGACCATTTGTGTATATTATATAGGGTGATCCAAGTAGAGATACTTTTTTTCAATAGCATTTTTTTGACAGATCACGTGTGAGTCGGGTCATGCTATCATGTTATTTTTGTTAAGTATTGTTTGGCATTTCATCAAGGAAAGACTTACGCTTGAACACCGTTTACGCGTGTCATTCGCCAGTTACCAGTCGAAATGCTCGATCGAGTCATCAAAAATTGGACTCAACGGATGGACCATCTGAGACGTAGCCGCGGCCAACATTTGATAGACATAATCTTAAAAAAATAAATGCCAAAGAATGTTCTTTCAAATGATAATAAACATTCCCCATTCAATTCGAATGTTCTGTGTTATTTTTCTTTAAAATAGTAGGGAACCTCGAAATGAATCATCCTATATAAAACAAATTTGTATAGCATCAACAACAGATCAAATTTATAAATAAATTAAACTTAAACCCCGTTTAAAAATAATTAAATGACAAAATAAAAATATGCAATTATTTACATCCATAAACGATTTCAAGATATCCACTGTGTTGTAAACATTCCGAGATTACAAACCTGGTTGTTTTGTAAACATTACGCAGAAGAAAACGTCGTGGGTTTTCATCTTCCAAAGAGCTATTCAAATCTTGCGGTGAGACTACAGAGTTGTTTGTACTGGTGTTATTGTTATGTTATTGTATTTTTTTCTTCATCTTCATCCATACTCCTACAACGTCGTTTTGTTGGAGAGAGGGGCAGTCGGCAAGAGGGAGGAAAAAACTCTCCCAGAACGTTTTGAGTTCTTCGTGCAAGTTCAAAAGAGAATTTGATGATAAGCTGCTGAAAAAACTTGCCTAGTGTAAATCTTGACTAACGAAAACATGCCTATTGTAGTTTTCTTTATTTGATGCAATTTTTTCGAAATAATCCCCTTTTTGAATTTTCCCAGCGATGGTAACACTGTCGAAAGCAACGATGACGGCATCATAGTAGGGCGACAGTCTTTGATATTCTAATTTCATTCATTGATCAGAAAAACTAAAAAAGTACAACTCCGCAATTGATAGGTTAAAAAGTTAATTTGTTTGGTGTGGGAGGAATAATCAGATATCCCAGAACTGAAGCAAAAAATTCAAAAACAGCATTAAAAATATTCAAACATTCCCTTAATTAATTTTTTGTGGAACATGAAAGTAATTGATCATGTGTAGATATGTATATGCACATACATATATTTACCTGACTACTTTTGATTGGCTGTGTTAGTCCCTATTTACATTGGCTGAATGTTCAGCAGATTATCGGCGTTTTGTTGGAGAGAGTGGTAGTCGGCAAGAGGGGGGAAAAAACTCTCCCGTACTCGGGCTTATCGGTCTGAACGTTTTGTGTTTTTCATTCGGCCTTTGAAACAACAACAATTCACACAGAAATATCCGAAACAAAATTATGTGTCTAAACGCAGAGGCAAGTTTAAAAGAGAATTAGCGGATAAGCTGCTGAAAAAAATATACTAGTGTAAATCTGAACTTATGGCGGAATGTGTCCAAGCGAAGATGAATAATAACAAAACAAAAATACAACGAGAAAGATACGTGACCATGAATAGTGTTACACATGATTAGTTAAAAACGTAACGTAGTGGCCGCTTTAAAAAGACAGCTGTCCGTATGTGGGTAATGTAAACAACTCATCTGGCTTGCAAAAGAAAACAAAACATTTGTCTGGTAAATAAAAAAATGTTGTTATACATTAGGCGTGTTTTCGTTACACCATAAGTGCTTAATTTGTATGGGGAGCTAAGCACTTTTAAGCACTATTAGTTCCCGCTGAAGTTTGGTGCTTGTGTTCATGTCTTAATCGAGTATGATGTTGCCAGATTGAGCACCCTATATTTAGCAATATGGCATCCCATTTTTGGAGAGATTTTATCAATTATTGTGAATTAACGGGAAGAAGAAAGAAAATGGGAAATTATTTTAATATTTGCAAAAAAATGTGTAAACAATTGAACATAGAATAGTAAATATATGTTTTATAAATACTTTTCACGAATTTTTTGCCTGTTTCGCACTGTTCTTTCTTCGCAACTCATGACACCATTGCTACCAGATAGTGAAAATCCGCCACTTATTGCTTATGTGCCAGTTAGTGGAAGTCAGTTGTTTTCGTTGCAAAGTGCTAGCTTGTAACGAAAACATGCCTACTATACATCTCGGATGTTGTCGACAACAGACAGAATCCCTCTTGGTTTCAGAAGAAACATCCGAATCGGCTGACATAATCGAGTTATTAATGGTGATTTCGTTTCTAAAAAATAGTATCACCACATCATGTTGCGACATTTTAAAAATTTCCCCTGCACCCACTGCTAATTTTGCATGCGAACAAAAATCGTGTGGTGAGTAAAACCCATACCTACATTGTGGCGCAACCATTTGATAGTGCATTAAGAATGTACGCTTTCAATTAGGTTTGCTTCGGAAGTTCGCTTTTTGACGGTGCAACACTCCACACCATGGACTGAGTGTGGAAAATGCGATATTTTACCATTCGTGGAGTGTACTAATTTTACAATCGAAATCAAAACTCGTTCATACGGCAGCACAAATTTTACAGACGAACCTAAAAATTCAGTTTCAGTTTTTTTTTGCACAAACGAAATCACCATAAGAGTGCAATCCTAGTTTGACCACCCATATTTGAAGAAAACGGCACATCAACTTGATCCTTAATGCTAAATACATCCCTCACAATCAACGACTATATTTCTAAAGGTAGACAAGTAGGATGTAGCTACAGAATGTGATGTATCAAGGTGGATACCACCCAGCACTCTGGAAGTGCGAAACAATGCTCGCTAAAAATTTCTGTAGCCTCAAGCTCTAACACGAAGGCGGAGAGGAGTTTTCGAATTCTTCGACGCATATAAATAATATTTTACAAATATAAATATTGTTATTTATATTTATTCCTATTATTGTAGTGCACTCCCACGCCAAAGCAACAAATCGTAAATTTATTAGCTCATAACATCAATGCAAGTACACATATAGTAAAATTCAGAACAATGTTAAATTTTCAAAGAACGTGTAGATCCGCATTAAATGGTTGTATTTAGAAATTTACAAATTCGTAGTGAAATTATTATTTTCTCCTGTGCCAATCTTCTCAATATCGGGTATTTTCGGTATTCTAGATTAGAATTGTCATTACTAAAGGCTGGCGAATAAAAGATAATATTGTTCTACTTCTTTCCCAAATCTTCTCATTAAAATACATAATTCCAGATTAAATTCAGCCGGGACACTCCAATGTGACCTTTTCACATTTTTTTAGTGTTAGTGTTTCGAATATATAAATTAATCTAAAAAAATATATTTTTTATTTAACAGACATGTTTTTTATTTAACTTTTATTTTGAAAATTTTTTTTTAAGAAACTAAATTTTGCCAAAAAGCTCATAAAAATAGATTGGCGCAATATAAACATATACATACATACATAAGTACAACAAAAACATTTAAATGCAATTACTTGTGGACTATTATCACAATTGGAGACACAAATATTACAAATAATCTATTCATTTGAACTGAACATCGAAAGTGACTGGTATGTATATTTAGCTACCATTTTTTTACGAATATTTTCAAAGGCCTGTATTTATTAGTTAACGCTTAATAAATTTACCTTTTTCGGGTTACAAATTTTACTTTTTTAGTTTACACTGTTCAATTTAGAATTGTTATTCATATAAGTAGATTTAAGGTCCAGGAGTATGGCAATGTCAATCTTAGAGTTCTGTGAGGTACAGGTGGACTTAATGAGAAGTAGCTTACACTATTTCACCAATTTCTCATAAACTTTTTAGTATCCTATATAAAGCCACTCAAGCCAGCGCATTTTATTCATTGCAGCGGTGTCAGTGATGGACCAAAACAGAGAGTGCATTCATTCATAAAATTAAGCAAACACTAGAATGTCCACAAATCGAATGTGTGTATATAATGACGGCTAATTTTTTTTTAATCTTGAATTATTTTTTGAACTTTTTTGTAATTTTTAAAGTTTTGTCTGGCTTTTTTTATTTTTATTATTCATAATAATAAATTTTAGTTTAATTATTTTGTTAATGCTGTACATAGGTGACCTTTAGGTGGCATTTTCTGGCTTTCTTTGTATTGATATTGAATAAATTAATAAATAAAATAAATAAATAGTCGACCTACATGGTAAGTTCCATAAGAAAATACTTTTAAATTCCTTTCAATTAAAAAATCGTTGTTTTCAGTTTTTTTAATTTCGAAGTCGCTGAGCATCCGAGGAATGCAGACGACGCATTGTTGAATTTCATGTTTTTCAGCAATCAATTCTAATGACTCAAAGGCAGAGACAAGGAAAGATGAAAAGATGCCTTGGAATCGCTGCGAAGATACAAACAATCTGAAAGTGTTTTTATATGTAATAGATTCCCAGTTCCGAGAATGTCAGAGGTGGATCCGCTTTTAAAACCTATACATTATGATTTCGATGAGTTTATGGCTAAATGGAGAGCAACATTAGAATGGATCATCTGTCAACAGATATTATTTCACGGCTTTCATTGTTACACCAACTTTTCCAAGAGCAGCAATCACAGGCAACCTGTCATGGCATCTGCTGTAAACGAAAGCCGGGCTGAAATTGAGAAGCACACAATCAATCACAATGAAATAAAAACCTTTAAATGTATTAGGTGTTTCGAAAATTTTACAAAAAATCAGCTTTTCACGAACGCCTAGAGATGATGCATTCTCTGAAAATTAATTGTTCGACCTTCAAATGTCCCAAATGCTGAAAAAGCTTTAAGTACAAAAATTCTATGACCACGCATATGAAACTTTACTGCCCCAAGGACAAGGAATCCAAGGACGAAAAATAGAGCGACGACAACATACTTGTCACCATAGAGTAGATGACCATAGTGGTCGTCTACTATAGAGTAGATGACCATAGTGGTCGTCTACTATAGAGTAGATGACCATAGTGGTCGTCTACTATAGAGTAGATGACCATAGTGGTCGTCTACTATAGAGTAGATGACCATAGTGGTCGTCTACTATAGAGTAGATGACCATAGTGGTCGTCTACTATAGAGTAGATGACCATAGTGGTCGTCTACTATAGAGTAGATGACCATAGTGGTCGTCTACCATAGAGTAGATGACCATAGTGGTCGTCTACTATAGAGTAGATGACCATAGTGTTCGTCTACTATAGAGTAGATGACCATAGTGGTCGTCTACCATAGAGTAGATGACCATAGTGGTCGTCTACCATAGAGTAGATGACCATAGAGGTCGTCTTCCATAGAGTAGATGACCATAGCGGCCATCTACCATAGAGAAGATGACCATAGTGGTCGTCTACTATGGAGTAGGTGACCATAGTGGTCGTCTACTATGGAGTAGATGACCATAGTGGTCGTCTACTATGGAGTAGATGACCATAGTGGTCGTCTACCATAGAGTAGATGATCATACTGGTCGTCTACTATAGGGTAGATGACCATAGTGGTCGTCTACTATAGAGTAGATGACCATAGTGGTCGTCTACTATAGAGAAGATGACCATAGTGGTCGTCTACTATAGAGAAGATGACCATAGTGTTCGTCTACCATAGAGTAGATGCCCAAATGTGGTCGTCTACCATAGAGTAGATGGCCTAGTGGTCGTCTACCATAGAGTAGATGACAAAAGTGGTCGTCTACCATCGAGTAGATGACAAAAGTGGTCGTCTACCATCGAGTAGATGACAAAAGTGGTCGTCTACCATCGAGTAGATGACCAAAGTGGTCGTCTTCCATAATGTAGATGACCCCACTGTTCGCGAAAGATATATTTCCAACATTTGTAGCCCTCGTAATTACCTTAAATTCAACGCGTATCCCGACTATCAGACTTTTACTCCAATATAAATACATAAAAATTGAAATTAAAAAACTTTAGCATAAAAACATTTCGTCGGTGCGCCGACGAAAACTCCTATGTGTTTTTTTTACTAGTTTTCAGGGGAGACAAAAAACGTTGCTATTTCGTCAAATCGCGATATTTTTAATATCTCAGATTTTTGAATTGTTCTTTCAGTTATTTACCAACAATATATCATAACAAAAATCGTATATGTGAAAAGCCCATGACGTGGTAAATGGATTTCATGAAAATCGACACATAGGATGTTTTGTTTGGAGCATTTTAAATATTTATAAAACAAAAAAATTACACATAGGAGTTTTGATATTTAAATGTTTACAGCGTACCTCAAGCAAACGAAAGTTTGCCTTTGCTGAAAACGGCTAATGAGGTTTTGTACAGAATCATCCCCTCTACTCAGATAAGAAGAAATCAAAATCTGATCTGCTTCCTTTCGCGAGTTATCGCTATAAAAACGATTTTTAACAAAAAAAACCGAACTTAATTACATTGAATCGCGGAAATTTAAAACTATAACATAATTTCCCATAAATAGGAACATTTGTAAGACGGTTTGTAATGTCCGCGATATTTGCTATATTATTCTATAGCGAAATTTTTGTAATCCAAAAATTCGACTTACACCGCTAAATTTTTACAAACATATTATTGCGAATTTATTAAAATTAATATATTTACATTCTATGATTTCTGAGGGATAGATTGGCACTAGCATTTCCGCCATAAACATCCAACGACGAATACATTGCGAACAAAAAACATTTAAGTTCAGAATTATTTAACTATATAATGCTATTATTACGCGAACGGCCAGTGCTAGGAAAAAGTGGTCAAGGAAAGTTTGAAAGATATTAAAAACGACTACAAGTCTTTCTTTAACAAAAAAATTATAATAATTTGGTAGGGATTTACAATGTGTCAAATCAAAATATGCCTCATATGAAGGGAAGAGCATACAAAAGTTTTAATACACTGTAAATCCTTACCAAATTACTATAAATTTTGTTTTTGTTTTTGCAGATCCAATTTTGATCTATTCATTGTCGAATAGAGGGGATGATTCAGAACCAAACCTCATTAGCCGTTTTTTGTCGTGAATCTAAGCTAACCTTCTATCCCTTGGGACAGGCTGTGCCTACAACACATAAGAGTTTTTGTCGGAGCATTGCTATAGAGGGATACACATAGGAGTTTTTGGTAACTTCGGAACCGGTTAAGATAGCGCAAAATGCTTTGGTTGGTAGTCGTTTGACCGCCAGGACGTTCTAATTCGACAATAAAAAAAAATTCGAAAAATTACACATAGGAGTTTTTGTCGGCGCACCGACGATTTGTGGTTTTGATTTTAGGGGAATAGATCCTTCAATCTAAAGCTAAAAAGGTTGTAGATAAAAACAATTTTTGTTGCATAGTATAATTTTGTCTGACATAGAGTCGGTAGTCTGTTGGTGTCTGTCTTTATTTGTAAAGGTCGGTCTGTTGGTAGCATAAAGTCAAGAAGTGGCTTAACCCTATTGCTATTGTTAATAGAATTTTTCTCTGAGTGTTTTATTTTATGCAATAACGCTTATCTAGGTTATCTATTGCAATAGCTTACACAGAGCTACTAAAGTTGTTTGCCTATTTACAGTTCTACTTATGTTGTACCCACTGATAGGATTAACTGCTTAATTATATGAAGACCCTTAAGAGCGGAGATCCTGGGAAACTGATATTAGCCATCCACTGTCCACAAAACCTAAATCTCCACGATATCAACCTCATACTTCATCTAAAGACAGAACTGCGAATATTTGAAAAAATGAGCCAATCAATTTCCTGTCGTCTTTGTATAAATATCTGTAATGATTACCATAGCCTCTACGAGGCGAATGGACACAAGACTGAAGTATATGTAATGGCGGCCAAATATTTTAACACAATGGTAAGTTTCTTAATCTGATTTGATATTAAATTCGAATAATTTTTTGAAAATAATGATGTGTTCGGTTTTTAGAAATTAGACTTGAAAGAGGCTAGACATATGTCCGTTATATGTGCGGAGTGTTGGTATCATATTTCGGAATTTCACACCTTCCAACAGTCTGTTCTGCAAGCGCAAAAACTACATGGCCTCATAAACACTACCAGAGAAACTGTGACTAAATCTGAAGTTAAAGATGAGCTGAATGCAGAAGATCACGTACAATATACCAATGAATTGGTGGTTACATCTCAAAGTCCCAATGAGCTGGGCTTTGATTTGTATACTGATACGATGAAACAACTGTCTAATGATACAG
Source organism: Eudasyphora cyanicolor (assembly GCA_963930755.1). Taxonomy (NCBI): domain Eukaryota; kingdom Metazoa; phylum Arthropoda; class Insecta; order Diptera; family Muscidae; genus Eudasyphora; species Eudasyphora cyanicolor. The sequence continues at coordinate 274,404,554 of OZ005736.1, read as the reverse complement.
TGGTTAAGAGTGAGCAGGAAAGTTCTCCTGACGAAGAAGAGCTTTTGACTTACACAACAGAATACGTTTTTCCGGATCAATGCGATGCTCTCAATATATCTCTTGAGAATGCATCAAACTCTGCAACGATTTCCGATCCACAACAGATCGATAGTAGTTTCATTAAAGAGGAAGAGTCGCTGACAATTTCTTACTATCCGAATAGTACGGCAACTAATGAAAATTTAGCGGAAATTTCCCAAGCATCTGATGCCGCAGGAAACGAAGTTTACCAGAGCGATACCTCTTCAGATGACGAGACATCTGACTTGCTGCTGCAACATCAAAGACCACAATTAAAAACTGTGAAAGATTACGATGCGTTCATAGCCGATTGGAGGCCTAGCTTGGAATGTGCGGTGTGTCGTGACACATTTTCCCGCTATTCACTATTACGTCAACATTTCCATAAACAGCACCCCAGAGAAAACTGCCACATCATGTGTTGCCAACAGAAATGGCATCACCCAAAAGATATTGAGCAACACATTCATTACCACAACCAAAAGAATAACTTCAAATGCAAAAAGTGTTTTAGAACATTCAGATGGCAGATTAATCTTCAGCATCACCTCAAAGAGGTGCATAATGTGGATCTCTACAAATGTCCAAAGTGTGCAACCAGCTTTAGCAAAAAGTGGTATCTAAATCAGCATGTGCAATTTTTTTGCAATAACCAAAAGGATAAAAAGGACCTACCGCATCGCTGTCATATCTGTGGGAAATCATATGCTATAAAATCATTATTGGGAAAGCATCTAAAAATGCATTCTCAAGTGAAAGAACGACTCAAATGTAGTATCTGTAATAAGGAGTTCAATGCTCAAACTTCTCTGAATGCACATATGTTTACCCACAAAGAAGAACGTACGGTTCCTTGTCTGTATTGCTCAAAAACTTTTAAAACTCGCATCATTTTATACCTTCACCTTACGAGAGATCATCCCAAGGAATGGGAAACCATGTATAAACCCAAACAAAGGCATATATAGCTATATGTATAATAAACCTAACAAAAACCGTGTTTAAAAATCACAAGATGATTTCTCTAGTTTTGAATACATTTAAAAACCAGTGAGGAAAGATTAAAGTCGGGCGGACCATCCTCTTTATTTACCAAGCAATATTTAAGGGAATATATAATATATCGACCTATGTTGTTTATTTTTGGCTAAAATGTTTATAAGCAGTTACAAATAGCTAAAATAAGATCTCACTATAATTTTTATTTTTATTTTTTTTTTTTGAAAAAATTTTGTGGGGATTTTAATTTTTGAAAAAGTTTGCAGAGTTTAAAAAATTGCCCATTCCCCCCCTCGGTTTTCTTCAAATTTTCACAGAATATTCGTCACACTCTCAGAAATCCATAACAGTAAAGAAATATTTGTAAAAGTTATGGACGAAATACCAAGACTAGTCTGACAAAACGAAGAATTATCTCGTATAGTTACCGGTCTTCTACTCTATAGTAGATAGACCACCATGGTCTTCTACTCTATAGTAGACGACCACCATGGTCTTTACTCTATAGTAGACAGACCACCATGATCTTCTACTCTATAGTAGACGATCACCATGGTTTTCTACTCTATAGTAGACGACCACCATGGTCTTGTACTCTATAGTAGACGACCACCATGGTCTTGTACTCTATAGGAGACGACCACCATTGTCTTATACTCTATAGTAGACGGCCACCATGGTATGACCATCTACAACCATGGTAGGTCACCTACGTTGAGGTAGACGACTACTTGGGTCATCTACTTTATGGTTGATGACCATCATTTTCATATACTCTATGGTAGACGATACTTGGGTAATTTTCCCTATGGTAGACGACCATTTGGGTCACCTACTTTTTGTGGTAGACAACAATTTTCGTCATCTACTCTGTAGTAAATGACAACTTTGGTTATCTACAGTTTAATCTATGGCTGTTTCTGTTTGAATATGTACTTATCTTGAAAAAATAATATATTTTTGAAAACTTTTTATTTCCTTTATTATCCCAAAATTTTTGTTGTTGTAGCAGCTTGGAGACGCTGAGTTGATAATCCTTAAGTCTGCTTTTATTACAGACTTCGTTCCGTCATATATCCGATTATCGCGGGAACCAAAATTGTTATTTTCATCGCTGAAGCTTCACAAATTTGACTATATTTTGTAGGAGAAACTTCCGTCCTAGTCCGAATTTGAACCAATTTTAAGATAACCGTTTAAAGTCGATCTATAAACTTTTGAACATGAAATAATTTTTAGAACGAAAACTATTCTGACCCTATATGACAATAAAAAAATTGTCTTATTTTATTGGCAACACTGTCTATAAAATATTTTTATTGGCAATCCTGCATATAGGTTAAGTTAGGTTAGGTTAAGGACGGGCGGCACACAACCATTGCTGTCGTGCACCACTTCAATTGGAGACCATTTGGTCCATTGTGTTCGCCCTGAGAAGATGAGTGAAAGAAGAGTGAGAGGTCAAAGAAAATAAAGGAGGTGATGAGTATAGATATGAGAGAAGGCTTTTCAGGAGAGGGGGCAGTACTGCATATACATATTTACAAAATATATTGTAAATATATGAAATTGTAAGATTTTATTGCAATCGTCTGAACTGTCAATTCAACTTTGCCTAATAATTTGTCATTGTCCGTACATTTGCAGCACTTTAACATGGTTGATAACGTTATCCGATCTGACAATCGTCTATACATAGCTGTACAACCTAACGATTATATATATTTTTTTAATATTTGACAATCCTTTTGAGATCCTTTCTACACTACACTCTACGGCGATTTTGGTATTTTTATCCCCTCACCTTAGAGAGGAGGGTATATATCATTTGCTACGAACCAAAAGTGTAACACTTCGAAGGAGTGACCTAAGACCATAAGGATATTCCTTTTGGGTTATTTCAAGTCGAATGAGCAATGTCCGTTCGTCCGTCTGTCTGTCTGCTGACTGGTGCGCACGATAACTCTCGAAAGGAGTAACCGATTGACTTCAAATTTGGTATGTGGTAATATTTTCTTCTATCTCCGGCTATGTTCGAAAATGGGCCGTATTGGTCCACACGTTCTAGTACCTCCCCCAAAAATGGTTAACATTTAGTCAAATATTGATTATTTAATAACTTCTATACTACTTATTTGAATCATCTGAAATTCTACACATAGTATTAGTTTATTAGTCACTATTACCTCGAGAAAAATGGGCGAAGTTGCCAAGCCCCTTTTTGTACCTCCCACACAAATGGTCAATTTTGAACCAAAAGTTAATAGCTTATAACTTTATCATCAGTGCATACAAAGACTTGGAAATTTGTACAGTGTAATGGTTTAATAGTACCTACAATACAGTGAAAAATGAGCATTATTGCCATGCTACTCTTGGTACCTCCCACACAAATGGTCCATTTTTTACCAAAAGTTACCAGCTTATAACTTTAATACCAGTGCATATAAATACTTGAATGAATTTATAGTACCTAGAGTCCAGAGAAAATTGACCGTTATTGGGACGTCCCTTTTGGTACCTCTCACACAAATGTACCATTTTGTACCAAAAGTAAACAGCTTTTAACTTTAATACCAGTACATCCTTTAAAGTTATTAAATGCAATTTAAATTGGAAATAATTTAATTAAATAATTTAATTGCCCAGTATCAGAGAATAATCGTTCGCTTTCCACAGATTTTGGTTTTATTCTCAGAAGAGCATTAAATAAATTGGTGACGTTTTCCGTTGTTTTTGCACTTGCTTCATAAAACTTTAAATCTTTTTTTATTACATGACTAGCCGATCCCGGCAGGCGGTGTCCTGCCCATCCTGTTTGGGATCTATTGGTTTGATATTCATTTTTATTTAATTCAAAACTGCAGACATTTTGATTTTCAGGAAACAAACACAATAAAAATGTGTATTGAACATAAGTTAAAAATATTTTCAGGACAAACCACACATGCATGTTTTAGCCTAATTGCTCTGAAATGCGAATTTTGAAAATAACTAGACAACTCCGCCATTTATGGCGGGTTTCTTTATTCCTAAAGCGTTGCGTAGCAATTGCGGACAAACCCTCAGAAGGAAGTATACAATTTGGTATAGCAGTTTTCATTTTTATGTATAAAGGTACCATATTTATTTCTATTTTATATGGAGTTTTTCACGCCAACAAAAAACTATTTTTTTGAAAAAAAATTAATTTTTTCTAATTGTTTTAACGACAGTTACTAAACATCTGTCTGTGCGTGGAAGAGATGTTCCCAACATTGGTAGCCATCATAATTTCCTTTAAATTAAGGCGGCTCTATCAATATTATACCTAATAAAATATGGTCCAAATACTAAAAGCAAATAATCGGAAATAAACATTTTTTTTAAATTTTGTTCGTATTTAAGACTCCATATTACACATACCTTTAATTAAACAGATGTTCCGTCCGCCCGAAACGTCAAAATCTATCAGTTACGAGCGAATAGGAATGAACTGTCACACTCAAAAAACAGTTTTCCGCGAACATAGTTTGAACTTTTTTTGCACAAATCGATTAATATACATTTTTTATTGTGACAATTACAAAAAAATCTGTCCGAAATCCGCGGAAAACCTCACTCTTTGAAATTCATATTCGTTCCTACCTGACAACTTACTTGCCCGGGGATGACATATATTATTATTTATTATTATGTTTGCCATATTACACCAGGAAATGTTATTCAGGTTACCTTGTGGTAACAGGAGGTAAAACTATGGAAATCATTCTTAATACTTGAATATCCCGGAATTCAATTTCGCAAAAATGCTTATTTCACTATTCGCTTTCGCATTCGCAAGAAATATATTTCAATATTAGCATTCGCTTTTGCTAAAGTCACTTTCGTTACATCCCTTAAACGACTCATCGAACTTGAATTCATTCGGTTTCCCTTAACCCGATAATCGATCTTTGAAATTTCAAAAAAAAAAATTTTTAAAATGATAAGAATTTTTTTTAGAAATATTTGATTTCGGCAATTTTGTCTGAAAAATAAAAATTTGAAAGAATTTTCTAGAAAAAAATGAAATTTGAATGAATTTTTAAAAAATGAAATTTCAAGACTTTTTGTGGAAATATGTAATTATGATAAAAATTTTCTACAAGATTGAAATTGTTTACAAGAATGTAATTTCAACGAAATTTTGTAGAAAAATGCAATTCCAACGTAATTTTTAGAGAAATACAACTTACAAAAAACATTTTGCAAAAAAATGCAATTTCGACAAAATTTTTAAGAAAAAAAAAATGATAAGAAATTTTGTAGAAAATTCTAGAAAAATTCAAATTTTAAGGAATTTTAAAAAAATTCTATTTCAAAGAATTTTGTTGAAAAATTTAATTAAGATAAAATGTTCTACAAGGTTGAAATTTTGTAGAAAAATTGAAGTCCAACGAAATTTCAAGACTTATTGTAGAAAAAATGTAATTATGATAAAAATGTTCTACAAGATTGAAATTGTTTACAAGAATGTAATTTCAACGAAATTTTGTAGAGAAATGCAATTCCATCGTAATATCTAGAGAAATACAACTTAAAAAAAATTTTCAAAAAAATGCAATTTCGACGAAATTTTCCAAAAAAAAAATGATAAGAAATTTTGTAGAACATTCTAGAAAAATTCAAATTTGATTGATTTTTTAAAAAAATTCTATTTCAAAGAATTTTTTCTTCTTTAAAATTTCTTCAAAATTGAATTTTTCTAGAAAATTTCCTTTGACGACCTTTAATCCGTTCGTGGCCCTTAATACTCATACGAACTTTGAAATTTTAAAAAAATTTATAAAAAAAAATAATTTCACAAAATTTTGCAGAACAATTAAGTTTTAACAAAATTTTCTAGAAAACTACAATTTCTAGAAAAAAAAATAAATTTCAACAAAATTTTGGAGAAAAGGTCGATTTCGACTACGTTTAAGCGACTCATCGAACTTGAATCCATTCGATAATCGATCTTTGAAATTTCAAAAGATTTTTTTTTTAAAAATGATAAAATTTTTTTTACGATATATTTGATTTCGGCAATTTTTTCTGAAAAATACAAATTTAAAAGAATTTTCTAGAAAAAAATTCAAATTTGAATGAATTTTTAAAAAATGAAATTTCAAGGCTGTTTGTGGAAAAATTTAATTATGATAAAAATGCTCTACAAACTTGATATTGTTTACAAGAATGTAATTTCAACGAAATTTTGTAGAAAAATGCAATTCCAACGCAATTTTTAGAGAAATACAACTTACAAAAAACATTTTGCAGAAAAATGCAATTTCGACAAAATTTTCAAGAAAAAAAAATGATAAGAAATTTTGTAGAAAATTCTAGAAAAATTCAAATTTTAAGGAATTTTAAAAAAATTCTATTTCAAAGAATTTTGTAGAAAAATGTAATTAAGATAAAATGTTCTACAAGATTGAAATTTTGTAGAAAAATGCAATTCCAACGTAATTTTTAGAGAAATGCAGAAATCCAAAACAATTTCTAAACAAATAAAGAAAAATAAATTTCATGGAAACTCAAGAAAAAATTCAATATAAACAAAATTTTAGTTTATAAATAATATTAAAAAAGAAATTTTGTGTAAACTAATTTCAATTTTATGAAGATTTTTTATAGAAATTTGCGTTTTCTCTAAAAAATTATGTTAAAATATAATTTTCAAAATATAATTAAATTTTCCATAAAATTTCCTTCAATGAGCTTTAATCCGGGAAGCGGCCACTAATCAGGAGTCATCGTCGTTTAAACGATTACTTGATATTTAATCCGTTCAGTCCATATTTTTTTCCGTCCAGTCGCCCTTAATCCAATCTAATTTATAGAAAAAACTTTAATTGCTAGAAATTTTGTAGCGAAATGTAACTTTAACAAAAAGTTTTAGAGAAATTCAATTCAACGATTTTTCTTGAAAAACGTAATTACAACAAAATTTTGCTGATGAATGCATGAATGAATTTGAAGGAATTTTCTTCACCATTTTCAACTGTAATTCGAAAAAAATCAATTGAAATTCGAAAAACATCAATTGAAATTCGGAGCACATCCATTGAAATTCGAATTTTTCAATTTGAAATTCGTAATACATATCTCGTATTTCCCTGTGGAGTTTACAGGTCGCTAGATGCACATATTACAGATCCCCTGGAGCATTTTAGGTAGTTCCTCATCTTGCAATTTAATCTGCTTTGCAGATACATGTATGTCACTGTGGGCCGGCAGCCAAATCTATTGAATATTGATCTTTTCAGCCATCTCGTTAAGAGACGAGAGATAATATTCAGACCTACCATATTCAGAACATTAATTCTCATTCATTCTGCTCCTATCTAATAGCTGAGATTTCTGCCTGATAAACACTGTATAACTCTAGTTCCTTATAACATGTACCAAAGCCAGAAAATAAGGGATTCGGTCATAGTTATTAATATTTTTTTATTTAAATTAAACTTATGGAATTTTTTTATTTATTGTTTTTTTTTTTATAAAATTTCTTTTATATTTTTTTTAGCTATGATGAAAGTTAACACTACACTCCAATCAATGACCAATACAAACTCCGAGCGTAGCTCCAATAATCAACCAGGCATCTGCCGACTGTGTGTTCGCATTTGCAATAAAAACTTGAGTCTCTATGGCGAAAATGGCCGTAGGACTAAAGTATACCGATTGACAACAAAATATTTTCCTCCAATGGTAGGTCGGGGCCCATCCTCAGTTAATTTTGTAAAGAAAATCTCGATATTATTATCTCTTTCAGCTGTTAACTATGGAATGTGGCAAACATTTTACAGTCATATGTGCGAAATGCTGGAACCTCATCTGGGAATTTGATAGTTTCCAGCGGTCTGTTCATCTGGCTCAAAGAAAACTTGCTCTGGGTTACAACTCTAAGGAGATGCAGAATGTTGCAGATCAAACCCTGGCCACGGTAAACAACTCTAAGGAAATGCGGCCTGTTGCTGACCTAACCTCGCCCACGGTTAACAACTCTGAAGATTCTCATCAATTTGTAGATCTAGCCTCTGACCCGGTGTCAAACTCTAAGGAAACGCAGAATGTTGCAGATGTAACCCAGGTCACGGTTAACAACTCTAAGGAAACGCAGCCTACAGACCTAATCTCTCTCACGGTTAACAACTCTAAGGAAACGCAACATGTTGAGGGTAAACCAAACTCCCCTCGTGATAGTTCCTCAATCCTTGAAACTGAAGCTGCGGTAAAACCAGAACTAATTCGGGATCAAACGGAAGAAGAAGCTAACGATATACCTCATTATTCTGAATGCCAAGCACAGACTAGCAGTTTAAAAAAATATCAATATTCTTCCAGTAATAATTCCAGTGATGAGGAGTCTGAGATTTCCAATGATTCTCATGGAGATTTAGAGGAATTTGATGATCCTGTGGGCGTCTTTGTCGGCGGAATCAATACTTTGGAACGCTGTAGTAGTAGTTCCGCGAGCTACAAAGGTGAAACCTATCGGCAAAGTGAAGGAGAAGTTCTACAAACCCCAGATACCGAAATTACGCCCAAGGTTGAAAGGGAAGGCCCCTCCTCACCAGATCTTAACTTGATGGATTTGTCACATCAGACTGAAGAAATTGGTAGACCTTGTAATAATCCGTCTATAATTTCCCCATTTCAGAGTAATCCAAACTCTGGAGAGCTGATAGGGGCTGCACCAGAACAACTAGTAGCTCCCGCTACTGAAGTCCCAGCACATACTACCAACTTTATGATGGGTGAAGATTCTTCGAATAATTCAAGTGATGAGGAGTCGGAGACTTCCCATGATTCTCATGGAGAATTAGAGGAATTTGATGATCCTGTGGGTGTCTTTATCGGCGGCGAATTTGGTATGCAAGAAACTGAAATAGCAACTGAATTGGAAGAGTCTGAAGCTAAATCAACTGAATCGGAATGGTCTGGAGAAATTTGCACTTCAGACGATGATGGCGGCGATGATATGCTGGATTATGGACGTAAATCGAAACGTCGGACTAAAACTAAAGTTTATTCCACAGGTACTAAAGGCCGCCGGAGTAACACGGATGACAGTCAAAGTATCTCAGAAACTAAGTCTACAACCAACCAAAAAAGACAAGCTAAAACAGCTCAAGAATATGATGTATCCGAAGATGAAATTGAAGAAAGCAAAGAATGTTTAAGCTCAAAGGAAGAAGCGAAGATGAGTAGTGAACGCCAACAACGTCGCAGATCTGCCAGACATCGCAAAACTGCAAGGGATTTCGATGCCTCAGACTTTGAGTCAATGAAACGTCGGACTAAAACTAAAGTTTATTCCACAGGTACTAAAGGCCGCCGGAGTAACACGGATGATAGTCAAAGTATCTCAGAAACTAAGTCTACAACCAACCAAAAAAGACAAGCTAAAACAGCTCAAGAATATGATGTATCCGAAGATGAAATTGAAGAAAGCAAAGAATGTTTAAGCTCAAAGGAAGAAGCGAAGATGAGTAGTGAACGCCAACAACGTCGCAGATCTGCCAGACATCGCAAAACTGCAAGGGATTTCGATGCCTCAGACTTTGAGTCAGAGCAATCGGGCAATGACATCAGTTCCATTGGCAATGGACCCGGCGTAAACTCTCCAAAAAAACAACCTAAAAAACAGATAGCACATTCTTACAAAAAACATTTAAAAATCCTAAATACAGTTGAGGAATATGATGAATTTATAGCCAAGTGGAGACCTAATTTGGAATGTCATGTTTGTTGTCACACATCTGAAAAATTTTCATTATTGCTGCAACATTTCCGGGAGCATCATCCCACAGAGAAATGCTACATTTCGTGCTGTCAAGATAAATTCTATTATCGACACGAGATTGAAAAACACATTCACTATCACAATGAGCCGTTGGCTTATAAATGTGAAATATGTTGCAAATGTTTCACAACGAAACATTCGGCAAAAGAACACATGGAGGTTTTGCATTTAAATGTAAAACCCTGCAAGTGTCCCAGATGTGGCATGGGTTTCAGGAAAAAACGTAGTCTCGAGCATCATATGAAAAAAGGTTGCCACAGTGACCAGACGAAAGCCATGGAAAAGAAGACCGACAAGGACGACAATAAAGCAAAAGACAAGAAAGAGAAAAACGCAAAGCTCAAGGAAAATAATTGTCGATTTCACTGCGAAGTCTGCGGAAAATCATTTATGCATCGATGGGCAATCGTCAATCATCATAAGTCTCATACGACAATTCGAAAAAACTACCAATGTTCCGTCTGCGACAAAAACTTCCAATCATTCACGGATTTAAATTTCCACCAACGTACCCACACGGAAGGGCGTCCAGGACGTTGTCCACATTGCCCTCGAACCTATAGAAATCGTACCGAATTAGCCAAACACTTCAAAACGTTCCATCGTCAACAATGGGATGAGAAACAACAGGAAAAGATCAAACGGCGTACCATGAAGAAAACGTACAAGTGTTCAGAATGCGACAACGTCTACCAGACCAGTTATGCTTTGTTAGAACACCGGCAGTCTGTTCATGAGGGACAGAACAGGTTTAAGTGTTCGATATGTCCAAAGGAATACAAATACAGTTCAAATGTCGCGGCCCATTTCAAACGGGTGCACTTCAAGGAATGGCAAAAAAGGCACAAAGTCTTATAAAATACTTTGAGAACAGAGAAAATTGTTTTTTTTAAACAGTATTTTCGTAAAAGGGTTATAATTATGAATAAATAATATAAGGATTGCAAATGATTAAGATCCTCGTATCATATTATGTATATAAGCAATGTAATTAAACAAATACATTAAAAAACTACTTATAACATAATCCCAAACAAACATTTTTTATGGTAGTTTTTTAAAATTGTTTTTTTTGATTCCAATTTTCATGGATGGTAGTTTAGAATTTGGACCATATTTTTTGAAGTATAAGACCGATAGATCCTTGATGCCCCTTTAAAGAAAATTATGAGGTCTAAACATTTTTTTAATATCACTAAAACACCGTCTATACAGTGTTTTATTAACAAAAATGTTGTAAAAAAATTGTTTAAAAAAATCATTTGAGTAGTTCCAAATACTTTTTATTTTTTACATGCTTTTTATCCCCTCACCTTAGAGAGGAGGGTATATACATTTACGCTACGATCCAAAAGTGTAACACATCGAAGTGACCTAAGACCCTTAATATGTTCGGCGGAAATCAGTTTTGGGTCATTTTCACTCATTTGAGCAATGCCCGTCCGTCTGTCTGTCTATCTGTTGGCTGGTGCGCACTATAACTCTCGAACGGAGTAACCGATTGTGATAATATTTTGGTATGTGATAATATTTTTCTCTATCTCCGGCTAAGTTCGAAGATGGGTCATATTGGTCCACTCCTTCTAGTACCTCCCCCACAAAGGGTTAACATTTAGTGAACTATTGATTATTTAATAACTTCTGTACTACTTATTTGTATCCTCTGATATTCTACACGTAGTATTAGTTTATTAGTCACTATTACCTCGACAAAAATGGGCGAAGTTGCCACCCCCTTTTAGTGCCTCCCACACAAATGGACTATTTTGAACCAAAAGTTAAAATCTTATAACTTTATTACCATTGCATACAATGACTTGAAATTTTGTACAGTGTAATTCTTTTTTAGTATATAGAGTCCAGAAAAAATGGACATTATTGAATTTGAATACCAGTACATACTTTAAAATTAATAACTTTAATAATGCAATTTATATTGATAAAAATATTTTTTTGTGACTCAAGGTGAGGGGATACACAAGTCGGTTTACCCGACTGAACTTTCTTACTTGTTCTAAAAACACTGTGCAACAGAAACACTATTTTTCTGTCCGAGACCTTTTTTATGAAATTAAAACAAACATTTTTTATGGTAGCTTTTATTTTTTTTTATTCCAATTTTCATTTACCAATTTTATATGGTACCTTTAGTATTTGGACCATATTTTTTGAAGTATAAGACCGATAGAGCCTTTCGCGTAAAGACAGTGGTTTATTAACAAAAATTTAGTAAAAAAAATTGTTTACAAAAATCATTTGAGTAGTTCCAAATACTTTTTATTTTTTTACATGCTTTTTAAATTATATTTATTTCTCTAAATTTGTGTAGTATTTTTACCTAATATATATCCATATGGTTCTGTTATATTTCGGAAATAAATAAAAATTCGCAAAAAATTAGTTTGTTCCATTTTTTTGAAAGCTAGCATTCCAACCAAGAAAACAGTGCCCATTTGAAAAATCTTTGGATAAATGTCTTTGTCTGGTTGGCCTAATATATTATTATTATTATATTACTCAAGATAGGAGTAACCGATTGACTTCAAATTTGGTATGTGTTGATATTTCTGATTAAGATCAAAGATTGGTGCACACCATCAAGTACGTCCCCCATAAAAAGGGTCAAATTTAGTGAAATATTGGTAATTATGCTGAACACAACCATGGTGCTGAAAGTTATAAATGGTGATGTGCCTTCTAATTTTATTTTGTCTAGGATTGGATTCAATCTACCTCCAGATATTACTTAAAACTTATTATTAATTTATTGATCAAAGCCACTGTTTTATAATATGAATAATTTTACTTTTAATAATGTTATGCATGATAATTCATTCCTTCGCTCTCAATTTAGTGCTGTTAAAAACAATCTTAATATTGGACATTTTAATTGTCAGAGCTTCAACCTTTGCGAAAGATCTTCAAAACTTACAGAAATTAGAAATGTTGTTCAGGGAAGTTTACTAGATATAATCGGTGTAAGTGAAACTTGGTTAAAGCCGGAAGTTTCAACCAGTAAAATAAATTTTGCTGGATATTCCTGCTGTAGAAGCGATCGTTTGCTACAACGTGGAGGTGGTGTAGCTTTATACAGGGTTGCCCATATTCGACGGACCCATGTTTTTTTTGGGCCCATTCCAATCGACGAGGCTTGTCCGCAGGCAACAATCTTTGCGTCAATTGAATTTTGTACGGGAACAAATGCAAATCAACGCGAATAATCCGTTGTAAAGTGGACCGAGCCATGCCCAACTGCTGAGAACGGCGTTTTTGGGATGTTCTTGGGGACCTCTCAACACTGGCTCGTACGGCAGCGATATTCTCGGCCGATCGCCTTGGTCGACTTTTATTTGGCCTCTTCGGATTAGAAAGAGCCTCACCAGTCGAAAATTTTTCGTATAAACGCTTAATGGTGTTCTTAGAAGGCGCACTTCTCACATTTTTTAATATTTTAAAAGCACGTTGAGTTTTCACAATTGACTTCTTCTGTTGAATGTAAATTTCAACTATTTCGCGTGGCGTGTATTCTTCCATGGTAAAAATCTGCTTGGACTGACGCTTCAAACGCGGTATGTCATTAAGCGATCTGACATCTCTGTCAAAAGTTATGGCGTTGCCAGATGGGTCCGTCGAATATGGGAGACCCTGTATATATCAAATGGAATTAGATATAATATTATCTACAGGAGTAGGAACTATGGGATTGTTTAATGTTTGTTTGTTGAGATAATTGTTGATTCTGGTCGAATTTTGGTTGGTGTAGTTTATCTCCCTCATGGCAATATTGATGCTCTGGAGGGAGATATAGCTGATCTGCTGGTTCGTTTCTCCAAAGTAATTATAATGGGAGATTTTAATAACAATTTATTTGACAACTTGTGTTCTCTTAACATTAGAGGTATGTGCCGTAGGTTAAACCTGGCTATTGTCCACACCTGTTCTCCAACTCATTTTGATGTAGTTCATGGGTCTACCTCACTAATTGATTATTTTTTGGTTTCCTACCTAGAATCTGTGGCTTTTTCTGGTCAGTGTCATTTCCCTGTGATGTCTAAACATGCTTTTATTTACTTGTCGTTTAGTGCACCAGTACATGAACAAGAACAGTACTACGAGTTTTATGATTATAAATGCTTAAATCAAGATTATATACAGAATTCATTATCGAATCTTAATTTTTCATTAATATACTGCACTAATGATGTCGATGATCAGCTGGATGCTTTGATGAGCTGTTTGACATCAGCACACTCAATATTTCCATTGAAAGTGAGAAAAGTTGAAACCAATACTGATACCTGGTTAAACGATCATAAAATATTGTATGCTCTCTCTATACGCGATTCAGCTTATAAAGCATACTTGGAAAACAAGAGTAGTGATAACTGGAAGATTTTCTGTAAGGCCCGTAACAGAGCTAAGACTGTAATAAGGAAGGCCAAGAGAGATGCTCATATATCCTTATTTACAAATAAGAACACTAGTAACGAATTATGGCAATGTTTGAAAAATAGAGGAGTATCCACAATAGAGTGATCAAAAAACCGTTTTTTTTGAAAAAATAAAAAACCGGTGGATGGTTTATTTAAGTTATAAAAAAAACCGGTGGACGGTTTTTTTCTTCGAAGAAAACCGGGGAAACCGGTAGAACCGTTTTTTTCTGCATAACAAAACAGTATGAAAATTGCCGTTTGAAAAACATTTTCCTTTTTAATAACGAAAAAGGCGATTTTTTAATATTAAATTTTTAAAAGCGATGTCCTCTGATCAGGAATCTTGCACGAAATTTAGTCCTGTGGGATAGTAGTTATGAGTTGGATTGTGATGAATATTGTCATTTGAGTCAAACGGTCCTTTTATCTCATACTTATAGCTAATTAGCTATTGTATTTAGAAACATTTTCTAAAAGTGTCATCGATAGTCTTTTCTTCAACCTTTTAAAAAAATTAGCAAATATATTTTCATTACTTTTTTGCAAAACTAAAATTTGGGTAAAAACCTATGTTTATATTTTTGATTTTTTTGCTCAAAAGAAAGCTTACATAATTTCCTTTAAAAGCTTTGTGACATATTAATGGGATGGGACCTGTTGATCTATCAAAATAAATATAAACCTCTGAAAAAAATTAACGTTCAACCAAACATTTTAGCATTTCAGATGGGAAAAAACAACCGTTTGACAAAAATGTCAAACTCCTCGGAAAGTCCTTAACCGATCTCGTTGGAATTGTGTCTCATAACTACTATCTGATAGGGCTACTTGGTGCAATTTTCATCCCGACAGAAGACATCCCTTTTAAAAATTAACCCACTTGACATGGAATTCCCCTTATGTAGTTCAGTGAAGAAAATATTAATATTTCGTGGTATTAAATAGAATATTTAATAGAGGTACTAAATCTTTATACATATATATTTTATATACACACTTTAGTGCAGGTGGGTATATACGAGTATATAAATATATAAGAGTATACACTAGTCGGTTTACCCAATTGAAATTTTCTTACTTGTTTTTGTTTCGGTTTGGAAGTGGGAGAATGCGTTTACTTTTCACATAACTTCTGCGCGTATGAATCATTTATTTTCTTTAAATTTTTGTAATTTGTATAGAAATTGGTGAATAGCTGCGGATTCTAGCAAAGTTGCCGAGTCTTTTTAGGCCATATAGGGAGATGTTTCATATTATTATCTTAATTTGTGATATTTTGTATATAAAGTTGTAAATAATTTTTAATATTTTAGTGATAATAAAAAAACCGGAAAACCGGTGGAAACAAACGAAAAAAACCGGTTGCACCGGTTGTTCGAAATTCATGATTTTGAGAAAAACCGGTGGGCCGGTTTATTTTAAACCGGTTTTGATCACTCTAATCCACAATCAATTCAACTGCAATTGATGTTGACGTGGAAGAATTGAACAGAGTTTTTATTGAATATCAAATAGACTCACGACATGTTAATAGCGATGCTTTTACAGTACCGTTTCATGACGGTTTCTCATTCCGTTGCGTGGAACAATGGGAAGTGGAAAAGGCTTTCAAACTCGTAAAATCAAATGCTGCTGGACTTGATGGATTTTCTTTAAAATTCTTAAAGGTAATTTTTCCTTATATATGCCAACATTTCACTCACTTGGTTAATACCATATTTATGACATCAAATTTCCCATGTGGCTGGAAAACCTCTAAAATTATTCCATTAGCAAAGAAAGAGAGTAGAGGGGTTGAATGCGTTTCGGCCTATTGCTGTACTGCCCATTCTCTCAAAAATTGTTGAGCATCTGATGAAAAAACAGATACTCAATTATTTGGAGAGTAGTCGCCTTCTTCATGATGCCCAGTGTGGGTTCAGAGCGAAAAGGAACACGTCGAGTTTACTATTGGGCTTAACATACAACATACGTAGCAACTTCGATAATTACAAAGTATGTGTGTTATTGGCGCTTGATCTTGAGAAAGCATTCGATAGAGTAGACCATGGTATCCTGATTAACAAACTATATTCTCTGTTCGGTTTTGGGAGCTCAGCTTGTTCTTTGGTGTACAAGTACTTAACTGGTAGGAGACAATTAGTGTATGCTAATAGTCAATACAGTTCTGTCCTTGACTCCAAAAGTGGCGTTCCTCAAGGCTCAGTGTTAGGGCCACTACTTTTCATTATTTTTATTAATGATTTACTTTCCCAAATGGATTACTGGTGCGTACCTTATGTATTTGCGGATGACATTCAGTTATTGTTTAAAGGCGATAGTAGATTTATGAACGTTCTACAATCAAAAATAGACCTCACGTTAGCTTCGTTGAGTTGTTGGATGACAGCGAATAAGCTTAAAATAAATGCCTCGAAAACAAAGGCTTTATTTTTTTCTGTGCATTGTCAAAATAATTTAAGTATTTCATGCAATGGCACTAACATTGAATTTGTTCGTGATATGATGTGCCTGGGTGTCATACTTGATGACAAATTACGCTATGAGCTGCATATAAACAATGTAGTATCTCGAATCAATTTCACTCTAAGATGTTTATATTCGACTGATCTATCTCTTCCCCGTTTTGTCAAACAAAGATTAGTTTCTGCACTTGTTATGCCTAACTTTCTGTACTGTTTGGAAGTATATTCAGCAAGTATCCAGACAAATTTACATTTGATTCAGCTAATGTTGAATAACGTTATGCGGTATTTGTATGCGCTTAATAGACGTGAACATAATTCACCCTTCGTGAAACAATTTCTGGGCTGTTCTCTTGATACATTCATAAAATTTCGTATTCTCTTCTGTTTCTACAAGATTTATAGGAATCAGTGTCCATTGTTCCTTTTTCAGTCGTTTATATTTTGTCATTCGACACGCAGTAACCAAATTCTAATTCCGAGAGTTCACCACCTCATGGAGAGATCTTTTCTCGTCCGAGTAGCTCGTTTATTTAACGTATTGCCAAATGTCCTGAAAGTTAACGCCTTATTGTTATCGAAATAAACTTCTATGCCACTTTAAATCTTCTGAGGAGTAGATGTTCTCTTCCTTGTTAACTCATTATTATGTATTAAATTGAGAGTTAAATTAGATTATGTTTTTTTAATACAACTTATATATATTTTTTATTAATTTTATATTGTTAAACACATTGAATTTTCTATTTAATGGAGTAGTCATCAGTCGGAGTAGTCTTCTAAGCTGCTATTATTTTTTATGCATTTTGTAATTTATTTTAAATTGGCCTTTGAGGCTTTAAATTACAAGTTATGATGAAATAAATGAAATGAAATGAAATGAAATGATTTTATTACATACTAGCTGAGCCCGGTGCGCTTCGCTGCCCATGTCAAAATTCGCGCTGTAGAAACTGTATTTTATATCCGATCAGTACGAAATTCGGCAGAAAGAGGTTTGTTATTACGTGAAGGAATACTGCCAAATTCGGAGAAAATCGGTTCAGATTTAGATATAGTCCCCATATATATGTTACCCCCGATTTGAAATTCAAGCGCTGTAGAAACTGTATTTTATATCCGATCAGTAAGAAATTCGGCAGAAAGAGGTTTCTTATTACATGAAGGAATGCCGCAAAATTCGGAGAAAATCAGTTCAGATTTAGATATAGCCCCCATATATATATGTTACCCCCAATTTGACATGTAAGCGCTGTAGAGACTGTGTTTTCTATCCGATCAGTACGAAATTCGACAGAAACAGGTTTCTATTTTACATGAATGAGTATTCTAGGAAAATCGATTCAGATTTATATATAACCTCCATATATATGTTCCTCCAGATTTGGTTACAAAGCGCTATAGAAGTTGTACTTTACTTCCGATCATTACAAAGTTCTCCAGAAAGATTTTTCTCAATTTAGGAACGAATATTGCTTAATTTTGCGATTATCGGTTCAAAATACATTTACCAATTATTCCAAATTATTATCGCAATGACCCTTATCGCATTGTTAGGGAGGTGTAGGGTATTATATAGTCGGCCCCGCCCGACTTTCTGCCTTACCTTACTGGTATTAGTAATAAATTCACTGAATGAAAAAATACCGAATTCAGTGGAAAGTCTAGAAAATAGAAATGTATACTTATAAAATTTCCAAATTCTTGTTTCATTGATATTGCATCACATTATCATATTGCGATTGTATTGGAGTGAGCAGCTGTAATTATCGCATACCGAGCATTTTTGTTCATGTATTTCCTATATAATACTTGCAAGATATATCAAAATATGGGCTGGGCCACGCCCACTGGTCCTATTCCGCCCATTTGAAAGCCAATCACGTAGACTGCTACCAGATACATATACGCAAAATTTCAACACTCTCGCTAACAAAATGAGCAAGATAATTCAATTTCAAAATTTGGCTTATATGGGCGGTGGCCCGCACATTGGTCAGATCCCGCCAATTTTTGGACCAATCACGTGGACTGTCACCAGATACATATCTACAACATGACAGCACTCTAGATAAAAAATTGTGCAAGTTATATCAATTTCAAAATTTGGCTTATAAGGGCGGGGCCACGCCCATTGGTCCGATCCCGCCCATTTTCTGACCAATTACGTAGAATGCCACCAGATACATATACACAACATTGCAGCACTCCCGATAGCAAATTGTGCAAGATATAAAAATTTCAAAATTTGGTCATTGTGGGCGGGGCCACGCCTATTGGTCCGAACCATTTTTGGACCAATCACGTAGATCGCCAACGGATATATATACAAAATTCCAGGTCTCTCGCTAACAAATTGTGCAAGATATCACATTTTTTAAATTTGGCTTATATGGGCGGTGCCACGCCCATTGGTTCGATCCCGCCCGTTTTTGGATCAATCACGTAGACTGCCACCGTTTACATATACACAAAATTCCAGCACTCTCGCTAACAAATTGTGCAAAATATCTCAATTTCAAAATTTGGCTTATATGGGCGGGGCCACGCCCATTGGTCCGGTCCCGCCCATTTTTTCACCAATTACGTAGAATGCCACCTGATACATATACGCAACATTGCAGCACTCCCGCTAGCAAATTGTGCAAGATATCAAAATTTTGTCTATGTGGCCGGGGCCACGCCCATTGGTCCGATCCCGCCCATTTTTGGACCAATCACGTAGACTGCCACCATTTACATATACACAAAATTCCAGCACTCTCGCTAACAAATTGTGCAAAATATCTCAATTTCAAAATTTGGCTTATATGGGCGGGGCCACGCCCATTGGTCCGATTCCGCCCATTTTTGGAAAATTCACATAAACTGCCATTAAATGCATACAAACAAAATTTCAGCACTATAACTATAATAGGAGCAGAAATATCGGATTTTTAACCTGCGATTTGTATGGGAGGTACCACGCCCCTTTGTCCAATTAATTTTTTTTTTCTATATAAACCATCTCGTGAAAATTTAGAATCGAATAAAAAAAAATCATCCAAATCGCTCCAGCCGTTCTGACGTGATGCCATTACACAGATGGACCGTTTCATTTTTATATATATAGATTGATTTTCAACGTACAAATTATGCTTCGGCAGAGCCCATTCGTAGAATGTGCATGGATTTTAACACTTTATATGAAGTTATTGACATTGATGTAGAAATTGATGTAGTTAGATCTAGAATAATATATTTTTTAAATGTCTAAGTAGACTAATTTTATTGTTTGCATGTGCCGGCTGTTGAAATTTTTCTGTAGCTGGTATTTCCACCCTCTACTATTAACCCGCCATGGTCCGGATCATGGTGTGTACGCAATCCCTACGTCATGGGGATGTGGCCCCCTCGGTCGGAAGGGGCGGGTAAGAGTGGTTGCGTTGGGAACATTCGTTAAAAAAATTTAATAACTTCAATACCACTACTGATCAGAATCTTTGCTATCATCTTGAGAAAAATTGGCGAAGTTGCCACACCCCTTTTGGTACCTCCCATACAAATGGACCATTTTGCACAAAAATTAACGGACGGTTCCAGTCCATACAAATACTTTAAATTATGGGCCGCCTTTTTGTTACCTCCCATATAAAATGTTCAAAGTTAAAAATATGAAAAATATTTCATATTTCGTTTTAGTTCGACCACCCTTTGTTTCATTTTTCATCCGATTGGAACCAAACATTCCATTTACACGTTCTATCGTTCAAATAAATTTTTTGCATATTTTCGATATTGATACCTCCATTCTAAAACATGCTAAGTCGACTTTGCATGTTTTAGGGAGATTTCATATTTAACTTCTAAATATTCCAAATTATATTCAGTCAAAATTTGGTGTTTATCCGTCAACCCAATCAAAAGTTATTCACAAAACAGTACAGGTCATTCGATTTCTATTACAAAGGAATTCCACACAAATTAAAAAAACATCAAACTTTGATCGCCTCTCCTGAAAAACTCCCTTTTTGCACTTAGCATAGTTTAGAATGGAGGTATCAATATGCACTAAAATTTTCTATAGTTGAACGATAAAACGTCTAAATGCAAGGTTTGGTCCCAATCTGATGAAAAATTCAAAATATGCAAAAATTCGAAGCCTAGTGATAAGGGAAATTGCTTATGGTCGCCGATTTTGATGAAACTTGGTGGACATGTTAGGTATGGCGCTTTAATAAATGGTATAACATTTTGTTGAAAAATCTTCAAAACTATGGGAGATATGCGCATTTAAACATTAGGTCTTGGGCAAAAAAAATCGAGAAGTGCTTGCTTTCTAATGCCCATAACATTTGTTCTACGAGAGATATTTCAATATTTTGTTTTGACCTAAATTTTGTAGGAGCCAAGGGCCCGGAAATTGTAGTTGTTGCCATTTTGTAGCTGTATCCTTTTCCCCAAATGCTTTGGAATTTTGGTAAATTCGTTAAAAAAAAATGGCGAACTTTTCCTAGCCAAAGCCACTTCCTCATGTTATTCAAACAAATTTTACTCGATGGATTTAAAAAAAGGAGACATAAATTTTATTTAAGGCGTTTTTATTAATTTTTAAACTCAATTGAAATTGTTAAGATCCGAAAAGTGTTAAAAAATTACATATACTTTTTATATACATTCACAACATTCCGGATATGGTTTTGAATAATCTTGGGGTCCATTACAAGGGTTTTGGGTGAACGGACAACTGTGAAGAGAAGAGTAATGAAGGAAACTTAAAACAATTTTTCGGTGTATTTTACACAGCACAATATGCAATTTTAAATATAATAATAGTAGAATAAATAAAATAAATAAAATAAATAAAATAAATAAAATAAATAAAATAAATAAAATAAATAAAATAAATAAAATAAATAAAATAAATAAAATAAATAAAATAAATAAAATAAATAAAATAAATAAAATAAATAAAATAAATAAAATAAATAAAATAAATAAAATAAATAAAATAAATAAAATAAATAAAATAAATAAAATAAATAAAATAAATAAAATAAATAAAATAAATAAAATAAATAAAATAAATAAAATAAATAAAATAAATAAAATAAATAAAA
>OZ005736.1:274372683-274377683 GCA_963930755.1 Eudasyphora cyanicolor | reverse complement strand
CATATGCTTATTAATCTCCGGAGAAATACAATTTAAAAGCCAGTAAGGAAAGGCTAAAGTCGGGCGGGGCCGACTATATAATACCCTACACCACTCTCGTAATATTGAATAACTCTGATATATAAATTTTGTAATTCATGTGTAAATTGTTTACATAAATTTACTTTTGGACATTTTATACTTAAATAATACCCTGTACCACAGTGTAGTGTAGGGTATAAAAACGATTGGATCTAAAGAGCCAAATCGGATGAAACATATATATATGAGCTATAGCTAAATCTTTACCGATTTTCTTCAAATTCGGCAATGTTGGTTCATGGATCAAGAAACTCTACCATTCTAAATTTCAAAACGATTGGATGTAAAATATAGCTTCTATAGAACTAAAGGGCCAAATCGGACGAAACATATATATGGGAGCTATAGCTAAATCTTAACCGATTTTCTTCAAATTCGGTAGTGTTGGTTCATGGATCAAGAAACTCTACCAAATTCAATAGCGATCTTAACAGGTGCGAAATACTCTAAACTGCAAAATTTCAGAACGATCGGAGTGAAATTGCGACCTGTAGTCGACGAACAACTTTACATGGACAGTCGGACGGACGGACAGACATGCTTAAATCGACTCAGCTAGTGATTCTGAGTCGATCTGTATACTTTAAGGTGGGTCTAGCTGTGTTATTTTCAGGTGTTACAAACATCTGCCGTGAAACAAACTTATAATACCCTGTACCACAGTGTGGTGTAGGGTATAATTACAATATAGTATTGCATTAAGAAACCATGCAAATTTGACGGAATTCCTTTTTTTTATGATATATCAAGTCATTTATGCTATATACATATGTCCGTCCAGTATTTACAGTACATATAATGCTTTTGCCAAGTCCCTTTTTGGTACCTCCCCCATAAAAGGGGCCACATCGTAACAAAATTTAATAAACCATAACATTAAGACCCGGTAACTGTATCGCTGTGCAGGTGTATTTGACAGGGCTCATCTGGTACCCCCACACACAATTTGTCAGATTCATTAGAAAATATTTTCCCCAATGACTATAGACAGACAAAGAAGGATCAATATCCTTAAACCGTTCTGGCATCTTCCATACAAATTACCATGTCCCATATTAGAGAACTCACAAAGTGAGGGAATACTTTTGTCAGGTTACTCCACTGACTTTTTATACCCTCCACCATAGGGTGGTGAGGGTGGATTTATTTTGTTATTCCGTTTGTAACACCTCTAAATATTGATCAGGGGCCACACAAAGTATATATATTATTAATCGTCGTAAAATTCTTAGACGATTTAGCCAAGTGCTTCTGTTCATCCATCTGTTGTAATCACGCTACAATCTATAATATAAGGGCCAGGTGACTGAAATTTGGTACAAATACTTCTTATATCTGCAGGTATGTTGGGATTGAAAATGGACAATATCGGTCCATTTTTTGTTATAGTCCCCATATATGACATCTCCCCGAGATGGAGACCACAAATTCCAACTGATCGTTATGAAAATTGGTAACAAGGTTTTTTTTTCATACCCGAAACATTTCACAAAAACCAACAGATGGTCATAGTCCCATGTTTCGATATAGCCCTCATACAAAGGTCCTCTTAGATTTTACTTCTGAACGCAAGAACAACCACAAATTTTTACGAATTGGGCTGAAATTTGGGAATATGAGTCAATTAGTACCCGAAACATTGACATGCGATCCATGGTGGAGGATATAGAAGATTCGGCATATCCGATGTTAATCCGATTTTACTTGTTTAGTTTCCAAAATTCCCTGAAAAGAAAAGAAAAGAAAAAAATATTTAAAAAACGTAGAAGCTATAGTTTACACCCAATCGTTTTGAAATTGGTAGCATGGTAGAGTTCCCTGATCCATGTACCAACATTGCTGAATTTGATGAAGATCGGTTCAGATTTAGCTATAGCCCCCATATATATGTTTCGTCTGATTTTAGACCTTTAGCCCTATAGAAGCTGCATTTTACATCTGATTGTTTTGAAATTTAGCATGGTAGAGCTTCTAGTTCCATAGACCAACATTACAGAATTTGAAGAAGATCGGTTCCGATTTAGCTATAGCCCCCATATATATGCTGGGTCCGATTTGGTCCTTTAGCCATATAGAAGCTGTATTTTACATCCAATCGTTTTGAAATTTAGCATGGTAGAGTTTCTTGATCCATGTAGCAACATTGCGGAATTTGAAGAAAATCGGTTAAGATTTAGATATATGTAGCTCCCATATATACATATGTATGTTTCGTTCAATTTGACTACTGCGGATATGTACCAAATGCAAATTGTGTAAACAAATTTTAGTTGAAGTATACATTTAATATTTCATTGTTATAACGGGTTTTCCAATAGGGATGATATGATTTTGAAGTAACGTTTTGGCCATTTGTAATATGTCATGATCTGTCATTTGTTTTTCATTGTATTCAGTACACAGAAAGAAAAAATTGAGTAATCCGTACTTGAATCAAGCCGTAGGGGTGTCAGTCAAGTACGGATTTTCTTAAACCAAGTACAAAATACTTGAATCAAGTACGGATTTTTAAGCCCTGAATTCTTAATCTTAGCGCTTATTATATTATTAAGCGCTAAGATTAAGAATTCAGGGCTTTAAGAATTTTATCGGATTAATTTGAGTGCGAAACGGGCTTCAATGAAGACATTTTTGATTGAATTAAGCCTGCCCAATACTTGATTTAAGTCTGATAATACTTGATTTAAGCCTGATCAGTTCTTGATTTAATCCTAATCAATACTTGATTTAAGCCAGGTCAGTTCTTGATTTAAGCCTGGTCATACTAGATTTATTATGCTTTCGTCGGTTTTATACCTATATATCATTTATATTAATTATACCATTTTTGCCACTGTATTGCAAAGAATGCAATTTTTTAAAATGGTATGTCAAAACACAATTGCTTGACAGCAAAAGTAAAAGTTTTGCTGCATATATTCGATTTAAATATGAAACATATAAGGAATAGCATCAACGAAACGAATAAGAATTATTAACAACTTCAAAAAACTAAAATCAAAAAATATCACGCCAAGTAATGTATTTGCCAACACTGCTTGAGCGAGAAACGAATTGGATATGGTCGCGCACGAAATGTACATATACGTACATCTCGACAATTTATATGCATGTGTGTTTGATGTTGCGTCAGCCAAAATCAACCACTTGCATGAGACTGATTGAGAGGGTAATTTTATTGTGCTCTATATTGGTTCTGTCTCTCAGAGATTAAAGTAAGCTTTTTTTTCTTACGTTAAGCCATATTAGGCTTAATTTTCCTTTTCAAGAAATGTTTACTTGATTTCAAGCATTAAATGCTTATTGTACGCCTTTCAGCGCTTGATTTTTTCAATTTAAGCCGATTTATAATTAAATTTTTAAGTACGATTTCGGCTTAAATTAAGAATTTTTTACTTGAATTTAGTATGGCATTTTTCTTTCTGTGTAGGGTTTACGATTTCATCATGGAGAGATATACGCAAGAACATCGTTTACAAATTATTCAGTTTTATTATCAAAATAATCGTTCTCCAATTGCAACATTTCGTGCGCTAAGTCCATTATTTTTTTAATAAAGAAAAACACTTTCCAGTCGAACTTGACACTCATGAACAATATTTTAGCTCTCGTTAAGAGCTATCTTTTTTGCCATTGGCCTATTCCCGATCCGACGTACCGTTACGGAGAGCAAAAATAAACACCGTTCACATTTGAAAATGATGCTAAGTCCATTTTGTTTTTAAATCCAAAAACACTTTCCAGTCAACCAACGACCTTGGCACCCATGAGCAATATTTTAGCTCTCGTTAAGAGCTATCTTTTTGCCATTGACCGATTGTGGCTACGTGCCCCACAGCAAAGGAAACAGTTTTGTGATATTAAATGGCCTCCAAGAAGTTGTGATTTAATACCATTAGACTATTTATTGTGGGGTTATTTGAAGTCATTGGTCTTTCGAAATAAACCAGACTCTCTTTAAGTTTTACAAGTCAATATTGAACGTGCCATACATGACATACGACTTGATTTAGTGGAAGGAGTGCTCGAAAATTCGGTTCCTCGAATTCGTTCCTGCAGAAGAAGTCGTGGAGGCCATTTGAATGACGTTTTATTTAGATCTTAATTGTATCGATTGTACCTCACATTAGGCCTATTATATATTTTCTATTTTAATTAAATTTATTTATATATTTTCAAAGTGCACTCGATAAGTCAGCATATTCGTCACTGAAGGCTTATTCACAGGTTACAGTAGGTTTACAACATTCAGGATAAGGTTTCGAATAGTCCGGTTTGGTATCACAAGGCGATGGTGTTGCACCCTTATATTTTGGACAACTAGATATTATGAAATAAAAAGAAGTGTTTTAAAAATTATATGTAGGATCACACAACATTTTCGAAATATTTTATTTCTCAACATTTTTAAATCCTTTTTGTCACATATCAATTATAATTTTTTTTAATATTATTTTTCTAAATTTATTTTTTAAATACTTACAATCCGTAATACAGATAGAAGCCCTTAAGGCACGTCACCTTTACACATAATCCTCGCATACCCAAGGGATATAAAGTTGAATTCATTTTAAGCACAACATTACGTTCGGAATCGTAGCAGTGATTTTTCAAGGTTAAACAGGATAGCATTGAAAAAAATATATATCCAATATTTTTTTGCAAAATATCCAAAATTTCTATTAGTTACATACTGGGATGTATCATTGGCCCCACTCGGTGATTGCGATATGATACGGTCAATGTCATCAGAGCCAGTAGGACGAATGAGATATACTCGTATTGTAGTTTGGACTGCATTTTGGTTTAAACTGACAAAAAGATGATTTGTGATCTGCAGCTTTATACTTGACTTTCAATTATTTCAAATTCTATAGCTTTCATCATTACTCAAACATTTATTATGTTATGGGGGGTTT
>OZ005736.1:274147683-274370183 GCA_963930755.1 Eudasyphora cyanicolor | reverse complement strand
TTATTTTATTTATTTTATTTATTTTATTTATTTTATTTATTTTATTTATTTTATTTATTTTATTTATTTTATTTATTTTATTTATTTTATTTATTTTATTTATTTTATTTATTTTATTTATTTTATTTATTTTATTTATTTTATTTATTTTATTTATTTTATTTATTTTATTTATTTTATTTATTTTATTTATTTTATTTATTTTATTTATTTTATTTATTTTATTTATTTTATTTATTTTATTTATTTTATTTATTTTATTTATTTTATTTATTTTATTTATTTTATTTATTTTATTTATTTTATTTATTTTATTTATTTTATTTATTTTATTTATTTTATTTATTTTATTTATTTTATTTATTTTATTTATTTTATTTATTTTATTTATTTTATTTATTTTATTTATTTTATTTATTTTATTTATTTTATTTATTTTATTTATTTTATTTATTTTATTTATTTTATTTATTTTATTTATTTTATTTATTTTATTTATTTTATTTATTTTATTTATTTTATTTATTTTATTTATTTTATTTATTTTATTTATTTTATTTATTTTATTTATTTTATTTATTTTATTTATTTTATTTATTTTATTTATTTTATTTATTTTATTTATTTTATTTATTTTATTTATTTTATTTATTTTATTTATTTTATTTATTTTATTTATTTTATTTATTTTATTTATTTTATTTATTTTATTTATTTTATTTATTTTATTTATTTTATTTATTTTATTTATTTTATTTATTTTATTTATTTTATTTATTTTATTTATTTTATTTATTTTATTTATTTTATTTATTTTATTTATTTTATTTATTTTATTTATTTTATTTATTTTATTTATTTTATTTATTTTATTTATTTTATTTATTTTATTTATTTTATTTATTTTATTTATTTTATTTATTTTATTTATTTTATTTATTTTATTTATTTTATTTATTTTATTTATTTTATTTATTTTATTTATTTTATTTATTTTATTTATTTTATTTATTTTATTTATTTTATTTATTTTATTTATTTTATTTATTTTATTTATTTTATTTATTTTATTTATTTTATTTATTTTATTTATTTTATTTATTTTATTTATTTTATTTATTTTATTTATTTTATTTATTTTATTTATTTTATTTATTTTATTTATTTTATTTATTTTATTTATTTTATTTATTTTATTTATTTTATTTATTTTATTTATTTTATTTATTTTATTTATTTTATTTATTTTATTTATTTTATTTATTTTATTTATTTTATTTATTTTATTTATTTTATTTATTTTATTTATTTTATTTATTTTATTTATTTTATTTATTTTATTTATTTTATTTATTTTATTTATTTTATTTATTTTATTTATTTTATTTATTTTATTTATTTTATTTATTTTATTTATTTTATTTATTTTATTTATTTTATTTATTTTATTTATTTTATTTATTTTATTTATTTTATTTATTTTATTTATTTTATTTATTTTATTTATTTTATTTATTTTATTTATTTTATTTATTTTATTTATTTTATTTATTTTATTTATTTTATTTATTTTATTTATTTTATTTATTTTATTTATTTTATTTATTTTATTTATTTTATTTATTTTATTTATTTTATTTATTTTATTTATTTTATTTATTTTATTTATTTTATTTATTTTATTTATTTTATTTATTTTATTTATTTTATTTATTTTATTTATTTTATTTATTTTATTTATTTTATTTATTTTATTTATTTTATTTATTTTATTTATTTTATTTATTTTATTTATTTTATTTATTTTATTTATTTTATTTATTTTATTTATTTTATTTATTTTATTTATTTTATTTATTTTATTTATTTTATTTATTTTATTTATTTTATTTATTTTATTTATTTTATTTATTTTATTTATTTTATTTATTTTATTTATTTTATTTATTTTATTTATTTTATTTATTTTATTTATTTTATTTATTTTATTTATTTTATTTATTTTATTTATTTTATTTATTTTATTTATTTTATTTATTTTATTTATTTTATTTATTTTATTTATTTTATTTATTTTATTTATTTTATTTATTTTATTTATTTTATTTATTTTATTTATTTTATTTATTTTATTTATTTTATTTATTTTATTTATTTTATTTATTTTATTTATTTTATTTATTTTATTTATTTTATTTATTTTATTTATTTTATTTATTTTACTTATTTTATTTATTTTATTTATTTTATTTATTTTATTTATTTTATTTATTTTATTTATTTTATTTATTTTATTTATTTTATTTATTTTATTTATTTTATTTATTTTATTTATTTTATTTATTTTATTTATTTTATTTATTTTATTTATTTTATTTATTTTATTTATTTTATTTATTTTATTTATTTTATTTATTTTATTTATTTTATTTATTTTATTTATTTTATTTATTTTATTTATTTTATTTATTTTATTTATTTTATTTATTTTATTTATTTTATTTATTTTATTTATTTTATTTATTTTATTTATTTTATTTATTTTATTTATTTTATTTATTTTATTTATTTTATTTATTTTATTTATTTTATTTATTTTATTTATTTTATTTATTTTATTTATTTTATTTATTTTATTTATTTTATTTATTTTATTTATTTTATTTATTTTATTTATTTATTTTATTTTATTGATTTGTCACTAGGATATTCTCCTGGCTCTAGATCATCTACGCCTCTATTATGTATTATAGATTGCAAAGGTTTAAAAAACACGTTTTTATATTATTTTTTCATTTTATTTTATTATATTGGCTCTAGATCATCTTTGCCTCTAATAAAATAATTCACTTAGCAGACGGGATTACAGCATTCAGGATAAGGCTTCGAAAAGTCGGGCTTCTTATCACAAGCAGGTACACCGCGTTGGCAGCTAAAAATAAAAAAGAAGCAAAAGACAGTTTAATAAAAAAATAAATTTCAACAGTTTCGGCTCTATTCATGAAAGTATGTACATATACATAAATATAAGTTAAAATTAACTCTATAAGCCTCTATAAGTACAAAGGAGGAACTCTCAGAGAATTATTTTTTTATCCGTCAACACGATAGTGGTGGCCATATTCCCGCAGAGAATCGTTATACTCAGCGCAGTCACAGATCAATATGTAAAGGCTATAGAAACCAATAATTATACTATTACGGTAATTATGATTGTCCCGATAATAACATTGTCAATAGTAAAAATTATTGGTTTTTATAATCATTACATTATGCTCTGCGAATATTACTGCACGAACTATAATTTCTCTCTGCTAGAATATGGTCACCACAATCATATTTGCAGAGCAAAATGTATTAGCTATAAGAAACAAAAAATACATTCTGATCACGACGATCTGGATCATGATAACTGTAATGAAATTATTGTTTTTAATAACCATTACATTATGCTCTCTATGGCTTCTGCTTGTAACTTTAGGAATAACGACTCTTAGAGCTATTTAAAAGCAAAATATTTATTTATTTAAAAATTATAGTACTTACTTATTGTATTGCAAGACATAGTCCGGGCGACACAAAACCTTAAAACATTTCCACTCAATACCGGTGGGAGATACAGTCTCATTTACCTTGATAGTCAAATCGTACTCGTCATCGTAACAATGATCGGCTAAAGCTACAAAAAAAATATTAAAATAATAAGATAAAATGATATTTTATTTCAATATTTTATTCTTTAATTAATAATTAATTATTTTGTCACTAATTTCGAACACTTACTGGGATGTTTTTTATTTCCAAGCAGATATGCACCTTGAGATGCGGCCAGGGCCACCATACCCAAGACTAGAAACAGTGCGATGTATTGTTGTTTAGAAAACATTTTTTAAACTGAGAAATATTCTTCGAAAATCTTTAGTTTTATTGCAATAAAATTAATTCATTTCATATAGATTTTTGTGTTTTGCATTTATCATTATTTTTGACACCTCTATTATTGGTTGGGATGATTTCATTCCGAGCATTTCTTATCGCATATAAGTATATATGTACACATACATACATATGTACATTTAAAGCATCCGTTTTGTATATTAGATTTTTACGTAAACAGATTATACCGAATATTAAATAACAATACAAAGAAAAGAAAATAATTTGACCTGCCTTCTCTAGAGCATTGGAGATTCTTAAGAGATTGATTCACACTATTTAACCGGTAAACTCGATTATAATGTACCCGTTTGAACCACTAGAAATGTTGTTCCTTTAAAAATAATTTTTCGCAGTAGAACTATGATCTATTAAATCCAAAATACCCTTTGTAGAATCTTTAACTAGGTATATTAGCAATTTTCAACATCGGATTCAATTATAAATATTAAACGTTTAATTATTAACGTGAATAATTTAGGTTAATTGTCCAAGTTTTGCCAAACACTTCATGTCGTTAATGCAGTCCAGCTGTTCCCTGCTTCTACACGTTCCTTATCATCTGTTCTGTTCTGTTTGTTCCTGCTTCCATATATTTCCCATCATTAATTCTTTCTTGCACTTCTGTATTGCTGCTGCCGTTCCTTATTTTCCTGCTGCTGTTCCCTGTTCTTAACAAAAATATTCTTCATCCGTCACCAGTCCGCCTCTATGTTTCCTGCTACTATAAACTAGTTTATGTTCCCGTTATTAATTTCCGGTCCTACTGTATCCTGCTCCAGTTCATATCTCATGACAATATAATCACTTCTTGCGTTCTTGTTCCTTTTATACTACACTACTCTCTCCCTAATTTACACTTCCTGTCACAAAACTGTTCCTGATGGTACATTTTAGTCCCCACAATAGTTCCTGCGTCCTTGTCAATATCTTTTTTCCCTATTTTATTTTTGTTTCAGTTTTACTTCCGGCTCCCGTTCCTACTTCCACATTAATAACACTGTGCTTGAAATGGACGCTTTAAAAATTTAACAGAAATGAGACCCTATGGATATAACTATTTCGACATTGCTGAATCCAGTGGTGTCACCCGCTTTTGTAGGTTAGCGCTTGTTTCCTTGAAATTGGACCACAAAGTTTGCAAGGAAATAGAGGTTAGTTGTCTCGGTGGTGATTTTAAAGTGGAAGGCTACGGAATACACGCTTCATTCCAAAGAACGAAATAAAGAGAACCCTTCGAAGCTTATTCCTCTCAAAATAGTTGACCACGCTTCTTATCCCCTCGACGATATGTATGATTTTTAACATATGATGAGATTTCATTGCACTTTTTCAGGGGTAAGGGGGTGAGAAACGTTGACGACTGTTGGGAGAAATAATTATTCAAATGTTCCCTTTATTTCGATCTTTGGACTGAAGCATATATTCCGAAGTCTTCCACTTCAAAATCACCAAAGAGATAGGTAACCTCTCAGATTTCCCAACAAACTTTGTGGTCGAATATCGCGAAAACAAGAGCTAACATAGAAAAACGGCTAATGCCACTGGATTCAGTATGGCCGAAATAGGTTTATCCATAGGGTCTCCTTTCTGTTATATTTTTGGACTAGCACAGTGTAATTGTTTCCTTACCTATATATCATAGTAAGAAGTATCCTACATGTGGATCATCCTTGGCTAAATGAACTTAGCTAGTCTTTCTGAAAGTGAAATTTCTAGGCATAATCATAGATCGGAAATTGTTGTTCACTTTTACGGTGATTTCGATTCTGAAAAAAATGATTTCCTAAAATACATTGGACATATATAGCAGTAGTTAGTCCAATACTGTTGCACCCAGGAAAATAATTGATTGGAATTCGATTGTAACAAATTGTAAAAGTTATGAACGAAATACTAAGATAGGTCTGTTAATTTTGGACGTTTTCTCTTATTTCTACACATATGAATTTTTAAATCCCTTGCAAAAAGTTTGACATGTACTGTTTTCCAGAAACAGAAGGAAAAATTAAAAAATGCCACCCCTGCCTTAGTTTTCATTCATAACGTTTACAAATATTAAGCCACTAAAAGCCCAAACACTGTTTTAATTTCATGAGAATATTCTGTGTGAATTTGAAGAAAATCGAGGAAAGCTATTTTTTAAACTCAATCGTTTAAAAAGAATTATACAATTTGTTTAAAAATATTCTACAGAAAAAGGACTCTTGTGTTCTCTTTCAAACAACGTAGGCTTTGTAAAAATCGGTTCAGCTGTTAATTTCCGTCAACCCAAAACGCATTTCTTATTTTTTTAATTTAAAATCCCCATAAAATTTTTGGAATATTTTTTTTTAATAAACGATAGCCATATCTTTTATTACCATTCAGAAATTGTTTATATCCTTTGTACGCTACTCTAAAGTAGTAATCACTTTCTAAATTTTCATGATTGCATAAAACAAATCTTCTTGACTCACCAAATATACTCCGGCGGCTGAGTTTCAGCCGATGTGAGTCGCTAAAATCGGCGCCGGCGCGGGCTGGAAAAAAATGTCCGGCTACGGCGCGCAGCCGATTTGAGCCGCGTCGGCTTCATAGCCTGGATACTGCCTGACCGAGGCAAAACTGTCGGCTGCTGCGGCTCGACTAAAAATGGATCGGCGGCGACGGCGTGTCGGCTCGACGTTGGCTTGTGATTTATTGTGCAACGTAAAATAAACAAATTTATTGTTCAACTTCGTTGGAACTTAAATGACAATTTTATGTCCGGAGCGAAAAATATATTGATAAAGGCGCGAACAAATAGCAATTACAGCGATTTTAAGCCTGTATGGGCCTACTGCAACGGAGGCGATTTTTAGTCAATTTTAGCCGACATATCGGCGGCGGCGTGGATTGACAAAAAATGGTCGCCTTCGAAGTGGCGAGCATTGAGCACCTGCTTTGCTTCTATGCCGCATTGAGTAAACGACTTCTGGAAACAGGTTGGTTTCGATGAGGGCATTTGAGCCCTTTGTAGAACTAGCCACTAACTTAAGGTTTACTCTCCTGGGATAGTCTAACTTGTTTATTTGTCGTGCAATCTGCATATTTTTTAATTTCTGGACCAGCGCGTGCAATTGATTGATTTTGATTAACAATAATTATAGAGGTTAATGATTTCCGATGCGAATTTGAATCAGTAAATTTCAGAAAATGGGTTTGATGTCTGAGGGTGAAAAAATGCCTTAACCCAACTATTTTTCTTTTAGCATGAAAGTTTCTCATTCGCCTCTTTTAGGCCCTTATTCATAAAAATTGAATGAAGGTTTGAAGAACGTTTTAACACCGCTAAAACGTTCCTCAAACCTTCTTTAACTTTTTATGAATAAGACCCTTAGGCTTTAAAATAGCTATATAAATTTTACATTTACATATTAACAGTCGCCGAAATCGTAGCAGAAAACTTCGAGAAGAAATATTATAAAGGAAATATGAAATTCTAGAAATAATTAGTAGTAATAAATTAAAATTTTAAAAAAATATGTTTTAAAATATATGTAATAGTGTTTTTTAACCTCTAAAATAAATATTTTCCTTCATCAAAAAAAAAACATTTAAACTTACTTTTATATTTCACTCTTTTTTTAATAAGGGCAAAACTATATAATCGATACTGTAGGTTCAATTAAAAACATTTGCAGCATTCCGGATAGGGTTTCGAAAAATCCCGTCGTTTGCAAGGCATAGCTCGGCGGGGACAACTGCAAATAAATTACAAAGAAAAGGAAATGCCGAAATTATAAAATTAAGTCATCTGTGAAATTGTCATAAAAGTATTTTAAACTTTTTAATTGTACTTGAGGTAAAGTACCAAACTCCGAATTTTAATTAATTGAATCTTCCCATTATTACTTACTGATTGAATCGCAAAACATAATCCGGCCGGCAGAACACCTTGAAACACTTCCAATGCATGTTGCTGGGATGCAAAGTTTGATTAATTCTAATTGTAAGTCTGTTCTCATCATCATAGCAGTAGCCGTCCATAGCTAAATTGAAGAAAAAACAGATTTTGTTTAAAAAACTGTGTATGTATATCGAAATAATTTTCTAATAATTACTGGGATGTTTCTTATTTCCAACATAGATGGCGCCCTGTGAAGAGACCATTGTTAACAATGCCAGCAGGATGAGAAGTCCAACGTACTGAAGTTTAGATAGCATTTTTCAATAATTCTTTTTTTTGCAAATAATTAAAATTGTTTAAATTTTTGGAAACTTTAGAAGTCTATTAAATGGAAATTGTATTTTTCATTTACTAAGAAATTTTTTTCATTCTCAAAAAACACTACCGATTTTATTTAGTCTGAATATGAAAAGAGATTGATATAGGCAGCTGGATTGTAGTCACCTTAAAAGCTAAATTAATAAATATATATAGGTAAATATATGAAGGTATGTTTTATAACCTGAGCAACAGTTCTTTTGTTTTGTCGTTGACCTGATTTTTGTTTCAGTGAATAAAAATAAATATTTTAAAAATTCATCAACCTGAGTTGAATGTAAATACGAATATTTATGCCATAAAATCTATTAAGGAATTAAATACACTAGCTTACTGCCGCCTAAACTCGAAAAAACACAATTATTTGTATACCATCCACCATAGATAGGTTTAGGTTAGGGTGGCAGCCTTTTTTTACCAGCTCACATAGACCAGTTTAGGTCTCTAGTGTTACTACGGGCTGTAATGCCCCTCATCGAAACCAAGATCTGGTACCGATAGTACGAATCCAGACGGTATTTACTCAACGCAGGACAGTAGCATAGCAGGCGCTCAAGGTTCTACACTTCTTCCACATCTACAGAGCTTATGCAGAAGTCATTGGAGTCAATACCCAATCTTCTGGTGGGTTCGCCAAACAGACAGTGGCCCGTCAGAACTAATACTAACGTATACAAACGTTTCCTCTCTAGTGCGAGGAGATATTTTGACCTTCTCAACTAATATCTTAGCTACCATAGGTTTAGGTTTAGGTTAGGGTGGCAGCCGTATTTTTTTATAAAAGCTCACATAGACCTGGTGTTACCACGGGCTGTAATGCCCCTCATCGAAGCGAACCTGTTTGATATACAAATTTATCGATAGTACGAATATCGGTACCAGAAAGATCTGTTAGACTGCCTAGAAAGGCCGACCCCAGTATGTCCAGTCGTCGTTTACTCAACGCAGGACAGTAGCATAGCAAGCGCTCAAGGCTCTCCACTTCTTCCACATCTCCAGAGCTTATGCAGAAGTCATTGGAGTCAATACAGGCAGTGTCCCGTGAGAACTGATACTACCGTAGACAAACGTTTCCTCTCTAGTGCGAGGAGATATTTTGACCTTCTCAAGTCATGTCTTGGGCAGATTTGTCTAGCTACCCTACATGTGCCGATTTCTGTCCATCTTTCGTTGGACTGCCTGATTGCCTCTTACCTAAGCCAAAGCTTGCATGTGGATAGTGTCGCAACAATACCCGTATATGCAAATTCTTCGAGAATTTTTAATGTCGTCTCTTTCTTAGGAAGTTCATCAGCTTTGCAGTTCCCAGGAATATCCCTATGCCAAGGCAGCCATATGAGGTGTATATTAAACTGCTCAGCCATCTCGTTAAGAGATCTGCGCCAGTCGAGGGCTGTTTGTGAATTTTGGAATGCGGCCTCCAGAGGATATATGTCAGAGAACTTCGAGTAAAAAACTTTGAAAATTGGAAACCTTACGAAGCCACGAAGGATGAGTTGAAGCACCAAGCAGTGAAGGCTCACAAATCTGTGTGGAATAGCGCAACAGTAGGAGCCACTGCAAAGATACTGTGGGGTGACCGAAATGAGAAGAAAGCAAGTAGTTTTCTGAAACTAAACAAGATCGAGATTAGTAAGATGATTAGTGTTCTAACGGGACACTCAAGCTTACAAGCACATCTTCATCGCTTAGGAGTTGCAGAAAACGACGAATGCAGAGCATGCTGGGAAAACCTCGAAACGATGGGACATTTTGCAAGATCCCGATGTTTCGGTTCCGACATACTCGTATTGCCAGACTTGACTCATCTCAGAGGATATGACTGGAAGATACTGAGAAAATTCGTGTCTAGTGCCGATTTTCTGTAACTCGTAAGGTATAAAAAGATCATAAATACGGAGCGCACACCAGGCCGAACCACTGGCTTATGTGTATGTCCATGGACATGAGACGTTTAAATGTCTCCTCTCTCCAACCTAACCTAATCTAACCATGTTGCGATTCAGCCACTTGGCTACTTCCCATATTGCCATTATTTCAGCGAGCTTTATCAAGACTGAGTTCATTACGGTGTACTCCGAAGCCAACCTTTTCATCAAGCCTCGAACCATCCGTACAGAAGTTGAGATGGTTTCTATCATCTGGTATTCTGCCAATTCATTTATCTCTGGCTGTTATCATTGTGATGTAGTTCATCTCGAAGGTGTACACCGTTGGTATATAGTCCACTCGGTCGGTTATCGTAGCACTACACTTTGATATTCTTTGATCTTAATTGTACCTCCACATTGGTAGGCAGTTTAATCTTAATTATGGTCTGGTTACAACTACTTTTGCCACAATATTTATCGGCTATATATGGAGTAGGGTTCGTAGAGACTCAGTCGCTGGCTGTAGTCCTTAAGGCTCCGCTTATGCACAGGCAGGCAGTTCTCCGAAACGTTGATAGTAGATTAGTGATGGATAGTTTACCAGTTGCCGTCCACCATACCAGGATGTCGTATAACAGTATTGGACGAACTACTGCTATATATATCCAATGGACGATTTTAGGAGAGAGTCTCCACCGCGACCCTACAGCCTTCCTGCAGGAATATAAGGCGACGTTGGCCTTCTTTACACATTCCTGTACGTTAAGTCCTAATAAAAGTTTTCTATCTAAAATTGTTCCTAAAAATTTTGCACTTTCATAAAAGACTAGATTTGTTTTATTTTTCCGAGGAGGAGGGTCCACATGTGGGGCATCTTTCATCATAGAAAATAGAACCAATTCAGTCTTGTTTGTGATAACGTAAAAACCACTGCTTGTGGCCCATCTAGCCAACTTGTTCAGAGCCACCTGTAGGATGTATATGAGGATGTTTTCGAATTTGCCACTCATATTTGCCTTGCAGCCATAACGTTATAGATCTAGCAGGATTGCATTCACCGCTAGTTTCCAAATTAGTGGAAACAGTACTCCTTCTTGTGGGGTCCCTCTGTTTACAAACCTTGTGAGAGTTGTGAATCCAGGACATGGCGTTATGCGTCTTCTGTCAAGCAGGCTTCTAATCAAGCTAGAGTTCACTTTTAGATGTTACAGCGCCGCAATTACAATTACCGCATTTGAGTGAATATTGTTAAAAGTCCCTTCTATGTCAAGAAATGTCCCCATCGTGAATTCCTAGAAATGTAGGTACGATTCGATAGTGCTCACAAGATCGTGCAGAGCTGATTCTGTAGACTTTCCCTTGTTGTAGGTATGTTGGTTGACAGACAGGAATTTTGTATTCAGGTTTTCTTTAATGATAGAATCTAAAAGTCTTTCCGGACCTTTCAATGGGAAGGAGGTTAAGTCTTTTGGCCTAGTGTGCGATTTCCATCCCGTTTTGGGTATGAATACCACATGGATTCGGGATGTATGATAGCCCAATACAGCCTACATAGATTTTCTCCAGCCAGTCGATAATGTTCTTCAACATTTCTGCTGGAGTGATGCCGTCTGGTCCAGGTGACTTGAAGGGCTCAAAGCTGTTAATAGCCCAGCTTATTCTGGATCTCTCAGTCAACAAGCTAGCAACGCTCGGAGTCCACTCGCATTCTTGTTGATCTTCGGGTTCTGTTGGTAAGTTCCCCGGGAAATGTGTGTCGAGCAGTATATTCAGCGACTGCTCGCTGTTTTTTCTCCAGTTATTTGCCTCATCCTGCAAGTAACCCACTGTACAGGGTGAAGCTGATAGTATTTTCCTCATCCTTGCGGCGTCGGATACCTTTTCCACTTCGCCACAGAAGGTATACCAAGAGCGTCTTTGCGCCTTCCTAAGCTCCTTCTTATAGATCTTGAGTTGCTCTTTATAGGCATCTCAAATATTAGCGACATCAGTAGATTTAGCCTTGTTGAATAGCTTGTTGCAGGTCTTTTTCACAGCCGTTAGCTCAGAAGTCTACCATTGGGGTTTTGTTTTACCCTTGTACCTTGTTTTTGGACAGGCTTCTTCAAGGGAACTGTTGAATGATATGGTGAAATGCTCGACCAGATTATCCAGACCGGCTTTGTCATTCGGTTCGTACAGAAGTTTAGAGTTGAGGACTTTTTTGAAATTCTACTCATACAGGTGCCACTTTGTCTTCCTCACATTTCTGTGGACGGCAGGTTTAGGCGCCTTTTCGGAGAGTTCGAACACAGTGCATTTTGTTAATGTTGTTAAAAGCCCCTTCTATGTCAAGAAATGCAACCATGGTTAATTCCTTGAAATGTAGGTACGATTCGATAGTGCTCACAAGTTCGTACAGGGCTGATTCTGTAGACTTTTCCTTGTTCTGAGTATGTTGTATTTTTGTATTTTGTATTTTTTAATGAGAGAATCTAAAAGTCTTTCCAGACCTTTCAATGGGAAGGAGGTTAGGCTAATTGGTCTGAAGTTTTTTGGCCTAGTGTGTGTTATCTTCCCCGCTTTAGGTATGAATAACACTTTGGCATCCCTCCATCGATTGCGGATGTATGAGAGCCTGATACAGCCTTCATAAATCTCCAGCCAGGGGATAATATACTTCAACATTTTCTGTAATTCTGCTGGAGTGTGCGGTCTGGTCCAGGTGATTTAAAGGGCTCAAAGCCGGCCACGCATATACACTTTGGTCTGCGTAGCCATATTTGGATATATCCAGAGGAGAAAATCTTTAAACCCGGCCTAAGGCCGGACACGCAGTAACACCTGGGTCCACGAGGCCGGCTTTGGACATTTCTATAACATGAAAGTCGTCTTCAAGGATAACTTTTAGAGTAAATGGTCTATTCCATGCCCACTATATCCATGGACGTAGAGACATCGCTTTTGTGGACATTGTGACACGTTTGAAAGTGTCGCATTGTCCATGGACCATGTGACACTTTTAATAGTGTCATAACCTTCATGGACATTATGACCCTGGACGAACGATAACTCTCGAAAGGTGAAGACAATTAAATTCAAATTAATTGAAAGTATTAAAATTAAAATGAAAAATCTATTTACTTCGTTATTTTATTTAATTTTATGTTTATACCCTCACTTTAGTGTGACGAGGGTATATATCATTTGCTACGGAAAAAAGTGTAACACGTCGAAGGAGTGGCCTAAGACCCCAAGTATGTTCGGAGGAAATCCGTTTTGGGTCATTTTAAGTCGAATGAGCAATGTCCGTCCGTCTGTCTGTCTGTCTGTCTGCTGGCTGGTGCGCACTATAACTCTCGAAAGGAGTAACCGATTGACCTCAAATTTGGTATGTGGTAATATTTTTTTCTATTTCCGGCTAAGTTCGAAGATGGGCCATATTGGTCCACTCCTTCTAGTACCTCCCCCACAAAGGGTTAAAATGTTGTGAAATATTGATTATTTAATAACTTCTATACTACTTATTCGAATCTTTTGAAATTCCACACATAGTATTAGCTTATTAGTCGCTATCAACTCGAGAAAAATGGGCGAAGTCGCCACGTCCCTTTTGGTACCTCCCACACAAATGCACCATTTTGCACCAAAAGTTGACAGCTTATAACATTAATAACAGTGTATAAAAGTACTTAAAATTTTGTACATTATTATGCTTTTATATTGCCTACAGTCCAGGGAAAAATGGGTGTTTTTGCCACGCCCCTTTTGGTACCTCCCACACAAATGCACCATTTTGCACCAAAACTTAACAGCTTATAACATTTATACCAGTGTATAAAAATACTTGAAATTTTGTACAGTGTAATGTTTTTATAGTGTCTATAGCCCTGTGAAAAAGGGGCGTTATTGCCACGCCCCTTTTTGTACCTCTCACACAAAATGCTCAAATCATACCACAAATTAATGTCTCATAACGTTTATACCAGTGCACATAAATGCTTATAAGTCGGCACAGTGCAATGAATTTAAAGTATCTAATGTTCAGCGAAAAAAAAGTGTATTTGATAAACCCCTTCTGGTACCTCCCACACAAATTGACAGAATAATTCGAGTAATATTCAATATTACATTACTCACAAAGTGAGGGTATACCTTAGTCGGTTTACCCGACTAAAACTTTCTTACTTGTTTTTGTTTTAAATAATTCTTATTTTTCTATTGCATTTTATAGGTTTTAACAATTCTTATTTTTCTATTGTATTATTTCGGTTTTAACATCAATTCTTATTTTTCTATTGTATTATTTATTAAACAATTCTTTTTTTCTATTGTATTATTTCTTTCAAAAAAAATCATAAGTTGAGTCAGTTCGAATTTTAGTTTTTGTAGTCTTCTTCAACATTTTTTTTGTCGGCAGTTTAATTTGAATTTAAACTCTCAACAAAAGTTACTACAGCATTCAGGGAAAGGCTGTGTGTAGTCTACCTTTTTATCACAGGAGTGGGTACCACGCTGGCATCTAAAAATTATAAAAAAAATAAAAAAATCAACGTTAATTTTAAAAATTCTAAGTGAATGTGAAGTTCGATAAATATTTGTTATCGAAAACAAATTACATGTATTTAGACAATCGGATAACTGGTTAACAGATGAAGCCTATTGTCAATAAATGTTGTTATCGAAATTGAATCTTAAGATCCACACGATAAATCGGTGCTTAATGCATTTTATTTCTTATATCGACACCTCCATTCCAAAACGTACTAAGTGCAAAAAGTCAAAATTTTATGAAATTTTTTAATTTGTATGGATTTTTTTTTGTGAATAACTTTTGATTGGGTTGACGGATAATATGAATAGAATTTGGAATATTTAGAATTTAAAATGGAATGTCCCAGAAAACATGCTAAGTCGACTTAGCATTGCTTGCAATACAGGTATCGATATAGTACAGGGTTGCCAATATTCGACGGACCCATCTGGCAACGCCATAACTTTTGACAGAGATGTCAGATCGCTTAATGACATACCGCGTTTGAAGCGTCAGTCCAAGCAGATTTTTACCATGGAACAATACACGCCACGCGAGCGCTCTGAAATAGTTGAAATTTACATTCAACAGAAGAAGTCAATTGTGAAAACTCAAAACTCAAAATTATCATGTCCGATGAAGCCCATTTCACATTGAATGGGACCGTAAATAAGCAAAATTGCCGTATTTACGCCACTGAAAATCCTCAGGAGATTCAAGAATTGCCTCTTCATGACGAAAAAGTCACAGTTTGGTGCGGCGTTAGTGCGAAAACGGTCATTGGGCCGTTTTTCTTCCAAAACGAAAATGGCCATGCTGTTACCATCAACCAGGAGCGTTATCGCGACATGATGACCAATTTTGTGATGCCAATTATTCGTCGAAAGCGTATGAGGCAGTTCTGGTTTCAACAAGACGGCGCTCCACCGCACACAAGTCGCTTAACAATCGATTTTCTGAAGAATTTGTTTCCGGGCCGTTTGATGTCGAAAAGTGGTGATTTGGACTGGCCACCGCGTTCGCCCGATTTGACGCCGCCTGACTTCTTCTTGTGGGGATATTTGAAGTCAAAGGTTTACGTTAAAAAGCCAAGGACCGTAGAAGAGCTCAAGGACAACATTCGTGAAGAAATAGCCGCTATTCCGGCCGAAATGTTGGCGAAAACGATGGAAAATGCTGCAAAAAGGGCACAATACGCCATCAACGCCAGAGGCGGCCATTTGAGAGATATCATATTCAAAAATTGATGTAAACAAATCTACTTGGAACAAATTAAATGATTAAGATTGCCAACCGCCAAATTTTTATTTTTTTCTTTGATTTTTTTTAAAAAAACATGGGTCCGTCGACTATTGGCAACCCTGTATATTAAAAAAACATTACGACAAACAAAAATTGATCGAACATTAATCGGTCAACATATTTTGTATTCATTCGAAACGTTTCTTATCAAAATTTTACCTAAAATTTTAATTTTAATGATATACAATTTAAAGAGAAGTTACGTTTTATAAAGTT
Source organism: Eudasyphora cyanicolor (assembly GCA_963930755.1). Lineage (NCBI taxonomy): Eukaryota > Metazoa > Arthropoda > Insecta > Diptera > Muscidae > Eudasyphora > Eudasyphora cyanicolor. The sequence goes on along the minus strand of OZ005736.1, from coordinate 274,354,096 downwards.
TCAATAACAAATAATTATAAGAAATTCGTTAACACAAATAAAATTAGAATTAATAATCTACAACAAGTATTTATCGAAATGGAATTGAGCAGGTCACTTTCGATATTTAAAAGGAAAACAATACTGAAATCACATTTGATACTTTTTTTATGTAATTTTCGATTACAAAACGTTATCGAAGCAGAAACAACAATTTTATCTCTCAGTTGACAATCGTTTTGAAATGGATTTGATATCATTAAACACAAAAACATTAAATTTAATTTAATTACGATTATGCGAGACTTAAATAATTGCATTTCGATAAAACTATTTTGTCGATATTTGACTTAAATTCTATGCATTTTTTAATTTTATTTTTTAGTTAATGAATTAATTACAAATTCCTCCATATATTTCATAGACAAATAATATGAAATTCTTCGCGGATTTATAACTCTAAAATAGTATTCCGATAACAAAAAATTATCGAAATTTCTTATGGCTGATTATTCGGCATGTTGATGTTTTTTTAAGTGTAAATATAGAGTTCAATTTATTTGGTATTTAAAAATACACAATTGTTGATGAGCAACATTTCGATAAAACTACTTCATCGATATTTGAATTGTATTAAATAAGTTCGAAATTTATTGTTTTGTGCAGTTTTCTTTTTATTATTTCATTTCGTTAGCCACAATTTCTCTAAGTATTTGGAGAATAAATAATACGTGATTATCGGCGGATTTATGACCCTTAACCATTTTTCCGATGACAAAAAATTATTTTTATTATTTCATTTCGTTAGCCACAATTTCTCTAAGTATTTGGAGAATAAATAATACGTGATTATCGGCGGATTTATGACCCTTAACCATTTTTCCGATGACAAAAAATTATCATAATTTCTTTGGGCAGATTATTCGGTTATTGAAACTCAAAATAAAATAGATTAAATTATTTTCGATTTAAGCATACTCACTGATCAGGCTCATTTCGATAAAACGATAATAAAACGATCGATAGTTAAAACAAATTCAATGAGTTTTCTGTAACTGTATATATTTCGATGAAAATAAATCATTTGCAATTATTTGTGAATTTATTTTTTTCGATAACAAATACTTATCGAAATTCCTTTGGACTGATAATACAGTACATGGATGATATGGCCCTTATTCATAAAAATTTAATGAAGGTGTGAAGAACACTTTAACACTGCTAATGCCTTCCTCAAACCTTCTTTAACTTTTTATTAATAAAGGCCTATGTTTTTTGAGTATATGACTCATACACCGAACAAGTTCATTTCGATTTTTCGTTGAAGATAAATAATATGAGATCATCTGCAGATTTACATATACATCTAAAGTATTTTGTCGATAACAAATCGAAATTTCGTTGTGCTGATTATTCAGAAAATATATGATATGTTTTAAACAATATGAAATTATTTCTGATTTAAAAATACTCAAATGCCGTTTAAGTTTATTTCGATAAAACGGTTTTATTCAAATTTAACTCAAATTAGATGATTTCTCTGTAGTTTTCTTTTCTAAATTTCCTTCGTCCATATATTTGTTGAAGATAAATAATATGAAAGTATCTGCGCTTTTATAACTCTACGCCATTTTACTCATAACAAAAAAATATCGAAATTTCTGTGGGTTTGATTATTCAGAAAATTTATGATATGTTTTAAAAAAATTCAAATTATTTTCAATTTAAAAATACTCATATGCCGATCAAGTTAATTTCGATAAATAATATGCAATATCTGTGAATTTTCAACTCTACGACATTTTCCCAATAACAAAACATTATCAAAATTATTTTGTAGTGATTATTCGGTTATCGATCATATGTTGTTGAATGTAGATCAATGAAACTCAAAATCAAGATCAACTTAATTTCGATAAAACTGTTTTATCGATATTTATTCTACGAGTTTTCTGAATTTTTGTATTCTACTTTTTTCGTTAGTATATAGACGACGCATTCCACTTTATATTTTTTGAAGATTGATAATATGAGATTCTAAGCGTATTTTATAACTCTACGCTATTTTTCCGATAACAAAACATTTTCGAAATTTCTTTGGTCTGATTATTCGGTATATCGATGAATTTTTTTTTGAGCGTTAATCAATGGAACTAAAAATAAAAATATTTTCCATTTAAAAATACTCATACTAGTATAACGGTCAAGTTCGATAAAACTGTGTTATCGATATTTAAATCAAAGTCGAAGAGTTTTTTGTAGTTTCGTTATTGAATAAATGACAAATTTCTCTTCATTTTTTTAGAAGAAAAATAATTTTTTAAATTTCGATATAAAAATATTCGTATTTGTAACTCTAAACAATATTTCCGATAACAAAAAATTATCGGAATTTTTTTAATTTCATAAAAAAATTAAAATATTTTGGATTAAAATATATTCTTATACCAATCAAGTTCATTTCGATAAAACTGAATTATCGACGTTTAAGTCAAACTCGATGAGCTTTCTGTATCTTTCTTTTCTAAATTTTTTCGATAGCGGTTAGATCTGAAATTCCTCTATATATTTGTTTGTAGAAAAATAATATGAGATTATCTGCGGACTTGCAACTCTACAAAATTTTTTCGATAACAAAACAATTGTCGAAATTCCTTTCATATGTTGATGACTAGTTCATAGAGTTTTAAAAAACATCTCCATAAAGTAGTTAATTTGTATTGATTTTTTGTTACTTACTGATTAATTTGCAGAACAAAATCTTCACGGCAGAATATTTTGAAACATTCCCCTGGAAAATTGGTGGGATATAGCATCTCATTTACTTTAATCGAAAGATCATGTTCATCATCATAGCAGTGATCAGCTAAAGCTAATAATAATTAAATTAAATAAAGCAAATAATTAAATTAAATTTTTTTTTGAAAATAATTTCTCCTTACTGGGATGTTTTTTCCCTCCAACTAGCCAAGCACCCTGTGATGCTGCCGCCACCACCATAGCCAAGAGAAGAAGCGCTGTGTGGTATTGTTTCGGCAGCATTTTTTTGAAACTGAAAATAAATATGAATTCAAGAAATCCGAACTTGTATGCAAATCGTTTTCATATTATTAGTTTTGCTGCCAAGTATGTACTTATTATCATTTATTAATGGTCTGTTTGTGGTTTTTGGGGAATTTCATTTTAAATTAATTAAAAAAAAATCGCTTATCATCTATGGAATGAGTGAGAAAGACAGAGCCGCTCACTCAAAAGTATAATCATCTAGCGTGAAAGATGTTGCTCAAGTTTCAATCAATCTTGTTTTGAAATTGATTAGGAAACAACTTTAGAATAGAACAAAAAACAAAACAAACCAACGCTCATCTAATGTACAAAGAAGTATAGCTTAATTCCCCTGTGTATTATATTAAATTATTGTCATTCATTTGTATTGTATAAACATTTACTCAAATTAGACTAGAGTCACCCAGTGCCCAATAAGTAAGGAATTTTATTACACTATGCTTCAATTCAATGGTGTTTTCTATAGGAAAACTTCAATTCAGCCCAGCTGAATGATGTTTTCAAAAGGTAAACTTCAATTCAAACCAGCTGAATGAAGTTTTCTATAGGAAAATTTAATTCAGCTCAGCTGAATGGTGTTTTCTATAGGAAAACTTCAATTCAGCTCAGCTGAATGGTGTTTTCTATAGGAAAACTTCAATTCAGCTCAGTTGAATGATGTTTTCTAAAGGAAAACTTCAATTCAGCTCAGCTTAATGATGTTTTCTATAGGAAAACTTCAATTCAGCTCAGCTGAATGATGTTTTCTATAGGAAAACTTCAATTCAGCTCAGCTGAATGATGTTTTCTATAAGAAAACTTCAATTCAGCTCAGCTGAATGATGTTTTCTATAGGAAAACTTCAATTCAGCTCAGCTGAATGATGTTTTCTATAGGAAAACTTCAATTCAGCTCAGCTGAATGATGTTTTCTATAGGAAAACTTCAATTCAGCTCAGCTGAATGATGTTTTCTATAGGAAAACTTCAATTCAGCTCAGCTGAATGATGTTTTCTTTAAGAAAACTTCAATTCAGCCCAGCTGAATGATGTTTTCTTTAGGAAAACTTCAATTCAGCCCAGCTGAATGATGTTTTCTATAGGAAAACATCAATTCAAGTTAGGAAAACATCAATTCAGCTCAGCTGAATGATGTTTTCTATAGGAAAACTTTAATTCAGCTCAGTTGAATGATGTTTTCTGTTGGGAAACTTCAATTCAGCTCAGCTGAATGATGTTTTCTATAGGAAAACTTCAATTCAGCTCAGTTGAATGATGTTTTCTAAAGGAAAACTTCAATTCAGCTCAGCTTAATGATGTTTTCTATAGGAAAACTTCAATTCAGCTCAGCTGAATGATGTTTTCTATAGGAAAACTTCAATTCAGCTCAGCTGAATGATGTTTTCTATAGGAAAACTTCAATTCAGCTCAGCTGAATGATGTTTTCTATAGGAAAACTTCAATTCAGCTCAGCTGAATGATGTTTTCTATAGGAAAACTTCAATTCAGCTCAGCTGAATGATGTTTTCTATAGGAAAACTTCAATTCAGCTCAGCTGAATGATGTTTTCTATAGGAAAACTTCAATTCAGCTCAGCTGAATGGAACTTCCGTTCCAACTATCAACTATTCCATTCTAATTTTCACTGTCAGACGTACAATAACAACATTTTTAAGAAAAATAATATTATTTCAAATGGAAAACGACCTTTAAGATTTTCTTTAAATTTTTTTATTAATAACTAGAGTACATACATGTTGAAAAAAATCAGTCATAAAATCAGCACAACTACTTTCGAATTCGCTTAACAGTCGCTGCAACAATAAGGGAATGGTTTGGAGTAATCAGGTTTCTTGCCACATGTTGGTGTACCGCGTGGACAGCTGAAAATAAATAGTATTGACGTTAAATTTGTGAACAAAATATGTAAATAATAAGCAAAATTCAACATATTTTTAAGGCATGTGCTATAAGTTATTTTCTAATATCTCCATAATATAAGTTGCATCTCCTTTCTTTTCCTGAAATCATCTACAATTCTTACTAAGAAATGTCCAGAACATAATCTTCGCGGCAGGTCACTTTGAAACATTGATATTCCATATTGGTGGGATACAAAGTTTCCTTCACTTTAATCGACAGTTTGTGTTGATCATCATAACAATGATTGTCCAAAGCTAAGGGTAAAAAAGAAAAAATATGAAATTCCACACTGAAAAAATTTATGATAACATTCAATAAAATGAAAGTGATTTGACGCCAAAGACAATAAATTATTAAAATAAGGACATTTCTTTTCGTTCAGCTAATAAAATTTTTTAATTACAAACTGGACTTATTTAAATGTATTATTGTGTTTGCCGCCAAATCAATGCCAACGTTCTTTTTTCAGTGAAGTCATAAGAAACTACTGCTAATTTTTAGTTTTTAGATCTTCAGAAAAAAATTTTTTGGAGTTTAATTTTTCAGTAACTATTTTTCCATAACAATTTCACTTACTCGGATGTTTTTTATTTCCATACTGTATGGATCCTTGGGATGCAGCCACCGCCACCAAAGCCAAGAGAACAAAGACAATGTATTGTTTATGGCACATTTTTTCTACAACTAAATAGTATTCCACAAAAACTCTATTTTTATATAATTTTTTTTTTAAATTTTATTATCACACCTTAGCCTATATTTTTGTTGTTCCGAGTTGTAAATATTACTTATCAAATAGCCGACTGACCCACAACTTGAATATTTTACAATTCTAATAATATTCATGCCCACAAAAGTGGGTCATGTAGTACTACAATGTAAATACATTAAATACATAAATGTGTATGTATGTATGTAACTATTATCGTTTACATTTAAAGCTACAATAAATTTTATAACAATGAATTTGAATACAAAAATTTAAATATGTATCTGTACCAGTAAGCAACTGAAACAATTTTGAACAAATAAAACTAGAATATTAAAAATAACAAATACAAACAAATAAATAAAAATTTACATATTTTTATTAATTAAAATAAAAAATCTGAAATTGAGTTTTATGATTTAAATTTTGTGTTTAGAAATCATGAAAAAAAACAAATTTTTTTAGCATGAACATTTTATTTATTTCTTAGAAAGTGTTGTAAAATAAATATAAGTAGTATATAAAAAAATCCTCTATACTAGAGTCGACCACTGTGGTCTTCCTCTACACTAGAGTCGTCCAATGTGTCTACTAAGGGCTGAGTATATCTAACGTAACCGTAAGGTCACCGTAGCATAACGAATCAGCTGTTCCTATCTGTTATATTCGTATGGATATCATTGTATACGATTAATCAACTAAACTTTACGGTTACGCTCAGGTACATTTACGGCATAGTTAGGCTAATTCAGGCTTAGGAAACGCACACAAGAATTGAATATAAAGTACGCTTAAAGAAAAAGACCCATAAAAAAATTTCATTTCATATCTTTATTACCTTGTAACCACTGTGCAAAAATGCATATAAAAACAGGTTAGACAGACCAGTTAATTCGTCTATACGAGAATATTTATAAAATTAAAAAAATTAAATTTTGTCAGACACACAAAAAATTAAATTAAATTACATAAAAAAAATTATTGATTTAGATCACTTTAAAAAAATCCACAAAAAAAGCAAACAAACTTGAAACCAAAAATTAGTTCTAAAATTCTATTGAAAGGAAGTAGCTATCGTTGAAGTGTTGACACTTCAAAGTTAATGAATTACTTTTAAAGTTATTGATTTTTAAAATATTATTATAAACAATTGTTGAGATGGGAATAATATTTATTTGAAATAGACTCTTCACACTTCACGACGCAATTAAGCAGATAAGGAAGCTGTGTATGCGTTAAAAACCTTTGAAACGAACCATTGAATCAATCGACAGTAAAGGCAGGGCCAATGATTGACATAGCCTATAGCCAACATTTATTCATAAATAATAAGATGAATGGCTCATCTAAAAAGATTATAAAATACGCCATTCATCAGTTCTGAATCATAGTTATACTCACCTTCGGTTAAAACCAATTTAAAGACTTCCCTACCAAATATTCAACATAAATATTTGTTTGTGTAAGAACTCAATAAACCCTGTTTGGAGGGAGGCAGATGTCCAGTGTGAAAACAGTATCGCAGTTTTGAAGCAATCGTTTATCTTCACTTCATTGTGCCGAAATGGCATTAAATTAGTTAACACTGCCTTGAAAATTTTCTGTTGATAACAAGATACGATAATAAAAATCCCCAAATCTGTTAAATTCTGTGAAAACATTTACATTACCTTCCTCAATTTAACATTGAGTAGTGACGCATGTACAGTGTTTGGATACAAATTTTATTTATTTTATTGATTTTATTTATTTTATTTATTTTATTTATTTTATTTATTTTATTTATTTTATTTATTTTATTTATTTTATTTATTTTATTTATTTTATTTATTTTATTTATTTTATTTATTTTATTTATTTTATTTATTTTATTTATTTTATTTATTTTATTTATTTTATTTATTTTATTTATTTTATTTATTTTATTTATTTTATTTATTTTATTTATTTTATTTATTTTATTTATTTTATTTATTTTATTTATTTTATTTATTTTATTTATTTTATTTATTTTATTTATTTTATTTATTTTATTTATTTTATTTATTTTATTTATTTTATTTATTTTATTTATTTTATTTATTTTATTTATTTTATTTATTTTATTTATTTTATTTATTTTATTTATTTTATTTATTTTATTTATTTTATTTATTTTATTTATTTTATTTATTTTATTTATTTTATTTATTTTATTTATTTTATTTATTTTATTTATTTTATTTATTTTATTTATTTTATTTATTTTATTTATTTTATTTATTTTATTTATTTTATTTATTTTATTTATTTTATTTATTTTATTTATTTTATTTATTTTATTTATTTTATTTATTTTATTTATTTTATTTATTTTATTTATTTTATTTATTTTATTTATTTTATTTATTTTATTTATTTTATTTATTTTATTTATTTTATTTATTTTATTTATTTTATTTATTTTATTTATTTTATTTATTTTATTTATTTTATTTATTTTATTTATTTTATTTATTTTATTTATTTTATTTATTTTATTTATTTTATTTATTTTATTTATTTTATTTATTTTATTTATTTTATTTATTTTATTTATTTTATTTATTTTATTTATTTTATTTATTTTATTTATTTTATTTATTTTATTTATTTTATTTATTTTATTTATTTTATTTATTTTATTTATTTTATTTATTTTATTTATTTTATTTATTTTATTTATTTTATTTATTTTATTTATTTTATTTATTTTATTTATTTTATTTATTTTATTTATTTTATTTATTTTATTTATTTTATTTATTTTATTTATTTTATTTATTTTATTTATTTTATTTATTTTATTTATTTTATTTATTTTATTTATTTTATTTATTTTATTTATTTTATTTATTTTATTTATTTTATTTATTTTATTTATTTTATTTATTTTATTTATTTTATTTATTTTATTTATTTTATTTATTTTATTTATTTTATTTATTTTATTTATTTTATTTATTTTATTTATTTTATTTATTTTATTTATTTTATTTATTTTATTTATTTTATTTATTTTATTTATTTTATTTATTTTATTTATTTTATTTATTTTATTTATTTTATTTATTTTATTTATTTTATTTATTTTATTTATTTTATTTATTTTATTTATTTTATTTATTTTATTTATTTTATTTATTTTATTTATTTTATTTATTTTATTTATTTTATTTATTTTATTTATTTTATTTATTTTATTTATTTTATTTATTTTATTTATTTTATTTATTTTATTTATTTTATTTATTTTATTTATTTTATTTATTTTATTTATTTTATTTATTTTATTTATTTTATTTATTTTATTTATTTTATTTATTTTATTTATTTTATTTATTTTATTTATTTTATTTATTTTATTTATTTTATTTATTTTATTTATTTTATTTATTTTATTTATTTTATTTATTTTATTTATTTTATTTATTTTATTTATTTTATTTATTTTATTTATTTTATTTATTTTATTTATTTTATTTATTTTATTTATTTTATTTATTTTATTTATTTTATTTATTTTATTTATTTTATTTATTTTATTTATTTTATTTATTTTATTTATTTTATTTATTTTATTTATTTTATTTATTTTATTTATTTTATTTATTTTATTTATTTTATTTATTTTATTTATTTTATTTATTTTATTTATTTTATTTATTTTATTTATTTTATTTATTTTATTTATTTTATTTATTTTATTTATTTTATTTATTTTATTTATTTTATTTATTTTATTTATTTTATTTATTTTATTTATTTTATTTATTTTATTTATTTTATTTATTTTATTTATTTTATTTATTTTATTTATTTTATTTATTTTATTTATTTTATTTATTTTATTTATTTTATTTATTTTATTTATTTTATTTATTTTATTTATTTTATTTATTTTATTTATTTTATTTATTTTATTTATTTTATTTATTTTATTTATTTTATTTATTTTATTTATTTTATTTATTTTATTTATTTTATTTATTTTATTTATTTTATTTATTTTATTTATTTTATTTATTTTATTTATTTTATTTATTTTATTTATTTTATTTATTTTATTTATTTTATTTATTTTATTTATTTTATTTATTTTATTTATTTTATTTATTTTATTTATTTTATTTATTTTATTTATTTTATTTATTTTATTTATTTTATTTATTTTATTTATTTTATTTATTTTATTTATTTTATTTATTTTATTTATTTTATTTATTTTATTTATTTTATTTATTTTATTTATTTTATTTATTTTATTTATTTTATTTATTTTATTTATTTTATTTATTTTATTTATTTTATTTATTTTATTTATTTTATTTATTTTATTTATTTTATTTATTTTATTTATTTTATTTATTTTATTTATTTTATTTATTTTATTTATTTTATTTATTTTATTTATTTTATTTATTTTATTTATTTTATTTATTTTATTTATTTTATTTATTTTATTTATTTTATTTATTTTATTTATTTTATTTATTTTATTTATTTTATTTATTTTATTTATTTTATTTATTTTATTTATTTTATTTATTTTATTTATTTTATTTATTTTATTTATTTTATTTATTTTATTTATTTTATTTATTTTATTTATTTTATTTATTTTATTTATTTTATTTATTTTATTTATTTTATTTATTTTATTTATTTTATTTATTTTATTTATTTTATTTATTTTATTTATTTTATTTATTTTATTTATTTTATTTATTTTATTTATTTTATTTATTTTATTTATTTTATTTATTTTATTTATTTTATTTATTTTATTTATTTTATTTATTTTATTTATTTTATTTATTTTATTTATTTTATTTATTTTATTTATTTTATTTATTTTATTTATTTTATTTATTTTATTTATTTTATTTATTTTATTTATTTTATTTATTTTATTTATTTTATTTATTTTATTTATTTTATTTATTTTATTTATTTTATTTATTTTATTTATTTTATTTATTTTATTTATTTTATTTATTTTATTTATTTTATTTATTTTATTTATTTTATTTATTTTATTTATTTTATTTATTTTATTTATTTTATTTATTTTATTTATTTTATTTATTTTATTTATTTTATTTATTTTATTTATTTTATTTATTTTATTTATTTTATTTATTTTATTTATTTTATTTATTTTATTTATTTTATTTATTTTATTTATTTTATTTATTTTATTTATTTTATTTATTTTATTTATTTTATTTATTTTATTTATTTTATTTATTTTATTTATTTTATTTATTTTATTTATTTTATTTATTTTATTTATTTTATTTATTTTATTTATTTTATTTATTTTATTTATTTTATTTATTTTATTTATTTTATTTATTTTATTTATTTTATTTATTTTATTTATTTTATTTATTTTATTTATTTTATTTATTTTATTTATTTTATTTATTTTATTTATTTTATTTATTTTATTTATTTTATTTATTTTATTTATTTTATTTATTTTATTTATTTTATTTATTTTATTTATTTTATTTATTTTATTTATTTTATTTATTTTATTTATTTTATTTATTTTATTTATTTTATTTATTTTATTTATTTTATTTATTTTATTTATTTTATTTATTTTATTTATTTTATTTATTTTATTTATTTTATTTATTTTATTTATTTTATTTATTTTATTTATTTTATTTATTTTATTTATTTTATTTATTTTATTTATTTTATTTATTTTATTTATTTTATTTATTTTATTTATTTTATTTATTTTATTTATTTTATTTATTTTATTTATTTTATTTATTTTATTTATTTTATTTATTTTATTTATTTTATTTATTTTATTTATTTTATTTATTTTATTTATTTTATTTATTTTATTTATTTTATTTATTTTATTTATTTTATTTATTTTATTTATTTTATTTATTTTATTTATTTTATTTATTTTATTTATTTTATTTATTTTATTTATTTTATTTATTTTATTTATTTTATTTATTTTATTTATTTTATTTATTTTATTTATTTTATTTATTTTATTTATTTTATTTATTTTATTTATTTTATTTATTTTATTTATTTTATTTATTTTATTTATTTTATTTATTTTATTTATTTTATTTATTTTATTTATTTTATTTATTTTATTTATTTTATTTATTTTATTTATTTTATTTATTTTATTTATTTTATTTATTTTATTTATTTTATTTATTTTATTTATTTTATTTATTTTATTTATTTTATTTATTTTATTTATTTTATTTATTTTATTTATTTTATTTATTTTATTTATTTTATTTATTTTATTTATTTTATTTATTTTATTTATTTTATTTATTTTATTTATTTTATTTATTTTATTTATTTTATTTATTTTATTTATTTTATTTATTTTATTTATTTTATTTATTTTATTTATTTTATTTATTTTATTTATTTTATTTATTTTATTTATTTTATTTATTTTATTTATTTTATTTATTTTATTTATTTTATTTATTTTATTTATTTTATTTATTTTATTTATTTTATTTATTTTATTTATTTTATTTATTTTATTTATTTTATTTATTTTATTTATTTTATTTATTTTATTTATTTTATTTATTTTATTTATTTTATTTATTTTATTTATTTTATTTATTTTATTTATTTTATTTATTTTATTTATTTTATTTATTTTATTTATTTTATTTATTTTATTTATTTTATTTATTTTATTTATTTTATTTATTTTATTTATTTTATTTATTTTATTTATTTTATTTATTTTATTTATTTTATTTATTTTATTTATTTTATTTATTTTATTTATTTTATTTATTTTATTTATTTTATTTATTTTATTTATTTTATTTATTTTATTTATTTTATTTATTTTATTTATTTTATTTATTTTATTTATTTTATTTATTTTATTTATTTTATTTATTTTATTTATTTTATTTATTTTATTTATTTTATTTATTTTATTTATTTTATTTATTTTATTTATTTTATTTATTTTATTTATTTTATTTATTTTATTTATTTTATTTATTTTATTTATTTTATTTATTTTATTTATTTTATTTATTTTATTTATTTTATTTATTTTATTTATTTTATTTATTTTATTTATTTTATTTATTTTATTTATTTTATTTATTTTATTTATTTTATTTATTTTATTTATTTTATTTATTTTATTTATTTTATTTATTTTATTTATTTTATTTATTTTATTTATTTTATTTATTTTATTTATTTTATTTATTTTATTTATTTTATTTATTTTATTTATTTTATTTATTTTATTTATTTTATTTATTTTATTTATTTTATTTATTTTATTTATTTTATTTATTTTATTTATTTTATTTATTTTATTTATTTTATTTATTTTATTTATTTTATTTATTTTATTTATTTTATTTATTTTATTTATTTTATTTATTTTATTTATTTTATTTATTTTATTTATTTTATTTATTTTATTTATTTTATTTATTTTATTTATTTTATTTATTTTATTTATTTTATTTATTTTATTTATTTTATTTATTTTATTTATTTTATTTATTTTATTTATTTTATTTATTTTATTTATTTTATTTATTTTATTTATTTTATTTATTTTATTTATTTTATTTATTTTATTTATTTTATTTATTTTATTTATTTTATTTATTTTATTTATTTTATTTATTTTATTTATTTTATTTATTTTATTTATTTTATTTATTTTATTTATTTTATTTATTTTATTTATTTTATTTATTTTATTTATTTTATTTATTTTATTTATTTTATTTATTTTATTTATTTTATTTATTTTATTTATTTTATTTATTTTATTTATTTTATTTATTTTATTTATTTTATTTATTTTATTTATTTTATTTATTTTATTTATTTTATTTATTTTATTTATTTTATTTATTTTATTTATTTTATTTATTTTATTTATTTTATTTATTTTATTTATTTTATTTATTTTATTTATTTTATTTATTTTATTTATTTTATTTATTTTATTTATTTTATTTATTTTATTTATTTTATTTATTTTATTTATTTTATTTATTTTATTTATTTTATTTATTTTATTTATTTTATTTATTTTATTTATTTTATTTATTTTATTTATTTTATTTATTTTATTTATTTTATTTATTTTATTTATTTTATTTATTTTATTTATTTTATTTATTTTATTTATTTTATTTATTTTATTTATTTTATTTATTTTATTTATTTTATTTATTTTATTTATTTTATTTATTTTATTTATTTTATTTATTTTATTTATTTTATTTATTTTATTTATTTTATTTATTTTATTTATTTTATTTATTTTATTTATTTTATTTATTTTATTTATTTTATTTATTTTATTTATTTTATTTATTTTATTTATTTTATTTATTTTATTTATTTTATTTATTTTATTTATTTTATTTATTTTATTTATTTTATTTATTTTATTTATTTTATTTATTTTATTTATTTTATTTATTTTATTTATTTTATTTATTTTATTTATTTTATTTATTTTATTTATTTTATTTATTTTATTTATTTTATTTATTTTATTTATTTTATTTATTTTATTTATTTTATTTATTTTATTTATTTTATTTATTTTATTTATTTTATTTATTTTATTTATTTTATTTATTTTATTTATTTTATTTATTTTATTTATTTTATTTATTTTATTTATTTTATTTATTTTATTTATTTTATTTATTTTATTTATTTTATTTATTTTATTTATTTTATTTATTTTATTTATTTTATTTATTTTATTTATTTTATTTATTTTATTTATTTTATTTATTTTATTTATTTTATTTATTTTATTTATTTTATTTATTTTATTTATTTTATTTATTTTATTTATTTTATTTATTTTATTTATTTTATTTATTTTATTTATTTTATTTATTTTATTTATTTTATTTATTTTATTTATTTTATTTATTTTATTTATTTTATTTATTTTATTTATTTTATTTATTTTATTTATTTTATTTATTTTATTTATTTTATTTATTTTATTTATTTTATTTATTTTATTTATTTTATTTATTTTATTTATTTTATTTATTTTATTTATTTTATTTATTTTATTTATTTTATTTATTTTATTTATTTTATTTATTTTATTTATTTTATTTATTTTATTTATTTTATTTATTTTATTTATTTTATTTATTTTATTTATTTTATTTATTTTATTTATTTTATTTATTTTATTTATTTTATTTATTTTATTTATTTTATTTATTTTATTTATTTTATTTATTTTATTTATTTTATTTATTTTATTTATTTTATTTATTTTATTTATTTTATTTATTTTATTTATTTTATTTATTTTATTTATTTTATTTATTTTATTTATTTTATTTATTTTATTTATTTTATTTATTTTATTTATTTTATTTATTTTATTTATTTTATTTATTTTATTTATTTTATTTATTTTATTTATTTTATTTATTTTATTTATTTTATTTATTTTATTTATTTTATTTATTTTATTTATTTTATTTATTTTATTTATTTTATTTATTTTATTTATTTTATTTATTTTATTTATTTTATTTATTTTATTTATTTTATTTATTTTATTTATTTTATTTATTTTATTTATTTTATTTATTTTATTTATTTTATTTATTTTATTTATTTTATTTATTTTATTTATTTTATTTATTTTATTTATTTTATTTATTTTATTTATTTTATTTATTTTATTTATTTTATTTATTTTATTTATTTTATTTATTTTATTTATTTTATTTATTTTATTTATTTTATTTATTTTATTTATTTTATTTATTTTATTTATTTTATTTATTTTATTTATTTTATTTATTTTATTTATTTTATTTATTTTATTTATTTTATTTATTTTATTTATTTTATTTATTTTATTTATTTTATTTATTTTATTTATTTTATTTATTTTATTTATTTTATTTATTTTATTTATTTTATTTATTTTATTTATTTTATTTATTTTATTTATTTTATTTATTTTATTTATTTTATTTATTTTATTTATTTTATTTATTTTATTTATTTTATTTATTTTATTTATTTTATTTATTTTATTTATTTTATTTATTTTATTTATTTTATTTATTTTATTTATTTTATTTATTTTATTTATTTTATTTATTTTATTTATTTTATTTATTTTATTTATTTTATTTATTTTATTTATTTTATTTATTTTATTTATTTTATTTATTTTATTTATTTTATTTATTTTATTTATTTTATTTATTTTATTTATTTTATTTATTTTATTTATTTTATTTATTTTATTTATTTTATTTATTTTATTTATTTTATTTATTTTATTTATTTTATTTATTTTATTTATTTTATTTATTTTATTTATTTTATTTATTTTATTTATTTTATTTATTTTATTTATTTTATTTATTTTATTTATTTTATTTATTTTATTTATTTTATTTATTTTATTTATTTTATTTATTTTATTTATTTTATTTATTTTATTTATTTTATTTATTTTATTTATTTTATTTATTTTATTTATTTTATTTATTTTATTTATTTTATTTATTTTATTTATTTTATTTATTTTATTTATTTTATTTATTTTATTTATTTTATTTATTTTATTTATTTTATTTATTTTATTTATTTTATTTATTTTATTTATTTTATTTATTTTATTTATTTTATTTATTTTATTTATTTTATTTATTTTATTTATTTTATTTATTTTATTTATTTTATTTATTTTATTTATTTTATTTATTTTATTTATTTTATTTATTTTATTTATTTTATTTATTTTATTTATTTTATTTATTTTATTTATTTTATTTATTTTATTTATTTTATTTATTTTATTTATTTTATTTATTTTATTTATTTTATTTATTTTATTTATTTTATTTATTTTATTTATTTTATTTATTTTATTTATTTTATTTATTTTATTTATTTTATTTATTTTATTTATTTTATTTATTTTATTTATTTTATTTATTTTATTTATTTTATTTATTTTATTTATTTTATTTATTTTATTTATTTTATTTATTTTATTTATTTTATTTATTTTATTTATTTTATTTATTTTATTTATTTTATTTATTTTATTTATTTTATTTATTTTATTTATTTTATTTATTTTATTTATTTTATTTATTTTATTTATTTTATTTATTTTATTTATTTTATTTATTTTATTTATTTTATTTATTTTATTTATTTTATTTATTTTATTTATTTTATTTATTTTATTTATTTTATTTAATTTATTTATTTTATTTATTTTATTTATTTTATTTATTATATTTATTTTATTTATTTTATTTATTTTATTTATTTTATTTATTTTATTTATTTTATTTATTTTATTTATTTTATTTATTTTATTTATTTTATTTATTTTATTTATTTTATTTATTTTATTTATTTTATTTATTTTATTTATTTTATTTATTTTATTTATTTTATTTATTTTATTTATTTTATTTATTTTATTTATTTTATTTATTTTATTTATTTTATTTATTTTATTTATTTTATTTATTTTATTTATTTTATTTATTTTATTTATTTTATTTATTTTATTTATTTTATTTATTTTATTTATTTTATTTATTTTATTTATTTTATTTATTTTATTTATTTTATTTATTTTATATTTATTTTATTTTTACGTTCAATTATTTATGGAACTAAGCACTGTGCGGAGTCCATGACGTGATACAGGCAGCTGTATTTACGTATGTATGGCTTGGTTTTAATCAAAAAAACCTGATGGACAAAGTCAAGTATTTGTCAGCTGGAAATTAATTTTTAATTTCTTTTTTGTCGCTCTCTGCTTATCGATAATAAATGTGTTAATATTTGTTTTGAGTTTTTGCTTTATTCCGAAAATAAATACATTTAAAATGTAAATATACGTCAAGCAATAACGGTCAACCACATTTTAGAAAAAAATATTATATAATGATTATAATTTTTAAGAATTCTTATAAAGGATATAGCTACAGTTTCAAATATAATTGTCACGAAATTGTGCTGTCAACTGTAAATATGTATAGTTTTTGACATAATTATTCTGTTAATCAAAAAAATGTTTTTCGATTTATAAAAAATGTTTGACATTTTATGAATATGTATATTACACGCAGTTTTTAAATTCGATCAAAAAATATATTTTATTATTTAAGAAAAAAATATTATTTTCTCAAATTATTATTTTTAAAAGTGTCTTCTAGGTTAATTTTTGACGAAAAAAATATATTTTATTGTATTAAAAAGTATGTATATATATATTAAAGAAATATTTAATTCTTCTTAAATTATTATAGTAAATATTTTAAAAATATTTTATTATTTAAAAAAATATATTTTATTATATAAGAAAAAATGTTTAAAAAATTCTATTAAGAAAAAATATTTATTTTAAAAACGAATATTTTATTTTTCTAATATTATTATTTCTGTGGTGACAGTCGATAACCGCCTAAATCGACATAAGAAAGATTTGATATTAACAAGATATTAACAAAAACATATTGATCTAAGTCGCAGTGAAGCCTCATTAGAGTATAATAAAAAGAGGTTTTTCTTGAGAATATGATTTTCGAGTTAGGTGGTTATTACTTGTGACCACAGATTTTTAAGACTGTTTTCATAGCTAATTGTTATTCGATCGTTTGATTTCGTTAAGGCGGAATAAAACTTTACTGCCACGATTTGAATCTTACATATTGTTAATAGTCTCAGAGTAGAGAAATACTTCAATTAGTAATCGAACAAATATTCTGCAAAAAAAAATAAACAAATTATCTGAACTCCCATTATTTCTCATACCAATCAAAGATTAAGACATTCTAATCTCTTTTGGAATTTAAATCAGATTTTCTTTTGTATTTATGAATGGGATTTAAATGAATGAATAATGCGAACACATTTGAATATTTTTATATAATTGGCGGGTTCACGCGACAATGATTTGTAATTATATTAAAATCGGAAAATAGCTTTTATGATAAATTTTGAGCAACCAAGTTTAGTTTTCCTTCAACTTTTATTGATTAGAATAATAATATTCAATTCGCAAAAAATGTTTGTGTAAAAAACAATTCAACAAACCTTGTGAATACCCCAAATAAATCAATCACTGAACAATTCAACAAAACAAAAAAATAGAAATTTCCCGTTAGACAATGACTCCAAATAACTAATTTGAATTGCAAATAATTCTAAGAATAATTATTGAAATCTATGCAATTTGTTGCTGAACCTACAATTGAATGTGATTTGCAATTTTCTTTTATTGTTGTTTTTTTTTTAATTCTTCAACTAATTACCTATTTTGTATTTTTTTTTTGTTATCATACTAGTACTTTCGTTTTTTTTTGTTGATTGGTTTGAACAATTTTACACAAAACGAAATAAATAAACTCTTGACAATTATTTGATTGTGTCTTAATTAATTAAACTCTATCAACAAAACAAACACACAGTTACCATCCATCGTATAGAGAATCATACCAAATGATATCCAAAATGTTGTATAACAATTTCTGAACTGTATGAGTGAGTATGACTGAGTGTTTACACGCTTGCATTGCAGGGACGATTCTTCCAGTTGAAGTTAAAGCAAATACTTTAATAACTCGTTAGTAGTTAACGTAAAAAGAGGACAAAATGGGCTCAAAAATGGGTAATACACATGTTACTGAATGTGGGTCAAAAAGGCCGAATATATTCTTAATTTCTGGAGATGAAATAATAAGGATTTTGGAATTTCGTACTTTTTGGAATAACATTCGTACTTTTTGGGCTAAAAAGAGGCTAAAAGGGTCCAAAAACAATGCCGTCTCCTAAAGAAGATCTAATACCGGATTTTGACCAAAAAGGGTTGTATATAATATCCCATCCTGGGATGAAAAATTTTTGATTTAAAGGGATTGATGACATAACCTAGGGGGAAATAATAACGTATATTCGAAAACTTCTATTTTGAGTTTGAAAGGTCCAAATATGGTACATTTATTTTTAAATTCCTACTTTAACTTCCTACTTTCAGAGGCAAAAAGCGAACAAAATGAGCCCAAAAATACTCGTAGATAAGAAATGATACTGTATTTGGACTTGAAGGGCCGAGTGTATTATTCACACCAGGAGATGAAATAAAAAGGGGTTTTAGAATTACGTACTTTTTGAGGTAACATAGAACCAAAAACAATGCCCCCTCCTAGAGAAGAACTAATACTGGGTTATGGTCCCAAGAGGGCCGAATATATTATCCTGAGGATGCAATAAAAAGGGATTTTTTTTAATTTCGATATGTTTGGTTGAAAAGTAGAAGTGGGCCAAAACAGTGCTCTCTACTAGCGAAGAACTAATACTGGATTTTGGACCAAAAAGGTTCGATTTTGGAATTTCGTACTTTTTGATTTAAAAAGAGGAAAAAAATGGGACCAAATATGGATTTTAAAATATTTACATTTTGCTAATAAATAGGTTAAAATGGCCCCTAAATGGCGACCTCACAAAGGGGTAAACTAATAATATTCGTATTTTCAATCTTCAAATCTTCAATTTTGAGGTAAAAGGGTCCAAATATGGTACCAGCTACTCTAGCAGAACTAATGAGGTATTTTTAAATTCCTACTTTCTGTGGAGCAAGAGTGGAAAATAGGCGAAAAATAAATGAGAAATAAGAGAGTTTGGAATTTAGTACCTTTTGGGGTATAAAATGGCACCAAATGACTGTAATAGATTTTTAAAATTCTTGCATTTTATGATTAAAGGGATTATAACATTTAAATGGTGACCTAACCTAGGGGGAAATAATGACGTATATTCGAAAAACTTCTTTGAGTTGATATTGAGTTAGAAAGGTCCAAATATGGTACATTCTCCTCTAGGAGAACTATTAATTGATTTTTAAGTTCATTCAAATAGATAAGTTTATTTCTTATCCAAAAATAGATAAGAAATAATACTGTAGTTGGACTTGAAGGGCCGAGTGTATTATCCACTAATAATATTCGTATTTTCGAATATCTTAAATTTTGAGGTAAAAGGGCCCAAATATAGTACAATCTACTCTAGCAGAACTAATGAGAGATTTGTTAAATTCCTACTTTCTGCGGAACAAAGGAGGCAAAAAAAAATAGGCGCAAAAAATAAATAAGAACTAATACTGGATATGGATCAAAAAGTCCTAATATACTATCCACTCTGCGTGCTGAAATAATAATGGATTTCGGAAATTTCGTAATTTTAGGGGTAATATTTCGTTCTTACGTATACGATCAACTTCTAGGAAAGAAATAATAGGGGATTGAGAAATGTTGTCCTTTTTGGGATAAAAATGGCACCAAATAAAGAATCCTCTCCTAGAGATTATTAGTGATAGATTTTCAAAATACTTAATTTTGGGATTCAAGGTGTTTCAAAGGTCCTGTAAATGGTGACCCCACCTAGGGGTGGACCAAATCTTAAATTTTGATATAAAAAGCTCTATATACTCTTCTCTAGGAGAACTAATACGGGATTTTTAAATGCCTACTTTAGGGGTAAAACGGAATAAAATAGGCCCAAAAATAGATAAGAACTAATACAAGAAGTGGCCTATTGGTATAGCATCAGGAGATGAATTGTAAGGGCTTTTGGAATTTCGCAAATTTTGAGGAACAATTTTATACTTTTCGGTGCAAAAGGGTGATAAAAGTACCATATCCCAGAAACGAACTATTACTGGATTTTGGACCAAAGAGTACTTTCGAAGTCTTTCACAATTTCGTACTTTTTGGGGTAAAAAGAGGACAACATGGCACCAAATATAGTACCCTCTCCTAGAGATTAATTCGTATGTAATAAATAGATTTATAAAATTCTTAAATTTTGGGATTAAAGAGTTTAACAGATTAAACAAAAATAACAGATTATCTAATTTCTACTTTTTTGGTTAAAAATAGGACAATGAGAACAAAATGTTCCCAATATTTGAAATTTGTACCCGTTCAAAATAGGGCCAGAAAATGATATTTTTCCCAGAGAAAAACTTACATAGGACATAAGCAATTCTTTCTCTTTGGGACCAAGAGTGGTATTTCTGCCATATTTGTCTTAACCATGTTAAATAGGACGATAAAAGTACCCTATCCCAGAAAAGAACTAATACTGGATTTTGCAGCAAAGTCAGCGGACATTTTCGAATTTCGTACTTTTTGGGGTAAGAAGAGGACAACATGGCACCAAAGATAGTACCCTCTCCTAGATATTAATTCGTATGTAATAAATAGATTTATACAATTCTTACATTTTGCGATTAAAGATAATAGAAATAAACAAAAATAACAGATTTTCTAATTTCTACTTTTTTGGTTGAAAATAGGAGAATGGGAACAAAATGTTCCAAATATTCGAAATTCGTACCCATTCAAAATAGGGCCAGAATATGATATTTTCTCCCAGAGAAAAACTTATATAGGACATAAGCAATTCTTGCTCTTTGGGACCAAGAGTGGTATTTCTGCCATATGTGTCTAAACCATATTGATTCTATATTATCGCTTCTGTCTCATAGTTAATAATTTATCGTCGCTGCCTGAATGACCTGTATCTGCCAATAAATACAAATTTTATTTTCCAGAAAATTTACACGATTATTATCTTTTGGTTCTAAAAAAATGTCTGCAGAGTTGAGTAATATTTTATTATATTTTTAAAATATTACTCAAATATTGATTTATATCTAAATCAAACAAAAACCACATTTCTAAATTTAAACATTATTTTATTCATACGAATAAGCCCCAATTTCACATCCTCCGGTTAGAGCTAACTCACAGTTAAAAAATAAAAATTTCATACAATTTGACAGCTATAACTGTAGTGTAGCTCTAACTAACTGTAGGATAACCGAAGATTGTGGAATTGGAAGTAAGTATATTAAAGTTTTATACAATCTTGAAAATTGTACCCACAATGTGAAAGAATGAATGTCTTATACAATATATACTTTACATAGACTATGCACACGGCAAGACTCAAGAGTATAAGTATTGGACTTCAAGTGGTATAAGTAGACCACCAGAAGAGTAGTTAGTTGTACTCGTATATGTACATAAATAAATAAATGTAGGTATCTCCTGAGTTGCTTAGTTGGTCTGGCGTCGTGTAATTAATTTTATATAAAAGCAACAAAAATTAATTCAATATACAACAGTCGTCCATTGTAAGTGTCTTACGGAACATCGTCGTTCGTCATCATCACAGTAACAGATTTTTTTTTAAATATTTCGGCTAAAAAATATTATTTTTGCGTTCTAGATTTCGGTCGGTGTTAAAGCTAATTTATTAAGAAATTAATTAAAAATGAAATTTTTAACGTGCGCTTTCATCGTTTGCATTTTAATTGTTTCCTCAACGGCGGATGTGCGTTATCGCGGCAATGCTGTGCATCCAGGTGCTTAAAGGAGTGAATTCTTTTTTTGCCAGTAAATAATAGTGTCAATTTTATGCTTTCATTTTTTGTAGACCATCCCGGTCAGTGTTATTATTCGGATTTAAAACAGGCCATCCCTAAAAATCAATCATTCTCGCCCATAAATTTGGAGGAACACTGTGAACGTATTTTCTGTCGTTCGGATTATGTCTTGGTGATGGAATAGTAAGTTGAATATTCAGAAAATTTCCTAAACCTATATTTTCAAAATTATCTAAAAATATATATATTTTAAAAAATGTTCTAAAAATTGTTTTCTAAAAGTTCTCTATAACATTTTTTTCTAAAAATTTCCTAAAATTATTATGTTTTAAAAATTTACCAATTCTTAGCTGCTGTCACCACAATTTATATCCCAGCGCCTGTGATAAAAAGCTAAAAATATTTTGTGCTACAAATTTACTAAACTATTTTCCAAAAATGTCTTCTTTCCAAATTTTCCCTTAACATTTTTTTCTCGGCCACATATGGATAGTGGCGCACCAATATATGCAAATTCTTCGAGAATTTGTAAAGTCGTCCCTTTCCTAGCAAGTTCATCGGCTTTGCAGTTCCCCGGGATATCCCTATGCCCAGGCACCCATATGAGGTGTATATTAAACTGCTCAGCCATCTCGTTAAGAGATCTGCGGCAGTCGAGGGCAGTTTGTGAATTTAGGGATGTTGCCTCCAGAGAATTGATGGCAGTCTGGCTATCCGAGTAAATTACAACGCCAGTGTCGGTTACTATGTTGCGACTCAGCCACTTGGCTACTTCCCATATTGCCATTATTTCGGCTGGATAGACACTGCAGGTATCTGGTAGTCTGTGAGCTATATCCAATCTAAGCTCTGCACAGTGTACTCCGAAGCCAACCTTTTCATCAAGCTTCGAACCATCCGTGTAAAAGTGGAGATGGTTTCTATGACCTGGTATTCTTCCAACCCATTCATCTCTGGCGGGAATCATAGTGATGTAATTTCTCTCGAATGTGTACACAGTTTGTATATAGTCCACTTGGTCGGTTACCATAGCACTACACTTTGATATCCTCATGTGACCGTAGTTTTTATACCTCCACATTGATAGGCAGTTTAATCTTATTGCCGCTTTGGTTGCAACTTCTCTCGCCACAATATTAATCGGCAGTATATGGAGAAGGGCTTGTAGAGACTCGGTCGCTGTAGTCCTTAAGGCGCCGCTTATGCTCAGGCAGGCTGTTCTCTGAACCTTTGTTAGTAGGTTGGTGATGGTTAGTTTGTCAGTTGTCGTCCACCATACCACAATGCCGTATAGCAGTATAGGACGAACTACTATATATATCCAGTGGACGATTTTAGAAGGGAGGCCCCACCGCAACCCTACAGCCTTTTTGCAGGAATATAACGCGACGTTGGCCTTCCTTACACGTTCCAATAAGTCTAAATAACAGTTTTCTATCTAGAATTATTCCTAAAAATTTTGCACTTTCAGAAAAGACTAGATCTGTTCCGTTTATCCGAGGTGGAGGGTCCACATGTGGGACTTTATTCATCCTAGTAAAGAGAACCAATTCTGTTTTGTTTGGGTTTACGCCCAAACCGCTGCTTCTGGCCCATCTAGCAAATTTGTTCAGAGCCACCTGTAGAATGTCTCGGAGGACGTTTTCGAATTTGCCACTCACTGCGATTGCAACGTCGTCCGCATATGCCACGACCTTTCAGCCACAACGTTCTAGATCTAGCAGGATTTCATTCACCGCTAGGTTCCAAATTAGTGGAGACAGTACTCCGCCTTGTGGGGTCCCTCTGTTTACAAACCTTGTTAGAGTTGTGGACCCAAGATATGCTGTTATGCGTCTTCTGTTGAGCAGACTTTGAATTAGTCTAATCAAACTAGAGTTAACTTTTAGATGTGACAGTGCCGCAATTACTGCATCTGAGTGAATGTTGTTAAAAGCCCCTTCTATGTCAAGAAATGCCACCATGGTGAATTCCTTGAAATGCAGGGACGATTCGGTGCTCACAATTTCGTTCAGGGCTGATTCTGTAGACTTCCCCTTAGTGTAAGCATGTTGGTTCACCGACAGGAGTTTTGTATCCAGGTTTTTCCTAATGAAATAATCTAAAAGTCTTTCCAAACCTTTCAATAGGAAGGAGGACAGGCTAATTGGTCTGAAGACTTTTGGCCAAGTGTGTGATATCTTCCCCGCTTTTGGTATGAATATCACTTTGGTATCCCTCCATCGATTCGGGATGTATGAAAGCCTGATACAGCCTACATAAATTTTCTCCATTTTCTGCATTTCTGCTGGAGTGATGCCGTCTGGTCCAGGTGACTTGAAGGGCTCAAAGCTATTAATAGCCCAGCTTATTCTGGATCTCTCGGCCAACAAGCTAGCGACACTCGTAATCCACTCGCACTCTTGTTGGTCCTGCTGATCCTCTGGTTCTGTTAGAGAGTTCCCCGGGAAATGTGTGTCGAGCAGTACATTGTTTTTGGTCCAATTATTTGCCTCATCCTGCAAGTAACCCACTGTACAGGGTGAAGCTGATAATATTTTCCTCAGTCTTGCGGCGTCGGAGACCTTTTCCACTTCGCCACAGAAGGTATACCAAGAGCGTCTTTACGCCTTTCTAAGCTCCTTCTTAAAGATCTTGAGTTGCTCTTTATAGGCATCCCAAACATTAGCGACCCCTGTAGATTTAGCCTTGTTGAATAGCTTGTCATTTTCATAGCCGTTAGCTCAGAAGTCCACCATTGGGGTTTAGTTTTACCCTTGTACCTTGTTTTTGGACAGGCTTATTTTTTGCAATTGTTACCTGTTGCTGTCAGAACATATCCCAATGCTGCCGCAGCATTTTTTTAGTTGGGAATCGAACCCACGACCCCCAAACTCATGGGCGAGAACGCTACCAACTTACCTACTGAGGCGCTCTTCCCAACAACATGTTTTCATACAAATTTTCCAAAAAAATATTTTTTTGGAATATATATTAACTATATATATATAATTTCCTATAATTTTTTTTTCTAAAAATTGCCAAAAAATAATTTTTTTATTTTGTTCAAAATTGTTTCCAAAAATATAACATTGCTTAAAACCATTGTTTTTTGAAACTTTTCCTAAAAATATTTTATATTTTTTTTTCAATTTTTTGCTGTTGTCGCCACAGTATATATCTTAATGTCATCAGCGGCATTGGATATAAATATATACATTTATTAAAAATTTGACAAAATATTGTTTTCTTAAAAATTCTAAATATCGTCCAGATAAACGGAAATCGCAATTATGACAATAATAAAAATGATGAAAATACGCCCTTTTTATATTAAGCCATCGATATATTTTGCCATCAAAATATTTTTTGCAATTGTTACCTGTTGTTGTCACAACATATCCCAATTCTGCCGCAGCATTTTTTTTTAGCTGGGAATCGAACCCACGACCTTCAAAGTCATGGGCGAGAACGCTACCAACTCACCTACTGAGGCGCTCTTCCCAACAATATGTTTTCTTACAAATTTTCCAAAAAAATATTGCTCAAAACCATTTTTTTGGAAACTTTTCCTAAAAATATTTTATATTTTTTTTAAATTTTTTGCTGTTGCAACAATATATATCTCAATGTCATCTGCGACATGGATAAACATTTTAAAAATTTTACATTTATTAAAAATTTGCAAAAAAATATTGTTTTCTAAAAATTTCCAAATATATTAGTTTTTTTAATTCTTTCAAAAATGTATATTTTGGAAAATTTTCCATAATATATATGTATTTCTTTTAATTCCTAAATATTTTTTCTAAACATTTCCTTAAAATATTTTTGCTCTTGCCGTCACAATATACATTTCGCAAAAATATTGTTTTCTAAAAAATCCCTGCAAACATTTTTTTCTAAAAATTTCTTTTTCTTTTTTTATAACTTTCCTGGATACACTCGTATGTTTGCGTATATTGAATATTTTTTCCAAAATTTGCAATTTTTTCCTCAAAATTTCCTAAAAATATTATCCAATATGTATTCCAATGCCGCCTGCAGCGTTTGGATATACTCGTATGTTTGCGTATATTGATTTTTTTTTCCAAAATTTGCCATTTTTTCTCAAAACTTCCTAAAAATATTTTCTAAAAATTTCCTAAATTTTGCATTCTAAACTAATAAATATTTTTCTCATTTTTTTTTGAATTTTTAGCTGTGGCCGCCACAATATTTTTCCCAATGCCACCTGCAGTATTGGTCGTGACATCCGTCAACCCTATCCTGGTTGCTGTCCTACACTGGTTTGCGAAAATGAGAGCAATTTCATTTAAAATTGTAAATATGTGAAGAGGTCTCAATTAAGACCGCTTCAAAAGCCAAAGATTGTGTATTTTTGTTAAGTTTTTTTTTGTAAATGAGAAATGTTGTAAATTTCAACTGGAAGGAAATAAAATGTATTATATTTAAAAAGAAAAAGCTAAATGTAATCCTTCAACAAATTCTGGAAATAATAAATATTAAGAGAATATTGTACAGGGTTTTCCAACAAGAGGTGTTATTTTGAATCACTCGGTATTTCGGTAGCTGTCACCTTTGAAGCTTTTATTCTTTAGCATTTGACAAGTAGAAACTACGCCATTACTAAAAATGGAACGATACAGGATTCAACAACGCATTGAAATTATTAAAATTCACTACAAAAATGGTGAAAATCTGAAATGGTGAAATCCGGAATTCCATCGAAAAATCATCTTGACTGATGAGGCCCATTTCCACCTCGGTGGCTACGTCAACAAGCAAAATTGTCGCATCTGAGGCTCGGAAAACCCAAGAGTTATTGTTGAGAAGCCTCTCCATCCTCAACGTGTGACTGTTTGGTGCGGTTTATGGCCCGGCGGGGTCATTAGACCTTACCTGTTCGAAAATGAGGTTGGATCAACAGTTACGGTAAATGGATTGCGCTATCGAGAGATGGTTAATGATTTTTTATGGTCGGAGTTGGATGGTATTGATCTGGACAACGTTTACTTTCAAGAAGACGGCACTACGTGCCACACAAGCAACGAAACCATTGCTCCGTTACGGGAAAAGTTTCCGGACCGTGTTATCTCTCGAAGAGGTGATCACAATTGGCCACCGAGATCTTGTGATTTAAAACCTTGCGACCTTTATTATTAAATAAAGTCGTTGTTAACATTGACTTTTCCGTAAGAAAAGATTATCTTTGCTGACTTTCCACAATGAAATATCAAAGATGACCATCAGCCATCAGCGACGTTCCTTTCTTATAGAAAGTCATCAACGATGATCTTTCTTATAAGAAAGTTATCAAAGAAAAGCAAAGTCATCAACGATGATCTTTTCGTATAGAAAAGTCATCAACGATGACCTTTTCGTATAGAAAAGTCATCAACGATGATCAGTTCGTATAGAAAAGTCATCAACGTAGAGAAAAGTCATCAACGATGATCTGTTCGTAAGGAAAAGTCATCAACGATGATCTTTTCGTATAGAAAGGTCATCAACGATGATCTTTTCGTATAGTAAGTTAATCAACGATGATCTTTTCGTATAGAAAAGTCATCAACGATGATATTTTCGTATAGAAAAGTCATCAACGATGATCTTTTCGTATAGATAAGTCATCAACGATGATCTTTTCGTATAGAAAAGTCATCAACGATGATCTTTTCGTATAGAAAAGTCATCAACGATGATCTTTTCGTATAGAAAAGTCATCAACGATGATCTTTTCGTATAGAAAAGTCATCAACGATGATCTTTTCGTATAGAAAAGTCATCAGCGATGATCTTTTCGTATAGGAAAGTCATCAACGATGATCTTTTCGTATTGGAAAGTCATCAACGATGATCTTTTCGTATAGGAAAGTCATCAACGATGATCTTTTCTTATCGAAAAGTTATCAACGGTGATCTTTTCGTATAGAAAATCATCAACGATGATCTTTTCGTATAGAAAATCATCAACGATGATCTTTCTTATAGAAAAGGCATCAACAATGATATTTTCGTATAGAAAAGTCATCAACGATGATCTTTTCTTATCGAAAATTTATCAACGGTGATCTTTTCGTATAGAAAAGTCATTAACAATGATCTTTTCGTATAGAAAAGTCATCGACGGTGATCTTTTCGTATAGAAAAGTCATGAACGATGTTCTTTTCGTATAGAAAAGTCATGAACGATGATCTTTTCGTATAGAAAAGTCATCAACGATGATCTTTTCATACAAAAAAGTCATCAACGATGATCTTTTCGTATAGAAAAGTCATCAACGATGATCTTTTCTTATGGAAAAGTCATCAACGATGATATTTTCTTATGGAAAAGCCATCAACGATGATCTCTTCGTATAGAGAAGTCATCAACGATGATCTTTTCATATAGAAAAGTCATCAACGATGATCTTTTCATATAGAAAAGTCATCAACGATGATCTTTTCATATAGAAAAGTCATCAACGATGATCTTTTCATATAGAAAAGTCATCAACGATGATCTTTTCATATAGAAAAGTCATCAACGATGATCTTTTCGTATAGAAAAGTCATCAACGATGATCTTTTCGTATAGAAAAGTCATCAACGATGATCTTTTCGTATAGAAAAGTCATCAGCGATGATCTTTTCGTATAGGAAAGTCATCAACGATGATCTTTTCGTATTGGAAAGTCATCAACGATGATCTTTTCGTATAGGAAAGTCATCAACGATGATCTTTTCTTATCGAAAAGTTATCAACGGTGATCTTTTCGTATAGAAAATCATCAACGATGATCTTTTCGTATAGAAAATCATCAACGATGATCTTTCTTATAGAAAAGGCATCAACAATGATATTTTCGTATAGAAAAGTCATCAACGATGATCTTTTCTTATCGAAAATTTATCAACGGAGATCTTTTCGTATAGAAAAGTCATTAACAATGATCTTTTCGTATAGAAAAGTCATCGACGGTGATCTTTTCGTATAGAAAAGTCATGAACGATGATCTTTTCGTATAGAAAAGTCATGAACGATGATCTTTTCGTATAGAAAAGTCATCAACGATGATCTTTTCGTATAGAAAAGTCATCAACGATGATCTTTTCATACAAAAAAGTCATCAACGATGATCTTTTCGTATAGAGAAGTCATCAACGATGATCTTTTCTTATGGAAAAGTCATCAACGATGATCTTTTCTTATGGAAAAGTCATCAACGATGATCTCTTCGTATAGAGAAGTCATCAACGATGATCTTTTCATATAGAAAAGTCATCAACGATGATCTTTTCATATAGAAAAGTCATCAACGATGATCTTTTCATATAGAAAAGTCATCAACGATGATATTTTCATATAGAAAAGTCATCAACGATGATCTTTTCATATAGAAAAGTTATCAACGATGATCTTTTCGTATAGAAAAGTCATCAACGATGATCTTTTCATATAGAAAAGTCATCAACGATGATCTTTTCATATAGAAAAGTCATCAACGATGATCTTTTCATATAGAAAAGTCATCAACGATGATCTTTTCATATAGAAAAGTCATCAACGATGATCTTTTCATATAGAAAAGTCATCAACGATGATCTTTTCATATAGAAAAGTCATCAACGATGATCTTTTCATATAGAAAAGTTATCAACGATGATCTTTTCATATAGAAAAGTTATCAACGATGATCTTTTCTTATAGTAAAGTCATCAACGATGACATTTTCTTATAGTAAAGTCATCAACGATGACATTTTCTTATAGTAAAGTCATCAACGATGACATTTTCTTATAGAGAAGCCATCAATGATATTTTCTTATAGAAAAGTCAACAACGATGATCTTTTCGTACAGAAAAGACATCGTCGATGTCAATCTTTTCGTGTAGAAAAGACATCGACGACGATCTTTTCGTATAGAAATGTTATTAAGGATGATCTTTTCATACAGAAAAGTCATCAACGATAATCTTGATAAAAGTCAACAACGATGATCTTAAGCAAAATCATCAAAGATGATCTCTTCTTATAAAAACTCATCAAAGATGATATTTTTTATAGAAAAGTCATCAACGAATAAATGTCTATAAGTAAATCTATATGTACTTCTATTTTAAGAAAATTATCAACGATGATCTTTTCTTACGCAAACGTCATCAACGATAATCTTTTCGTATAGAAATGTCATCAACGATGATCTCTTCTCAAAGAAAATTCATCAACGATGATCTTTTCTTATAGAAAAGTCATAAACGTTGATATTTTCTTAAAGAAGTCATCACCGATAATCTGTTCTTGTATTGTCCCCATGATCATAGGTTTTAAAGAATCAAATCCCAAATCTTTTTCTTCGACTTTAGGACGACATTCGACGATGATTCCGTAAAGATTACTGACAAAGTCTAATAATCGTGACACACTGACATGTATTTCATAATACATACTGCGTTTTATTTTGTTTAAATGCTTTAGTATTTTATAGTTTTTTTTTTGTTAGAAACGTGTTTAATAAATTATGATGGGGGTGTATATGATATCGTTTAAACAATTAACACATCAACAAGACAAAAAGACACAGAACATGACATACAATGTATAATTATTCCACAGTCAGAGGCGGAGAGCTTAAAACAAAAGTAAGATAGATCAGTGTCAGCAAAAAACGAAATCAAGCGAGAATAGTATTTTAAAGTCATTGTTTGTAAGGCAGAAAGATGAGGTAATGGGAGGGAATTCCTCATGAGAAGAGATTTCGAAAGTTACGTATTTCTCTCAACAGGTTATGAGTGTCACTTACATCTTCCGAGCTATGATTCTGTAAACCGCAATTAACATCAAAGTTTACGAAATACACCGAATTACAAATACTCTGCGATTAATTATCATAGAAAAGTTCATCGTTGATGACTTTTCTCATAGAAAAGTTCATCGTTGATGACTTTTCTCATAGAAAAGTTCATCGTTGATGACTTTTCTCATAGAAAAGTTCATCGTTGATGACTTTTCTCATAGAAAAGTTCATCGTTGATGACTTTTCTCATAGAAAAGTTCATCGTTGAAGACTTTTCTCATAGAAAAGTTCATCGTTGATGACTTTTCTCATAGAAAAGTTCATCGTTGATGACTTTTATCATAGAAAAGTTCATCGTTGATGACTTTTATCATAGAAAAGTTCATAGTTGAAGCCTTTTCTCATGGAGTAGTTCATAGTTGATGACTTTTCTCATAGCAAAGTTCATCGTTGATGACTTTCTCATAGCAAAGTTCATCGTTGCTGACTTTTCTCATAGAAAAGTTCGTCGTTGATATCTTTTCTCATCTCTCATAGTTCATCGTTGTTTTCTCATAGAAAAGTTTATCGTTGATGATTTTCTCAGTTCATAGTTGATGACTTTTCTCATGGAACAGTTCATAGTTGATGACTTTGCTCATAGAAAAGTTCATCGTTGATGACTTTTTTCATAGAAAAGTTCATCGTTGATGACTTTTTTCATAGAAAAGTTCATAGTTGATGACTTTTCTCATAGAAAAGTTCGTCGTTGATGACTTTTCTCATAGAAAAGTTCATCGTTGATGACTTTTCTCATAGAAAAGTTCATCGTTGATGACTTTTCTCACAGAAAAGTTCTTCGTTGATGGCTTTTCTCATAGAAAAGTTCATCGTTGATGAATTTTTTCATAGAAGTGTTCATTATTCATTAGTTTTTAATGGGATAATTTATTTGTTGTTGATTTTTCTATTGGAAAAAGGTATTTTTCATGACTCTTCTATAGGTAAAGTTCAATGGATTTTTCTTGATTTTTGATAAGAAAAGTTCAAGGTTCAAGATTTTTCTTATATAATAAGAAATCCTAGAGAACCGATTGTAGAGCATTACATTTGTTCTAATCTACTCCAGCTCAAGTTCAGCTTAGGTTTGTTTTTTTTTCAACAATATCAGCATCTTTTGTTTTTGCAAATTTTTTTGTTTAATTTTGTTTATTTTATTTTTATTCTTAATTAAACACAAACAGGCAAGCAAAATGTGTATTACAAAAGCCGATTAACACGACTCTTACCTCTTCTCCTTTCTAATGATGGCTTGTGTAGAGAAGAATTACTATAAAAGCGAATAAATTATTAAAAGCAGCTTTAGTTGAAATTAGTCAATAGCTGAAGAATACTTGAAAAACATCAATTTACGAGTTTAGCAAAAAATAATTAGAAATGAAAATTCTATTCGCCTTATCAGTTCTCTTAGTGGCTATTTTTGTGCAACAATTCTCAGGTACATTTAAATATTTAGTAGATCTTTATACAACAGATCTATCCTATTAAAATCATTAATTTTTTTCATCGAATTAATTTGTTTTTGATTGAATCAATTTATTTTTTAGTCATATCTGCCGTTACGGAACCTGTCTGTGCCTACAAGAATTCTCAAGATGATACTGTCTTTTTGAAATATTTACCTTATGCCAAACGCGGCGAGGAGTATGTGGACTTTGGCACAGATGGCAAATGTGTCAAGAAGGCCACTTGCACCGATACCTTCAAGACAGTGGTGGATGAGTGAGTTTTTCTTCAAAATTCTTACATAAATAAGACTTATTTTTATTCTCCTGAATTTTCCCCTTTCTAGCTGCAAACAATTCCCTGTGACCTGTAGTAACAAAAATCGTTACGAGGGAGTATTCCCCGCCTGTTGTGTCAAATGTTAGAAGACATTTGTAATTGGTTACTTCGTTTCAAATTATACCAAAGATATGCATTCCATAAAATAAATACATTTACGAAAATATAAAAATAAAATGGATAAGTAAAATTCCAGTTTATCGGGTATGATATTTCTCAAACAAAATGTTATAAATAAGGACTTTTCCTTAGGAAAATGTCATGGTTAATGACTTTTCTCATAGAAAAGTTCATATCGTTGATGACTTTTCTCATAGAAAAGTGCATCGTTGATGACTTTTCTCATAGAAAAGTTCATCGTTGATGACTTTTCTCATAGAAAAGTTCATCGTTGATGACTTTTCTCATAGAAAAGTTCATCGTTGATGACTTTTCTCATAGAAAAGTTCATCGTTGATGACTTTTCTCATAGAAAAGTTCATCGTTGATGACTTTTCTCATAGAAAAGTTCATCGTTGATGACTTTTCTCATAGAAAAGTTCATCGTTGATGACTTTTCTCATAGAAAAGTTCATCGTTGATGACTTTTCTTATAGAAAAGTTCATCGTTGATGACGTTTCTCATAGAAAAGTTCATCGTTGATGACTTTTCTCATAGAAAAGTTCATCGTTGATGACTTTTCTCATAGAAAAGTTCATCGTTGATGACTTTTTTCATAGAAAAGTTCATCGTTGATGACTTTTTTCATAGAAAAGTTCATCGTTGATTTCTTTTCTCATCTCTCATAGTTCATCGTTGTTTTCTCATAGAAAAGTTCATCGTTGATGATTTTCTCAGTTCATAGTTGATGACTTTTCTCATGGAACAGTACATAGTTAATGACTTTTCTCATAGAAAAGTTCATCGTTGATGACTTTTCTCAAAGAAAAGTTCATCGTTGATGACTTTTTTCATAGAAAGGTTCATCCTTGATGACTTTTCTCATAGAAAAGTTCATCGTTGATGACTTTTCTCATAGAAAAGTTCATCGTTTATGACTTTTCTCACAGAAAAGTTTATCGTTGATGACTTTTCTCATAGAAAAGTTCATCGTTGATGACTTTTCTCATAGAAAAGTTCATCGTTGATGATTTTTCTCATAGAAAAGTTCATAGTTGATGACTTTTCTCATAGAAAAGTTCATAGTTGATGACTTTTCTCATAGAAAAGTTCATAGTTGATGACTTTTCTCATAGAAAAATTCATCGTTTATGACTTTTCTCATTGAAAAGTTCATCGTTGATGACTTTTCTCATAGAAAAGTTCATCGTTGATGACTTTTCTCATAGAAAAGTTCATCGTTGATGACTTTTCACATAGTAAAGTTCATCGTTGATGACTCATAGAATGTTCATCGTTAATGACTCATAGAAATGTTCATCGTTGATGACTTTTCTCATAGAAAAGTTCATCGTTGATGACTTTTTTCATAGAAAAGTTCATCGTTGATGACTTTTCTCATAGAAAAGTTCTTCGTTGATGACTTTTCTCAAAGAAAAGTTCATCGTTGATGACTTTTCTCAATGAAAAGTTCATCGTTGATGACTTTTCTTATAGAAAAGTTCATCGTTGATGACTTTTCTTATAGAAAAGTTCATCGTTGATGTCTTTTCTTATAGAAAAGTTCATCGTTGATGACTTTTCTTATAGAAAAGTTCATCGTTGATGACTTTTCTTATAGAAAAGTTCATCGTTGATGACTTTTCTTATAGAAAAGTTCATCGTTGATGACTTTTCTTATAGAAAAGTTCATCGTTGATGACTTTTCTTATAGAAAAGTTCATCGTTGATGACTTTTCTTATAGAAAAGTTCATCGTTGATGACTTTTCTTATAGAAAAGTTCATCGTTGATGACTTTTCTCATAGAACATCTCATTGTTGATGACTTTTCTTATAGAAAATCTCATTGCTGATGACTTTTCTCATAGAAAAGTTCATTGTTGATGACTTTTCTCATAGAAAAGTACATCGTTGATGACTTTTTTAATAGAAAAGTTCATCGTTGATGAGTTTCTCAAAGAAAAGTTCATCGTTGATGACTTTTTCCATAGCAAAGTTCATCGTTGATGACTTTTCTCATAGAAACGTTCATCGTTGATGACTTTTCTCATAGAAAAGTTCGTCGATGACTTTTCTCATAGAAAAGTTCATCGTTGATGACTTTTCTCATAGAAAAGTTCATCGTTGATGACTTTTCTCATAGAAAAGTTCATCGTTGATGACTTTTCTCATAGAAAAGTTCATCGTTGATGACTTTTCTCATAGAAAAGTTCATCGTTGATGACTTTTCTCATAGAAAAGTTCATCGTTGATGACTTTTCTCACAGAAAAGTTCTTCGTTGATGGCTTTTCTCATAGAAAAGTTCATCGTTGATGAATTTTCTCATAGAAAAGTTCATCGTTGATGAATTTTCTCATAGAAAAGTTCATCGTTGATGAATTTTCTCATAGAAATGTTCATTATTCATTAGTTTTTAATGGGGGAATTTATTTGTTGTTGATTTTTCTATTGGAAAAAGTTATTTTTCATGACTCTTCTATAGGTAAAGTTCAATGGATTTTTCTTGATTTTTGATAAGAAAAGTTCAAGGTTCAAGATTTTTCTTATATAATAAGAAATCCTAGAGAACCGATTGTAGAGCATTACATTGGTTCTAATCTACGCCAGCTCAAGTTCAGCTTAGTTTTTTTTTTTTTTTTTCAACAATATCAGCATCTTTTGTTTTTGCAAATTTTTTTGTTTAATTTTGTTTATTTTATTTTTATTCTTAATTAAACACAAACAGGCAAGCAAAATGTGTATTACAAAAGCCGATTAACACGACTCTTACCTCTTCTCCTTTCTAATGATGGCTTGTGTAGAGAAGAATTACTATAAAAGCGAATAAATTATTAAAAGCAGCTTTAGTTGAAATTAGTCAATAGCTGAAGAATACTTGAAAAACATCAATTTACGAGTTTAGCAAAAAATAATTAGAAATGAAAATTCTATTCGCCTTATCAGTTCTCTTAGTGGCTATTTTTGTGCAACAATTCTCAGGTACATTTAAATATTTAGTAGATCTTTATACAACAGATCTATCCTATTAAAATCATTAATTTTTTTCATCGAATTAATTTGTTTTTGATTGAATCAATTTATTTTTTAGTCATATCTGCCGTTACGGAACCTGTCTGTGCCTACAAGAATTCTCAAGATGATACTGTCTTTTTGAAATATTTACCTTATGCCAAACGCGGCGAGGAGTATGTGGACTTTGGCACAGATGGCAAATGTGTCAAGAAGGCCACTTGCACCGATACCTTCAAGACAGTGGTGGATGAGTGAGTTTTTCTTCACAATTCTTACATAAATAAGACTTATTTTTATTCTCCTGAATTTTCCCTTTCTAGCTGCAAACAATTCCCTGTGACCTGTAGTAACAAAAATCGTTACGAGGGAGTATTCCCCGCCTGTTGTGTCAAATGTTAGAAGACATTTGTAATTGGTTACTTCGTTTCAAATTATACCAAAGATATGCATTCAATAAAATAAATACATTTACGAAAATATAAAAATAAAATGGATAAGTAAAATTCCAGTTTATCGGGTATGATATTTCTCAAACAAAATGTTATAAATAAGGACTTTTCCTTAGGAAAATGTCATGGTTGATGACTTTTCTCATAGAAAAGTTCATATCGTTGATGACTTTTCTCATAGAAAAGTTCATCGTTGAAGACTTTTCTCATAGAAAAGTTCATCGTTGATGACTTTTCTCATAGAAAAGTTCATCGTTGATGACTTTTCTCATAGAAAAGTTCATCGTTGATGACTTTTCTCATAGAAAAGTTCATCGTTGATGACTTTTCTCATAGAAAAGTTCATCGTTGATGACTTTTCTCATAGAAAAGTTCATCGTTGATGACTTTTCTCATAGAAAAGTTCATCGTTGATGACTTTTCTCATAGTAAAGTTCATCGTTGATGACTCATAGAAATGTTCATCGTTAATGACTCATAGAAATGTTCATCGTTGATGACGTTTCTCATAGAAAAGTTCATCGTTGATGACTTTTTTCATAGAAAACTTCATCGTTGATGACTTTTCTCATAGAAAAGTTCTTCGTTGATGACTTTTCTCAAAGAAAAGTTCATCGTGGATGACTTTTCTCAAAGAAAAGTTCATCGTTGATGACTTTTCTTATAGAAAAGTTCATCGTTGATGACTTTTCTTATAGAAAAGTTCATCGTTGATGACTTTTCTCATAGAACATCTCATTGTTGATGACTTTTCTTATAGAAAATCTCATTGTTGATGACTTTTCGCATAGAAAAGTTCATTGTTGATGACTTTTCTCATAGAAAAGTTCATCGTTGATGACTTTTTTAATAGAAAAGTTCATCGTTGATGAGTTTCTCAAAGAAAAGTTCATCGTTGATGAGTTTCTCAAAGAAAAGTTCATCGTTGATGAGTTTCTCAAAGAAAAGTTCATCGTTGATGACTTTTATCATAGCAAAGTTCATCGTTGATGACTTTTATAATAGAAAAGTTCATCGTTGATGACTTTTCTCATAGAAAAGTTCAACGTTGATGACTTTTCTCATAGAAAAGTTCATCGTTGATGACTATTCTCATAGAAAAGTTCATCGTTGACTATGTCGATTAAATAAATGAATAAGGAATAATTGATATTTATTTATTTGCAATATTTATACGTGTTAAAAAAATAATAAAATATTCACATTTTATAACGTTGAACGTATTTTCATTTCAGCAAACTTTAAGGAGTACGTCCAACCCTTCCATGTACTCCAGAGTATTTTGCGCATATCTGATATTTCACCTTGATGCCGGTAGACAGAATTCAAATTACTAAAATAGTAAAGTGAATTTATGAATTCAAAAATTAGTGAATAGAGAGAAAAGTGTATTACCAATACCCACCTATCTTCACAATCATTAAACCACTAGCCACCACCATAGTTAAGAGGACAGTGTGATGAATGCGAATTATCCAGCGTAGAGAATTTCATTCCCTTGTGATAGAAGAGGGCGTCACCAGCATCCCCACTATATGTTCCCAATTCTTTGATGGCATATTGCTCAGCTTCATTGCCAATTTGGAAGAGATCATATTTAGCGTAACGCCTCTCTTTATCCCAATCGCCCAAAGTAATTAAAAGTTCTTGTGGCCCATTATAGGTGGTCAATTTATATAATTTCTCAAGACCTATGAAAAATTCACTTTTTTCATAGAAAAGTTCATCGTTGATGACTTTTCATAGAAAAGTTCATCGTTGATGACTTTTCATAGAAAAGTTCATCGTTGATGACTTTTCATAGAAAAGTTCATCGTTGATGACTTTTCATAGAAAAGTTCATCGTTGATGACTTTTCATAGAAAAGTTCATGGTTGATGACTTTTCTCATATAAAAGTTCATTGTTGTTGACATTTCTCATATAAAAGTTCATTGTTGTTGACTTTTCCCATATAAAAGTTCATTGTTGATGACTGGAACAGTTCATCGTTGATGACTTTTCTCATAGAAAAGTTCATCGTTGATGGGTTTTCTTATAGAAAAGTTCATCGTTGATGACTTTTCTCATAGAAAAGTTCATCGTTGATGACTTTTCTCATAGAAAAGTTCATCGTTGATGACTTTTCTCATAGAAAAGTTCATCGTTGATGACTTTTCTCATAGAAAAGTTCATCGTTGATGACTTTTCTCATAGAAAAGTTCATCGTTGATGACTTTTCTCATAGAAAAGTTCATCGTTGATGACTTTTCTCATAGAAAAGTTCATCGTTGATGACTTTTCTTTTAGAAAAATTCATCGTTGATGACTTTTCTTTTAGAAAAATTCATCGTTGATGACTTTTCTCATAGAAAAGTTCATCGTTGATGACTTTTTTAATAGAAAAGTTCATCGTTGATGAGTTTCTCAAAGAAAAGTTCATCGTTGATGAGTTTCTCAAAGAAAAGTTCATCGTTGATGAGTTTCTCAAAGAAAAGTTCATCGTTGATGACTTTTATCATAGCAAAGTTCATCGTTGATGACTTTTATAATAGAAAAGTTCATCGTTGATGACTTTTCTCATAGAAAAGTTCAACGTTGATGACTTTTCTCATAGAAAAGTTCATCGTTGATGACTATTCTCATAGAAAAGTTCATCGTTGACTATGTCGATTAAATAAATGAATAAGGAATAATTGATATTTATTTATTTGCAATATTTATACGTGTTAAAAAAATAATAAAATATTCACATTTTATAACGTTGAACGTATTTTCATTTCAGCAAACTTTAAGGAGTACGTCCAACCCTTCCATGTACTCCAGAGTATTTTGCGCATATCTGATATTTCACCTTGATGCCGGTAGACAGAATTCAAATTACTAAAATAGTAAAGTGAATTTATGAATTCAAAAATTAGTGAATAGAGAGAAAAGTGTATTACCAATACCCACCTATCTTCACAATCATTAAACCACTAGCCACCACCATAGTTAAGAGGACAGTGTGATGAATGCGAATTATCCAGCGTAGAGAATTTCATTCCCTTGTGATAGAAGAGGGCGTCACCAGCATCCCCACTATATGTTCCCAATTCTTTGATGGCATATTGCTCAGCTTCATTGCCAATTTGGAAGAGATCATATTTAGCGTAACGCCTCTCTTTATCCCAATCGCCCAAAGTAATTAAAAGTTCTTGTGGCCCATTATAGGTGGTCAATTTATATAATTTCTCAAGACCTATGAAAAATTCACTTTTTTCATAGAAAAGTTCATCGTTGATGACTTTTCATAGAAAAGTTCATCGTTGATGACTTTTCATAGAAAAGTTCATCGTTGATGACTTTTCATAGAAAAGTTCATCGTTGATGACTTTTCATAGAAAAGTTCATCGTTGATGACTTTTCATAGAAAAGTTCATGGTTGATGACTTTTCTCATATAAAAGTTCATTGTTGTTGACATTTCTCATA
This sequence comes from Eudasyphora cyanicolor, assembly GCA_963930755.1. Lineage (NCBI taxonomy): Eukaryota > Metazoa > Arthropoda > Insecta > Diptera > Muscidae > Eudasyphora > Eudasyphora cyanicolor. Next base: position 274,313,335 of record OZ005736.1, on the reverse strand, counting down.
TAAAAGTTCATTGTTGTTGACTTTTCCCATATAAAAGTTCATTGTTGATGACTGGAACAGTTCATCGTTGATGACTTTTCTCATAGAAAAGTTCATCGTTGATGGGTTTTCTTATAGAAAAGTTCATCGTTGATGACTTTTCTCATAGAAAAGTTCATCGTTGATGACTTTTCTCATAGAAAAGTTCATCGTTGATGACTTTTCTCATAGAAAAGTTCATCGTTGATGACTTTTCTCATAGAAAAGTTCATCGTTGATGACTTTTCTCATAGAAAAGTTCATCGTTGATGACTTTTCTCATAGAAAAGTTCATCGTTGATGACTTTTCTCATAGAAAAGTTCATCGTTGATGACTTTTCTTTTAGAAAAATTCATCGTTGATGACTTTTCTTTTAGAAAAATTCATCGTTGATGACTTTTCTCATAGAAAAGTTAATCGTTGATGACTGTTCTCATAGAAAAGTTCATCCTTGATGACTTTTCTCATAGAAAAGTTCATCCTTGATGACTTTTCTCATAGAAAAGTTCATCCTTGATGACTTTTCTCATAGAAAAGTTCATCCTTGATGACTTTTCTCATAGAAAAGTTCATCGTTGTTGACTTTTGTCATAGAAAAGTTCATCGTTGATGACTTTTCTCAAAGAAAAGTTCATCGTTGATGACTTTTCTCAAAGAAAAGTTCATCGTTGATGACTTTTCTTATAGAAAAGTTCATCGTTGATGACTTTTCTTATAGAAAAGTTCATCGTTGATGACTTTTCTTATAGAAAAGTTCATCGTTGATGACTTTTCTCATAGAACATCTCATTGTTGATGACTTTTCTTATAGAAAATCTCATTGTTGATGACTTTTCGCATAGAAAAGTTCATTGTTGATGACTTTTCTCATAGAAAAGTTCATCGTTGATGACTTTTTTAATAGAAAAGTTCATCGTTGATGAGTTTCTCAAAGAAAAGTTCATCGTTGATGAGTTTCTCAAAGAAAAGTTCATCGTTGATGACTTTTATCATAGCAAAGTTCATCGTTGATGACTTTTATAATAGAAAAGTTCATCGTTGATGACTTTTCTCATAGAAAAGTTCGTCGTTGATGACTTTTCTCATAGAAAAGTTCAACGTTGATGACTTTTCTCACAGAAAAGTTCATCGTTGATGACTATTCTCATAGAAAAGTTCATCGTGACTATGTCGATTAAATAAATGAATAAGGAATAATTGTTATTTATTTATTTGCAATATTTATACGTGTTAAAAAAATAATAAAATATTCACATTTTATAACGTTGAACGTATTTTCATTTCAGCAAACTTTAAGGAGTACGTCCAACCCTTCCATGTACTCCAGAGTATTTTGCGCATATCTGATATTTCACCTTGATGCCGGTAGACAGAATTCAAATTACTAAAATAGTAAAGTGAATTTATGAATTCAAAAATTAGTGAATAGAGAGAAAAGTGTATTACCAATACCCACCTATCTTCACAATCATTAAACCACCAGCCACCACCATAGTTAAGAGGACAGTGTGATGAATGCGAATTATCCAGCGTAGAGAATTTCATTCCCTTGTGATAGAAGAGGGCGTCACCAGCATCCCCACTATATGTTCCCAATTCTTTGATGGCATATTGCTCAGCTTCATTGCCAATTTGGAAGAGATCATATTTAGCGTAACGCCTCTCTTTATCCCAATCGCCCAAAGTAATTAAAAGTTCTTGTGGCCCATTATAGGTGGTCAATTTATATAATTTCTCAAGACCTATGAAAAATTCACCATTGGGATTACCAAAACCACGTTTGTAATCGGTCCAATTGCGTTGAAAATCTACGGAACCATCTTCACGACGTAGAATGACTGTCCATTCCCGATTATTATGCGACGATCTTATGTTTAACGATTTTACAGCGTCGCATTTGTTGTCCGTCTTGGACCTTGCCAATAGTTCTGCGATTTCGTGTCCTTGGTGATCTTGTCTGCAATTAGTTGAAGAATTTAAGGGAAATTTTGATAACTTATTCCAGAAAATAACTAACAAATATCTCCAATGAGTAGTAACAACAGATGTAAATACAGCAGAAAGTTTGCTATTAACACACTACACGCAGTTTACCGCGACAACAGATAATTTGCTGTAATAACAGAAAAATTAACTACGAACAGTTCTGCAGAGAATGTTCTTGTATTCGTATTTTTGTGCGAGCAGACTTTGTATTTCCTATGAGATGCAATACATTTATAACATCAGATACTCTACTGAAAAGGGAATGCAGTAGAATGTACGCTATTAAAAAATGACAGACACTTTACTGCGACAGCAGGTAATTAGCCGTAATAACTGGCGTATATTTAGGTTTAAAGTGGTAGCCAGGCTCACTTAGAATACGTAATATAACTGGGACCTATCACTGGGCCTATCATACCCCATCCCACGTTTAACAAATTTAATTGCTTTAAACAGCTCAAGAGTAGAGTAAACAGCTCAAGATCAGCCAAGTTTGCTAACTCCCCAAAGAAATGTGGGCTAGGGTAACATACCGCCTTTTATTGTGATCGGACCACAGACGGTGTTCTATTGATTTCTCCTCTTGCCATCTCAGCTTCTGGAATAGTCATTTGGCAAGACCGTCAGTCTCTATGTGTGACTAGTCATCAACTGTCATTTGTTAAGATAGGAGTTGTCTGCCTTTCAAGAATATTTTGCAAGTCCTCGTTGCATGCCCAAATAGTCCATCAATTCAGGAAGACAGATTCCAAAGACCTTATTTCTATAATCAGAGAAAATATTATTTAATTAATTCTCTGCCTTTCTGCTACCTAACAGCTAAGATTTCTGCCTGCTAAGCACTACACTGATCTGGTAAGTTCTTCAGAAAAACTACTGGGAAGATTTTTCAATTATTAGAATGGTCGGGTCGGCCAATGTAGGAGGAATTCTGACGTTTAACTAAAGTCATTATTTTAACTTGATAGACACTTCAAGTGACTTGTAGTCTGTGATATATAATACTATGTTCTTTACAGCTCATGAAGCTTCTAACCAATTGTATAGAAGTGAGATACTTGTCGTAAAGTGGTTTAATCATAGTAAAGTCAACAATGCCTGGAAGGTCAGGCAATGTGTCTGCAATGGTACTAGGGCGTAACCATTTCATTACCAAAGTAAAGGCTGGGTTAGGCAAACGTATCCGTAACGCCCCCGTAGCGTAACGAATCAGCTGTTTCAATCTGACATATGGAAATCAGTGTAAACGATTAGCCAACGGAAACAAAACGTAAACGGACGGCTGAATCTGCAGAAATTTGATTTGGACGGTACGTTTACGTGCATTTGCAAACAAAATTAGTAAAATAATAAAAAAAGAGAATAAATTTATGCAAAACTTTTGAAAAGTGATGATAACTAAGTAATAAAATTATAGATTAGTAGCAAATAAATATAAAATAAAATTAATTAGTTGCTATTTTTGTTGTGAATGTCTGTGTGATACAGCAAGTTTTTGAAGTTTTGGGTAATTGCTTCAGCGGGCAACGTTACGGCGGCGCTAAAGTTAAATTACGGTTAAGTTTGCCTAACCCGGCCTTAACAGTCTAATAACAGTAGCTGGGGTATATAGAATGGCTATAATGTCCAGCGGAATTAAATGAATTATAATATTTGGTGGTCGTTTTCGGTGTTCTTAAGGTACTTCAATGAGACAGAATAAACTGATGATTCCTCTTTGCCTTAAAAGCCCCTTCCATACTCCGGCCTTTAAATTATCAAGGATATACATTAGGAAGCTGTAGCTTTACACAGGGAATCCGAGATCTATTCCGCAGGTACCAATCCGAAGCTTAGCTGTGTGGTTATGGATGTCACTACGAGTATTCTGAATCTTCCCTCTTGCAGCTCATTGCCACGGCATCTGCATATGCAATAAATTTAAACCCCTTCTTCACCAGAGAAAACAGAATATCATTCAGGGAGAGATTCCATAGCAGAGGAGACAGAAGGCCCCCTTAAAGCTGTCGCTCCACTGCTAATAAATCTATAGATGTCAGTTGACACTAAGCTAGCTGAAATGTGTCTCTTAATCAGAAGGTTATGAATGAATCTCCTAAAATTGCTATCAACATCTAGGCTTGCCAAAACCATAACTATTGTGGATTTATATTACTGAAGAACCCCTGAATGATTAAAGATGATACTTTATGCGACAGTTGAGAATTAAAAAACAAATTGACTACGCCGTACTCTATAAACAATATTGCTGCTTATTAGCAATCAACTTTCTTGAAGTCGGTCTAAAAAATTAAATTAAATTAAAATTAATTAAATTAAAACTAATTAAATAAATAAATTAATAGTGTACGTTTTGAATTATTTTATTTACCTTTGCTTTATTTCCATTATAGTTTCTTTCAACATGATTGTTTCATCCACAATTCTATTCAGTTTAGAATAGAGCACCCTCCACATTTCTGCCTCATTGTGTTCCGGAACTGGATCCTTTAAGAGGCAGAATAACAAAAAAATTACGCTATGCAAAAAAAGTGGAAAATTCGAATCCTATAGCCAATAAATATTTTTGTCATATCATCATCCCTTTCAGCTTGTGGATGTATTTGCATTTAAAGTTATATACATGTTGATATTTCTATGATCAGTCCTTTTTTTAAACTTCTGTAAACATTACCAATTTTGACGTTGATTATTTCGGTTGTATGTAAATCTAATATCAGTCCTGTCTCTTATTTTAATTACATACTTATAGCAATTGTAACAAATTGTTTGAAAACTAAAATGTCAGTTTCAACACTTTGGAGATTATTCCTACTTCAAATAGCCGTAGCGAAGCATCAGCTTGTGGATGGATTTGCATTTAATGTTATATATTTTCATTTTTGATGATTAGTCTTCTTCAAATAAATAATCATTACCTATTACGATTTCCATATCACAAAATACATTTATGTACGTTAATAATAGAATTTCTAAAAAATATTTTTTAGTTAGAAGTTTTTACTGTAGTTCCACAAATTTTAAAACAACTCGAAAACTATTTTATATTTTGTATCAAAAAATCAAAAATGCAGTGACATTGAGGGATTGATCGAAAGCTATATATGCAGAGGATTGTCTGTCAGGATGGTGCGGAGATACCAAGTCGGGCATGTCACAGGTTTTGTACGAAATTGGTTCGTTTTCGTTTTTCAAAATCGTTTCACTTTTGATTCTACCACTCTTGTACGTTTTCATGAGACCGAAAGAAAATGAAAACCGAAAAACACTATCAAAAATGTGGCAGCATAGAAATCAGAAACAACTGTTTCAGTCACCGCCGTCAACAATATCGGTTCGACTCCAGATTCTGTTTGTCGGAAGTGAAAATAAATAAAATATATTCACCCTTAAGGTGGGTACTATGTTTTTTCAGCTCGAAAAAATTCCGCAAAATGTTATTTCAAGTTGAAAAATAAAACGCTTTTTTTACAAAGTCGCATGGCATTTTTGAAGTGTGTGTGTCGAAATGTCACTTTTATATGAATGTGTGTGTATAAACATGTGTATTTTTTCCTTTTTGCTTTTCTTGAAAACAAACACGAGTTTAAATTCTAATCAATAAACATTTAAATGAAATAATGCCGACTTATAATATAGTTAATTTAAATTGCAGAAAGGAAATATTGTTGAAGATCGTTGTGCTGTTATACATAAATTATTTATTTTGTGTTGATACCAGTGTTACCGTTGTGCGACTAAAGGGGCAGTTTTGCCTCTTTTTTCAGCCGTGATACTTTTGCGCCCCTTTTCTTTTGGGATACTAAATGTGCCACTTTTCACAATTTTGGTGCCACTTTTATACACTTCTGCCACTTTTGTAAAAAAATATATTTTTGCACGCATTTTACGTACTAATGTACGTAAATAACGTATGAAGACAATAAATTGCCAAAAAGTAATGATAAATAAAAAAATAAATGTAAAATATATGATATTTAATATATTTACTTTGATAGTATACTTTACAAAATGTTTTGTGTAGCTTTTTTAAATTTGTTTTAGAGTAAAACACAGGTACTATTATCGGAATATATTGCATAACCCGATCACGTCCATTCCGATATAGGGACATATCACAGATGCCGTTCGGAAATTCGTAGTTAAAAGCAGAAACTGTGCGAATAATTTATTTTTCAATTTATAAAATTATATATATCAGGTCCACATGAAAATTGCAGCAATTCAGCAATAAAAATAATTTAGAGCTTTGGATTTCATTATAATAAGCTCTGTGGCAAGGCCCATAATATGTAATGTCATGTACACATATATTTTTTTTTATAAATTTCTTTACTAATTTGTAGAAAATGTGTACAAGTTTTGATTTTATTGTATTTTGCCTTATATAAGAACCTTAAAAAGCATGCCACTTTATTTTATGAACGTGTGCCCCGTTTTTCGGAAAAATCCCCTTTTTGTGCCCCTTTCTGAAATTTTCCAACGGTAACACTGGTTGATACGATGGCGATGCTTGTGAGGCATCAGAAGCCAGGTTACAAATAACAAATTAATTTCCTACTGTTGTACGAATATAAATAAATAAAATGATGTTTTGATGAACCGAAAAGATGTTTTATTATTATTTTTAATTATAAATGTCATCAAATTATATTTGTTTTGCACATTTTTTGCTTTGTTATCCAATCGGAATGTTACTCTTCTCGTTTATTCCATGTACATAATTATTTTCCGTCCTTTGCATTAGTTTACTTTATTTCAGATAATTTAATTTAGTATTCTTTATTAGAAAATGCTATTGCTAATATTTACAACAGTTGAATTTATAGCGGACAAATGTGAATATAAATAAATAAGAGTACAATGCTGGCGGCTTCAATTTGTTGCGGCGTTCAATTAATTTCTATCGGCGCAAAATGTCAATTTCTCACGTTTAAAAAACATAGTACCACAAATGAAAATATTTCACTCATATTTTCACAACTTTGTTTTTTGTATGGGATTTCAGCGTGAAACCGGAATATAGTACCGTGCATTATCGTGAATAAAATTCCACACGGAATTTGTTCTCTGTTCCCTAAATTGCACATTGAAAAGGGAACAAATTCCGCGTGGAATTTTATTCCCGACAAGGGTGATTAAAGCCAAAAAAATAAAATTGATCAAAATCCTTGCTTGATTAATGTTTCTGTGTTTGCCCCTTTAAATATATAACAATTATTTTTATTAAATTTAAGATTGAAATAAAAACTTACATTTCATTGATCGAATCTTCTTGTTTGTTGTTTCTTATTTAGTTTCAGGGTTGCATTTTCTCTTATTTTTTATTTTTTCTGTTTTATGGTTGCATTAGGGGATATAGCACTTGGAAGACCAAAAGTACCGGGGAAATAACAATTTTGTATCTTTATATAAACGCATCCTCAAAAATATTTAATGATCATTCAGTGTTAAAACGTTAGCCGAAGTCAACATTTACATCATGGTAAAGTTCACCTACGTGCAACGTTTGAAAATCATTAAAAATGACTACCAAAATTCTGAGTCGGTTAGTCCAATAAGTCCAGATTCACACTCGGCAATTTTTTCCAAGCAAGTGTCAAAGTTTGTTGGGGAGAGAGGCATTCAAAAAGAGCTCTCTGTCTCCCTCTCCTACAAACTTTGACACTTGCTTGGAAAAAATTGCCGAGTGTGAATCTGGACTAATCGATGAAGCGATGCAGCTCATCTCTGGCTGAGTGGTTTTTGTCAATAAAAAAAATATGCGTTATTAGATGGCATGGTTTTCATGCCGGAGGTGTGTTGATATCGTTGGAAAATTATTTTTGGCCAGAATTGGATGAGCTTGACATCGCCGATATGTGGTTTCAACAAGACGGTGCCACTAGCCATACTGCACGCGCTGGAGTTTAAATTACTAAAAACATAAATTCAGTCAGAATTTAGGACCATATGTTTCAGTTACTTTCTGTCTATTGCAAAAAAGTAATGGAATCAAATACAAAAATTGGTAGAGTTTTAATTGCTTGGTAGAATTTTCTGCAGTTTCGATAGACACCACTCTATCATCTTCAGAATTCAGTAGCAATAGTGTATGTCTTAAATCAGACCAACAATAAATAAAAACAACACATAAAAATATAAATTTCACTTCAGATTTTGAGAACGTTTTAAACAGAAATTTATTTTTCGGTTTATGTTTTCTGTAGAAGTTAAAAATGTTTTCGATTTCAAAAACGTAAATCTTGTACGATTTTGCACTCTGTGACAGGCCTGAGTATGTCCGTTTTATGATATTTTGGGTCATTTGAGCAATGTCCGCCAGTCCGTCCATCCGTCTGACTGTTTGTTGCGCATGATAACTTTTGAAAGGGGTGACTGATGGACGTGCTTAAATTTGGGCGTGTTAAAATTTTTACCTATATAAATCTTTGTTCTAACTCCGATTTAAAGATTACAATTTTGTGACATTTGAATTCCTTATAACGTCTACAATGGATTCAATTCGAAGCAGTGACCTAAAAACCTATGCATGTTTGTCAGAAATCTATTTTAGGACATTTTAAGCCATTCGAGCAGTGCCCGTCTGTCTAGGTCGTGCGTAATCTAATGGCGTTTTCTTTTGTGCCAAAAAATGCTACATTTTGTATGCCTTTCGCCCCAGAAATGCCTTTTTGTCTTCGATTGTAAAATAAATGCTGCACTGTGAGGGTTTCGTTTTCTTATGTGAAAAAAGTCGCACTTGCACGGGTCAAAAATGCAACATTTCAGCACTGTATTTAATCGAAGGGGTGGACGCTGCCCTACAAAACAGATGTTTGTTCGGCGTCGAGCGAATAGCCTAAATAACCGCGTGTGTCCGTGCGTGCTTTTTTATAATGAAGTTTGGTCAGATGCTTTATTTAGGCGGCGCCGTGGAGTATTCTTTGTTTTTAGTTTACTTTTAGTGAGTTAAAAGGCAAGTTTTTTGCATTTTTGTTATCGATTCTGTACATAAAAAATGAGGCAGTACAAGAGGGTGTAGGCGACATTATTAAAATGCTACTCTCTGACAGAGCAACATCTTTTTTTAGAAAAGAAAACACCATAAGTCTCGAAAGGGGCGACCGATTTTTTTTTGCGCGTGTTAATATTTGTACCTATCTCAGTCTATGTTCGAAGACGAAGGCAATGTTGGTTAACTCCTTATGGTACTCCGCCACAAAGAATTAAAATTTTGTGACATATTGAATCCCTTATAACGTCTATACTACATAATTAGCAGAATCATCCGTAATTTCAGATAAGTAAATATTTTTCCATCGCTATCAACTCGCGAACAATGGACAAAATGGCCATGCCTATTTATCGAAATCGTGTATATTAGAACGAGGTGTTATATTTATAATCTACGCTTGAAATAATATTCGTCTCGACTTCAGTTCTGAAAAAGTCCTTCAACTGTATTCGCAAAAATTTGTGGTATACCTTTCGCTATATGTAAGAATGTTGTTTACGTACCTTTCATTGTATTTATTTGGTATAGTATTTTTTTATAAATCTTCGTTGTGGATATTATTTAGAATGTCGAGATATATGAACACTTTTAAGGACTTACATTGAAATCTGCAAAGCGATGCACAGCATTTGTGGTAGACAAGGCAAGTAATAATATCCAAAGAAATTGCATGTTTCACCAGTAACGTTAAAATGTGTACTAACTTATTTTTAATTAAACCAAGACTCTTTATATGCCTACCATTGAGAAAAATTCAAATAGATAATAGATAGGTATATATATATTATTTTGGTACAAAACGAATGAATTAAACACTACACAGAGAAAATAACTGCTCAAAAATTAATCTATTGAATAGTATCAGGGAAAATTATCTAATAAGAACGAGTAAGTTAGAGCAACAAATTTCATAAATAACTAATAAACTTTTGTACAGGTTTAGGAAATTTTCAAATTAATTGTTTTATTGGAGTCCATTATTTTTTTAATCAAATTTTAATCAAACTTATTTAATTGGAATGAATAAAACAGTTGAATAATTTCATTAGTAACAAATGCATTCTGTACAGATGAAAATCAAACAAATTTGTAATAGACTACAGCAGTTTCTTAATAGATCAAGTTTTTTTCGTTTTGCCTCTGCATAACAAATGTAAAGATCTTAATCAAAATCTTCCTACAAGATTTTGTGTATTTTTCTTTTATATTTAACCATTTATTTTGAAAATATTTGCAATTAAAGTTTGATTCACCATTTCAATTATTAGTCCTACTTCATTTAGCTAGTCCTACTTCATATAGCCCTAGACCTCCCTTTCAGTTTGTGGATGTATTTGCATTTAAAGTTATACAGGCATGTCACAGAGTGCAAAATCGTAGAAGAATTTACGTTTTAGAAATTGAAAACGTTTTTAGGCTCTACAGAAAACATAAACCGAAAAATAAATTTCGGTTTAAAACGTTACCAAATTCAAAAGCAAAATTTATGTTTTTAGTAATTAAACTAAAAAAAAAGTAAAAAAAATCTACTAAAGATTAAGTATGAATAATATTTGAATTAATTTCAAGCAAAAAAAATGATTTCAAATACTTTTCGTACGAAAATGTTAATACTTTTGGTCTTCGAAGTGCTATATCCCTTAAAGCAACCATAAAACAGAAAAAAATAAAAAAAAAACAAGTAAGAAAGTTCAGTCGGGTAAACCGACTTATGAATCCCCTCACCTTGAGTCCCAAACAAATTTTAGTAAATTTATTTATTATTTTGTTTTAATTAAATTATTATCAATTTAAATTACATAACTGTTAACTTTTGGTGTAAAAAGGTCGATTTATTTTAGGGTATCAAAAGGGGCGTGCCAATAACGCCCATTTTGCTCTGGACTCTAGGTACTATAAAAGCATTACAAACTTAGGGTCGAACATACTTAGGGTCTTAGGCCACTCCTTCGATGTGTTACACTTTTGGCTCGTAGCAAATGATATATACTCCTCTCTAAGGTGAGGGGATAATAAGTGAAAATGCAACCCTGAAACTGAAACTAAAAAAGAAGATTCGATCAATTAAATGTAAGTTTTTAATGTTAAATTTAATAAAAATAATTGTTATATATTTAAAGAGGCAAGCACAGAAACATTAATCAATCCAAGACTTTCGCCAATTTTATTTTTTTTTTGGCTTTAATAGGTTTTATTTATTTTCACTACCGACAAACAGAATCTGGAGTCGAACAGATATTGTCGACGGCGGTGGCTGAAACAGCTGTTTCTGATTTCTATGCTGCCATATTTTTGATAGTGTTTTTCGGTTTCATGAAAACGTACAAGAGCTGTAGAAACAGAAGTAAAACGATGCGATTTTGAAAAACGAAAACGAACCAATTTCGTACAAAACCTGTGTCATACCCGATATATTTATATTTCAATCAGTAATTCTCTTTCAAACAATCGTTACGAATCGGAAAATGTTTATATGAATCGTACTACCTCAACATCGTAGTAAATTTCAAAAGGAAAGAGACAGGATCTCAGACCGAGGATTTTTGAATTTCAGGCTGGAAAACTGTGCTACATAGAATGACTAAATGAAATGGAACACCAGAACCGAACTCTTAAGCAAAATGTTCCAAACCGCTTTTAAATTCGTCTAATACCATAAAAATGTTCCCCATTGTCTGGTAATCTATCTATACCTGCATCTGAATCTTACAGTGTAAGGTTTATAATTTTTTATAGTCGTGAACTGCTTATCTACGGCATTAAGATGTACATACATATATTTATATTCTCAGAAATATTTGCGATTATAAAATATTTAAACTTTGTCATCTTTGTATGTAATATATTTGAAGAAATTGGGTAAAGGTTAACGTGCCAAGGTGAATGACAGATCTTTAATAGATGTTTTCTTAACAAATTTCAGTTCTTACAAATAGATACTTATCAGATTCAGTTATCAGAATTATTTGTAATTCTTTTCAAGATTCACTTTTGATTTCAGTATAACAAAATATCATTTTAGTACTGTACCTGAGATTAAATGCATATTCAGCAAGCTGAATTAGTTGAAATTCAGTATTTTTCCTTATTTTGATTACCGGTATGACAAAATGTTATTTATCGTTCCCAGCTTAATCATCTTAAAATCAAAAATTGTGTAACTATTAGACAAAAAATTATAAATTTTACCCTTTATTCAGCTAGCTGAATTACTTGCAAATATATTTCAAACCCCAGTTTTGATTTAAGGCAAAGTAAAAAAACATATTCAGCTGTCTGAATTAGCTGAAATTTGTTCTCTCTATTTATTTACATTTCCAGAATGACAAAATATTATTGTTCTTTCTGTATCCCAGCTGAATTATCTTCAAATGCTAACTTGTGTAAGTATTACTCAAAAATTTTACGTTGGGCCTTTATTCAGCTAGCTGAATTAGCTTAAATTCAATTTCAAGCTTCATGGACTTACAGATGGACAAGATGCCTCTAAAACTTCCATACCTGTGCTAAAATACATATTCAGCTAGCTGAATTGGCTCAAAGCGTCCTGTTAAGTAACTAATCATCAAGCAGTTATTTAGATTAAAACTTTTTTTGATTTTGATTTACAGAAAGCTAAATGTCCCCTACAACAAGTACGGTATCTGTAATTAAATGCATATTCAGCTGGCTGAATTTGTTGAAATTCAGTATATTAACATTATTTTGATTTCCAAAATGTTATTCGTAGTCCTGAACCCCAGCTGAATTATTAAAAAATTTTAATTTATGTAACTATTAGTCAAGGAAATATTTAATTTGTGCCAAAATACATATTCAGCCAGCTGAATTGGCTCAAAGCGTCCTGTTAACTAAGTAATAATCAAGCATTTAGTTAGTTTAAAACTTTTTTGATTTTGATTTACAGAAAGAAAATGTCCCCTACAACAAGTAATGTATCTGTAATTAAATGCATATTCAGCTAGCTGAATTTGTTGAAATTCAGTATATTAACATTATTTTGATTTCCAAAATGACAAAATGTTATTCGTAGTTCTGAACCCCAGCTGAATTGTTTAAAATTTTAATTTGTGTAACTATTAGTCAAGGAAATATTTAATTTGTGCTAAAATACATATTCAGCTAGCTGAATTGGCTCAAAGTGTCCTGTTAACTAAGTAGTCATCAAGCAGTTATTTAGTTTAAAACTTTTTTGATTTTGTTTTACAGAAAGCATAATGTCCCCTACAACAAGTACTGTATCTGCAATTAAATGCATATTTAGCTAGCTGAATTTGTTGAAATTCAGTATATTCAGGGTTGTTGTGGAATCCGATTGTTGTCGGAATCGGAATTGAAACTGTGTCACAGAAAGTTATTTTTTTCTCGATTTCAATTCCGATTCCGACAGCAATCGGATTCCACAACAACCCTGATTAACTTAATTTTGATTTCCAAAATTAATTAAATACATATTCAGCTGGCTGAATTTGTTGAAATTCAGTATATTAACATTATTTTGATTTCCAAAATGTTATTCGTAGTTCTGAACCCCAGCTGAATTATTAAAAAAATTTAATTTATGTAACTATTAGTCAAGGAAATATTTAATTTGTGCCAAAATACATATTCAGCCAGCTGAATTGGCTCAAAGTGTCCTGTTAGCTAAGTAATCATCAAGCAGTTATTTAGTTTAAAACTTTTTTGATTTAGATTTACAGAAAGCAAAATGTCCCCTACAAGTAATGTATCTGTAATTAAATGCATATTCAGCTAGCTGAATTTGTTTAAATTCAGTATATTAACATTATTTTGATATCCAAAATGACAAAATGTTATTCGTAGTTCTGAACCCCAGCTGAATTGTTTAAAATTTTAATTTGTGTAACTATTAGTCAAGGAAATATTTAATTTGTGCTAAAATACATATTCAGCTAGCTGAATTGGCTCAAAGTGTCCTGTTAACTAAGTAATCATCAACCAGTTATTTAGTTTAAAACTTTTTTGATTTTGTTTTACAGAAAGCATAATGTCCCCTACAACAAGTACTGTATCTGTAATTAAATGCATATTTAGCTAGCTGAATTTGTTGAAATTCAGTATATTAACATTATTTTGATTTCCAAAATGACAAAATGTTATTCGTAGTTCTGAACCCTAGCTGAATTGTTTAAAATTTAAATTTGTGTAACTATTAGTCAAGGAAATATTTAATTTGTGCTAAAATACATATTCAGCTAGCTGAATTGGCTCAAAGTGTCCTGTTTAGTAACTAATCATCAAGCAGTTGTTTAGTTTAAAACATTTTTGATTTACAGAAAGCAAAATGTACGCTACAAGTACTGTATCTGTAATTAAATGCAGCTGAATTATCATAAAATTTTAATTTGCGTAACTATTAGTAAAGGAAATTGTTAATTTGGATGTCTATTCAGCTAGCTTTATTAGTTAAGACTCATTTTCAAGCTTATGTCTTATTTTTCAGAATAACAAGATGTCTCTTAGATTTCCGTAAATATGCAAAAATGCATATTCACCTAGATGCATTTTCTGGAATGCATTCCCTATTTTAATTTTAGTTTCCAGGATGACATGTCATTGAAATGACATGAAATTTTAAGTGCAGTAACAAGTAAAAAAATTAAGTCGGCCTTTTACTAAGCTAGCTGAATTAGTTGAATTTCAGTTTGAAGGTTCAGTATTGATTAACAGAATAGCAAACTGTGTTCTAAATGCATATTCAGCTAGCTGAATTGGTTGAAAACTTGCAAATTTCTCTTATTTTGACTACCAGTATGACAAAATGTTATTTGTTGTTTTGTTACCCAGCTGAATTATATTAAAATCTAAATTTGTGTAAATATTGGTCAAAAAATATTACTCTGGCTCTTTATTCAGCTAGCTAAATAAGTTGGAATTCACTTTCAAGCTTTTGTCTTGCTATACATAATAACAAAATATTTCTCATATTTTATTACCTGTGCTAAAATGCATATTCAGCTAGCTGAATTGGTTGAAATTCAGTCTCTTTCCGTTATTTTCAGTCGCAATGGCAACATGTTATGTCTTTCGGTATGCCAGTGGAATTATCCTCAAATTTAAATATGTGCCACTTTTGCTAAAAAAAATATTACATTGACCTCTTCTATTCAGCTAGCTGAATTAGTTGGAAACCAGTTTATACCTTCAGTTTTGACAAATATCCTTTAGGACGAATTGGCAGTAATTTTGAGTATGCCCTGCAAGATTTTAAAAATCCCCTTTTCGAATTTCCCAATTTTTAAGACAAATTAACATTCTTCTTTTTGTTGGATTAGTATTTTTCTTTTCTTTCAATTCAAAAAAGTTCAATAGTATTATCTTTTATAGAAATACAAAAATAAAAAAATAGTATAAAGTAAATTATGTATAAAAAAAATTAAATGTACAGACTAAAAAGAAAAAATAGCATAACTAGGAGTAGTTAGAAAATAATGCCTTAAAAATTGAACCAAAAAAAGCATACAAATAAAAAACTAAAACAACAAAATTGGATAAGAAAAAAACTAGAAAAGTATATAAAAAAGAATACACAAAGTGGCGGAGGTGTGAGAAGTCTTTACAAAGAAAATTAATGTTAAACCAAACAGAAAATTAAATCAGAAATGAGTCTTCAGTCTGGATTCTATTGAATAATAGGTCCAAAACTAATGAGAGTCTGGTTTACATTGAATATTAGGCAGTCCAGAGCAAAGAGAATCTACTCGCTAAAGAATATGAAAAAAGAGAAATTGATTAAAGAAAACTTATTTGTTTTTAGTTTGGTTTTGTTGGTTTTTTTATTGGATTTTATTTTTAAAATAGCTTTTCTTTTTATGTAATTTTTAATTTCTTTAATAAGCTTTTTCTTTCGCTCTTTGAAAAAGAGGTCTTAGATCTCTACTGTGTTTGTATAAATTTATAGTAAATTAAATTAGGTCCAAACGAAAGAAAGCAGTAAAACATGTTTTCTTTCCCTTGTGTGTGTTTGTGTAACTCCACCGGAAGTGTGGGGAATAATGGAGCTAAGCCTGTTTTACAATTTAATTTTTTTAACAAATAATGAATGACCTTAGAAAGAGGGGAGGGGCATAAATCAAGGCATATGAGACTTTTTTACATCTCATTTCAAATGTATTGAGTACCACGACCCAATTATCATTTTTTTATAGAGAAAACGCGGAGATTAGCCCCTCAGAACAAGGAAGGGAAAATAATAAAGGGGAGTGTAGTTGTACAGTTGTTGTTTGTTTACAAATCTTCATCCTCGTCGGGCAAGGCAGTCTCCTGGGCTTCTTGTAAATCTCTTTCGATTTGTAATTGCCAATCCTTGTCCATTTTGACTTCTGGAGGGAGCAAAGCTGGCATTGCCACAAATTCCAAATTGGGATCACCCACCAATTTACGGGCCAACCAGAGGAAAGGTTTTTCGAAGTTGTAATTTGATTTGGCGGAGATGTCGTAGTACTGGAAAAAACATAAACGGTAATTAATAGTTATAAAGTTTATTTTGAAATTTTTCCTTTTTGTTCCCAACAACTTACCTGTAAATTCTTCTTCCTGTGGAATACAATACTCTTGGCCTTAACCTTACGATCCTTAATGTCGACTTTGTTGCCGCACAATACAATTGGGATGTTCTCGCACACACGCACCAAATCTCTGTGCCAATTTGGTACGTTCTTGTATGTGACACGCGATGTCACATCGAACATGATGACAGCACATTGTCCCTGAATGTAGTAGCCATCACGCAAACCACCGAATTTCTCCTGACCGGCTGTGTCCCAGACATTGAAACGGATGGCACCACGATTCGTGTGGAAAATCAATGGATGCACCTCGACACCGAGTGTGGCCACGTATTTCTTTTCAAATTCACCGGTCATGTGACGTTTGACGAATGTCGTTTTACCGGTACCACCGTCACCAACCAAAACACATTTGAATGTGGGAATATCTTGTTCCTGTTGTGCCATTATGTTGTTTTATAGTGAACTGCTCTTGTATATTTGGTAGTAATAAGAATACTGAAAGAAATAGAAAACAAACAAAAACGGAAAATATTAAAAATAAGTGTCGAAAAAATTATTTGTGAAATAGGAAAAGTACCAATTTTGAAATGAAAAAAATAAATATTTTCGATTCTTTAATTAGAAAAAAGATGTTTCTTGTAAAAGATTAACATATTCAGCTTGCAGTTGTATTTTGTCTTTTGTATTTATATCTATTATTTTGTATACTAAGCTAGCTGAATAAGTCGCAATTTCACTTAAGTTTTTTTATTTTGTGTCCTAGGCTTAGGAAGCATACATACATATATTCGGATATCTGAAATTCTATTTAGCTAGCTGAATTATTTCAAATATGATTTTTGACTTGAATGCAATTGCTATATTTAAATAGCGAATTCATTTCCAGCTGAATTGTAAATAAAAATACTCGTATATAAAATATAATTTGCAAATGTTAACAGACATACGAGTCTGAACTCTATTTAGCTAGCTGAATTATTTGGAATATGATTTGTGAGTCTTATTTTCTGGTTTAAAATGATAAAATGCAATCGGTCTGTTTAAATAGCGAACGTCGCATAGTTGATATTCGTAGAAAAAAATTATGAAACCTTGTCTGAAGCACTATTCAGCTAAGCTGAATTAGTGGAAACTTGGTTTAGTTTCCCTATATTGCATTATAGAATGACAAAATGTTATTGGATACTCGTATATAAGTTAGAAACAGGAATTCAGCAAGTTGAATTGATTTTTTTTCTGTTTCTATCTCTAATTGTGAGATTAAGATTTCCAACATTTACCCCCATTAACACAAAACAAAATAACCGTGCGTTAAAGCTAACGAAAGTTAAATTGTATGGAATTTGACAGGTATAACCGACAGTTAGCTCTTAACCCTAGTTTATTTATTTATTGTTAACGGCCCTTAATTTGACAATTTTTGAAGATTTTTGATCTTGATCCATCTGAATTACTCTATAATACACTTTTACTCTATACTACACGAACTATGTGTAAAGCAAATAGTAAACCTAATCCTAAAACACTATTCAGCTAAGCTGAATTAGTTTAAACTTGGTCAAATTCTCCTATTTTGCGTTGTAGAATGACAAAATGTCAGAATATAACCGGTATATGTGTTTAAATTAATATTTTGCTAACTGAATTACTTGTGTATAGTTGTCATTGCTCATTTTGGTATTTAGAATAACAACATTTAATTTGGTAATGTTAAAAGGCGAAAGAATTTAATGAGTTATATATATTATAATATACTATTTGAGTAACGTTGCATAAAAAAATGATCAAATCTTGCCTTAAAGCACTATTCAGATGAGATGAATTACTTGAAATCTGGTTTAGTTGTCCTATTTATTATTACAGAAAAATAAAACGCCACTAGAAGAAGCTTATAGGAGTTTGAATTAATATTCTGCTAGCTGAATAAGTTACTTTTCTATTACTCTTTCCTATTAATATAAACAAATGTTATTATTGTTGAGAAAGAAACGTTTTTGTTTATATTCCATGTCAATAATATTTTAAGATTCTTTTTGATTTTATTAAATATTACCTTAAACCCCTATTTAGCTATGCTGAATTAATCGAAAATTGGTTTCATTCGCCTATTTTGCGATATAGAATGAGACAAGCGATTAACTGAAGTTGTCGTATTTTGGATTTTTAGAATGACGAACTATTTATTGTTAATGAAAAACGAATGAAATTAGTTTGTATTGCAGCTAAATTAAATTATATCGTAAGAAAATGTTGAATCCTATTCAGCTAAGCTAAATCAGATGAAACTTGATTTCAATCCCCTATTTGCCGTTTTAAAAAGACAAGCTGTTACTTCAGGAACTTTATATTAATGCTCAGCTATCCGAATTATTTGTTTTTAGTTTATCTCCCTTATTTTGAATTTTAAAAAGTACTTTGTTAATGAAGAACGAATGAGTTTGTTCATATTCCAGCTGAATTATATTAAAACGAGTTAACATTCATAAAAAATGTTTAAGCCTTGCCTTAAAACCCTATTCAGCCAACTGAATTATTTGATGTTAGTTCTTCTATCTTATTTTGTGTATTAACAATTTATTATTAATGAAAAAATAATGATTTTTTTTTTATATTCCAGCCGAATTATATTTTAACGGGTAAACTTTAGTAAAAAAAATGTTTAAACATTGCATTAAAATTCTATTCAGCTAAGCTGAATTCGTTGAAGCTAGCTTGCATTCTCCTATTTTGGTGTTATAGACTGCCAAATGTCAGTAGATCTTAATATTCAAGCTAGCTGATTTAGATGTTTTTAGTTTCGCTCTTGCTTTAAAGTCTTGCTTTAAATTCCGATTCAGCTAAGCTGAATTTGTGGAAAATTGCCTTCTTTCTCCTATTATTTGAATAGCTAAATGACTCTTGAAGGCCGGTATAGGAATGTAAAATAATATTCAGCTCTCAGTTTAATTTCTGCGTTTTTATTTTGCCTTAAGTTAAACGCAAAATTTGCTTTTCCAAATCTATTTAGCTGTCTGAATTAGTTGAAAGTTCATTAAAATAGCACATAAAAAACATGAAATCAATTTGTTTTCTTGCAAAGTCGACTTTCTTCTATATTCTGCGTGACGCATTTCTTTTTTTTTCATTTTCAATTTCCACCGTTAAAGGACGATGATTAAAAAAAATCAATATTTCGAAATAAAATATTCGGATGTTCCAAAGGTCATAATTGTAATGCTTTAACATTTCTTAATTTGTCATTTTCCTAATTTTCACTTACATTTTCCCGCTCTTCCGTTTTAAATTAAAAAAACCGGCTTCTTTCAAATTTCCCTTCTGTTTTTTCGATGATCGCTTTCTTCACACAAACACTATTTCCCCTTTCTTCGGCTACTTTTTTTAAACAGGATTTCAACAAGAAAAATTTTTATTAAATTTATTTTATTTTTACTTTTAACAACTAAAACATTTAACAGATAACTTTTATAAGTGTGAATGTATATTTTTTCCAGTGAAGATCCTTTCTTTAATAAGGACGAGTGATGACTGATGCCAAATCTAAAAATATGCCAACTAAAGAACTCCAAAAGCAAAGCGGAAGATTTAGAGAAGCAAAAACAAAACTAAAGTAAGAAAGAAAACAGGAAGAAGGTTAAAGGAATTAAGATGAGAGGTCCTGTGTGTGTGTGTGTGGTCTCAGCGGGTAGGAAAAGGACACTGAGCGCAAACACGTTAGGGGTTGCAGCGCAGCAGATGTGTGCCTGCTTCTAGCCTGTGTGAGTCTACTGCAATTTCTCAGTACAACAGCAGTTGTGCGCCTCGTCGTCTTAAGGATCATCAACAAATTCAGCAGAACCCACTATACAAGGCGATTAAAAACAACAACTAATAGACAATAAACACATACACTGCTACTACAACAACAACAAGGATCATCTTGGTGTTTTTATTATTGTTTTCTCTCTCTTCGCCTGATCTTGTGCAAAATATAATAATAAAAACTACCGCACAAAATATTTATGCCTATGACAAATTAAGGAAGGGAAAACCCAAAACCATAACAACAGGAGCAGATGCTAATATTCCTTCTTGAAAGGTAGAAAATACACTAGGAATTGCCAAGAAGAAAGAAAAAAGAAGCTATAAAGAAGTTTGATAATGGAGTAAGAAGAATAGCACAAAACCTGACCAAAGGTTGTGAAATTCTTTAAACTATTATCCATATTTAAATAAATAAATGAGTAGTTTTTAGAGTAGTTTTTAATTCAATTAAATTAATTTTATTCAGTTAAATTTTTTATTTAAAATTATATTATAACATATGCATTTTTCAATGTTTGAGTAGTTTTTAGTTCCTTCATTTTTTATTTTTAAGTAATTTGTTTTATATATGTAAGAATTTTGTAGTATTTCTAACCATATGCCAGTATTTTAGGCCATATGCCTTATGGCCTGGTTATGAATTGGAATAATAATAATAATAAATAAAAAAATGTGCTATAAAAAGAAAATATTAAAAAATAACGGAAAAAGCAGTGTCAGGTGTGAATTACAGGATATATCGCGAACTAAGAGTGTAAAGGCGCTAAGTCCAATATTTAAAATTATACAGGAGAGGCAAAATACTTACCGTATATGAATGTTTTTATAAAGGATATATGGACTTAGCGCTTTTACGATTCAGCTTTTAAAGATGACAAAGCATGATTTTTTGGCTTTTTGTTTTAAAATCTATGTATATCCAACCTACGTTCCGCTTCAAAAAATACATTTTGGCAAAAAGTGGACTTGAGCCTTTTCACTCTTAGGTCGCGATATACGTATTGCTATGCAAGAACAAAAAATTAATTCCGTAAACTTTATAAATCTATTATGATTTTGTATAGACCCAAATATTTAAGAAATTTTATAGTCCCATATTTATGTTTTTAATGAAATCGTAATCAGTCACATTTTAGTTTGCTACTCCCTATTCAGAAATGAAAGTTTGTTATTCAAAATTAGCTATGAGAGTCGACTCATCAACAGTGATTTTTGTCGCTTTGAGTTTTTGTTCTATAGAATAGTTGACATTTCAGTTTTTGTGTCTATAAAAAGTCGACTCTTTGGCTTTTGTGTCTATAAAAAGTCAACATCGACTTCTGTGTGTATAAAAATATGGAATCATCGACAATTGTGTCCAAAGGCAAAATCGAATATTTATAAACTCAGTTTCTTCGACAGAGTCTTCACTAAGGTTACGAGGTATATAAAAGACGACTCCTCGATTTGTTTCCCGATTTTTTCTATCTATAGAAAGCGGACTCTTGGAGTTTTGTGTCTATGGAAAGCCAGCCGACTGTAGAAAGTTAACTCCTCGATTTGTTTCTCTTTAGATAGTGAATCGTAGACTTTCTACTGAGAAACAAATTGCAAAGGCTACTTTTTATAGTAAGAAATAATCAAGGAGTTGACTTTGTATAGAAATAAAAATCAAAAGTCCACTTTTTATAGACACAAAAGTAAAAAAATCGAAATTTTTTTACCCAAAAACAAAAAATTTGTCATTTCCTAGTCACAAAAATCAAAGATTAAATCAAAAAGACAACGTTCTGTAAAAAGAAAACTGGAAGTGTTGACTTTCTATAGACAGAAAAGTCGACTATTATATACAAAAAGTTAAAAAATCGACATTTTATAGAGACGAAAGTTAAAAAGTCGACATTCTATAGAGACAAAAGTTAAAGAATCGACTTTCTACAGACACAAAACGGTACAGTCAACATTTTATAGACAAAATAGTTAAATTTGTAGAATAAAGTCGGCGAGTCGGCTTTTATAAAGTCGAAAATTCAACAATTCCTAGACACAAAAGTCGGTGGGTCGACCCTTTATAGACAAAAAGTGGAAGAGTTGATTTTTCTACACAAAAAGTTGAAAATTCGCACAAAGAAAAGTAGAGAGTCGACTTCTATAGACAAAAAATGGCAGAGCCAAGTTTTATAGACAATTTTTTATAGAAAAACTACAAGTTTAAAAAAACGAAAATTCGACGTTTTATAGCTACAACAGGTCTGCTGTCACAAAAGCTGAGAAGTCGACCATTTATGGACACAAAAGACGATTTTTCATAGACAACAAATTAAATAGAATCAACTTTCTATAGACTCAAATTTTATGGAGATAAATATGTAGAATAATCTATGTTTTGTAGACATAAAAGTTAAAGAGTAGACTTTATGAAGTTGTATGTACAAAAGAACATTTGTCGACCTTCTACCTATGTCGACTTGTATAGGATAAATCCGTTGGGATCCTATACTCCCACTTTATGTAATAAACCCCGGAAGCAAGGGCTACATAAACTACATCAAATTCCGTAACAGTTATACGACATACATTACACTGAAAAGGCATGGTGCTGTATTACATTAAATACTAACATTTAGACCATACATTATAGTCTTAAGAAATTTGCTGTTTATAAAGTAGTATAATTATATTATAATGAAAAGAGTCTTAATAAACTAAACTAAACTAGGATAAATCCGACTAGCCAACAAAGTTGAAAAGAAGCGAATTTTTTATATGACATGTAGCAAAAGTTAATTTCTACTTTTAAGTTAAGTCTACTTTACTTGAGGATAAAATTGATTTCTAGAGCACACATTCGATAACAATTCCATAAAATCGAACTTATGAGATAATAAAAAGGCTTTTAACTTGTATAATAGGGATGTAACGAAAGAGACTTTAGCGAAAGCGAATATTGAAATATATTTCTTGCGAATGCGAATAGTGAAATATGCATTTTTGCGAAAGCGAATAATAGTTTCACCCTTTAGTATCAACAAAATGAAGGAACTGAATTGATACTTTTCCAGGATATTCAAGCACATATTAAGAATGTTTTCCATATTTTTACCTCCTGTTACCAAGGACAAACATATATATATCTTCAAAATGTGTGAAGCGAATAAGAACATATAACACTTTTAACAAATAGAAGCGAATACTGAAGTATATTTTTGCGAAAGCGAATAATCCAAAGATGGCTTTTGCGAATAATATTCAATACATCCCTCGATTTTTATAGGATAAAGTGAACAACTATAGAATGAACATTTCTATAGAATGAAGTCGATTTCTATAGGATTAGATCGTATTTCATAGGAAAATGCATGCTTTTGCAGGAAAATGCCTTTAGGATAACGTCGATTTCAAGATCGACTTTGTGATTTTTAGAGGACAAGGGCAATTTGTAGGGCTTAATTCGATTTCTAAGGGTAAAGTCGATTATAGAAAAAATAAACGACTTTTTCGAGATAAATTAAATTTTATGGGATAAAGATAGATTTTAAATGGATAATGTTGATTTATATAAAAAAGTTAAATTCTATAGAAAAATCGAAAAGTCGAATTCTACAGAAAATATAACTTTTGTAATACAAAGCCCCTTATTCGGAAGAAAGCCAATCATGGGATAAATTCGACTTCTGTAAGATAGAACCGACTTGCATATGATAGATTGGAATTCTCTAGGATAATTGAATTTTAAAAGAAATAAGCTAATTTTATACTGCGAAGTCAATATCTCTAGAGTATAGCCAACTGCCAACTGAGGAATAAAGTATATTTCTGTATGGGATAGTTTCGAATTCTATAGGACAGACGACTTTTATATGGAAAAGTCGATACCTCAGGCAATAGGTCGACTTCTATAGGATTATAAAGTGAACAACTATAGAATGATGCCGACTTTTGCAGGAAAAGGCCATTGAGATGATGTCGATATCTAAATCATCTAGAATGGAATCCGCAAGGCCGTAAAAGACCAGGCCTCCCCAAAACAACGTGGCAAAGAATAATTCGTAGGGAATGTCAGAAGGAAAACCTTTCCTGGAATCAAATAAAAGCTCCAGCTTCAATTCGAAGTCGATGGAGGGAACTAGTAGACGCCATATGTTCCTAAAATGAAAGTTTTTTTAAATATATTTTTACATAGCAATATTAATTAAATAAATGAAAAGAGAAGTCGATTTCTAGACTTTTAAGATAAAAAATAGCTTTTATAACAAACAACGTTAATATATGTTACAAAATCAAATTCTGTAGAAAAATATCGACTTTTAATAAATCTAAAACGTTGAGACATTTATAAGTAAACTTTGCCATTTTTTTTGAGACAGTCCAATTTTGTAGAAAAAAAATTGCATTTGAAATCCTCGACATCTACTGTATAAATCCGATTTCTAGAGAACAAAAACGACTGCTATCGAATGAAGACTAAGAAAAAGTTGAATTTTCTAAGATAAAGACGACTTTTCTAAAATAAATTCGACTCCTAAATGATAATGGTTACTGTGGAACAGAGTCAATCTAATATAAGATAAAATCTACTTGTATATGATCTATACGAATTCTTGATACATATATGATATTCGATCTTTGTAGGCATTTAATCGACTTCTATTTACAGGAAAAAAAGAACACTTAAGCTATAAAATAGACATCCGCTACTTCTATTGTATAACAGAGCACATATAAAGAATGAAATCTACAATGTCAACATGAATTCTACTATATGAGTGGACCCATTTAGGCTAAAGTCGACTTCTATAGACAAAAAATATGGACTTCATAATAAAGTGTCAAAAGTGGAATTATGTATAAGTATATAGGATAAAACGACGATAGAAAAAATAAGACTACTTTTATACGATGAAGTCCATATCTCTAGGATATAGCCAACTATTTAATAAAGCCTAATTCTTTAAGACTATATAAGACGTCTTATATAGGATAAATTCGAATTCTGTAGGATTTTCGACTTTTATACGAAAAAGTCGATACATATGGTATTAGATCGATTTCTAAGGTATGAAGTGAACTGGAGAATATTGCCGGCCTACAGAATAAGGTAGATTTCTATAGGATAAATTAAATTCGTTTTCATAGGATAAGGCCGACTTTTGCGGGAAAGGCCTGTAGAATAATTTCGATTTCTAGATCGACTTTATAAATTCTAGAGAAATAAAGTAGATTTCTACAGAATTGACTGTACAAGACATAAATAAATCAAACTTTATAGAAAATATCGACTTTTTATTAAGCAAAAGTCGACTGCTGTAGGAAAAGGGAGACTTTTATAATACAATGTCCATTTACATTTATAGTAGAAAGTCTAGCATAGGATAAATTCGACTTTTGTAAGATAAAACTGATTAAAACTATTGCTATCAAATAATTTTCTTTTATAAGAATACTTTTATACGATGCAGTCAATTTCTCTACGATTTGCCAACTATGGTATTAATTCTACTTCTTTAAGACTAGATTATGTTAAGGACACGCGGCACACAACCGCTGCTGGCGTGCGGCACTTCACTCGGAGACCATTTGGTCCATAGTGTTCGTCCTGAGAAGATTAGTAAAAGAAGAGGGTGAGGTCGAAGAAAATGAAGGAGGTGATGAGTATAGATAAGAGAGAGGAGAGATGGCTTTTCAGTAGAGAGGGAGTACCAAAAACGTCGCTAGATTTCTATAGAAAAAACAAGTAAGAAAGTTTCAGCCGGGTAAACCGACTAAGGTATACCCTCACTTTGTGAGTAATGTAATATTGAATATTACACTAATTATTCTGTCAATTTTTGTGGGAGTACCAGAAGGGGTTTAAGAAATATACCTATATTTCGCTGAACAGTAGATACTTTAAATACATTGCACTGTGCCGAATTGTAACCGTTTATATGGACTGGTATATTAAATATATATTGGTATATGAAATATTAAATTGTGGTATAATTTGGCCATTTTGTGTGGGAGGTACAAAAAGGGGCGTGATGATAACGCTCATTTTTCACTGGACTATAGGCATTATAAAAGCATTACACTGTACAAAATTTTAAGTATTTCTAAACACTGGTATTAATGTTATAAGCTTTTAACTTTTTGTGGAAAATGGTGCATTTGTGTGGGAGGTACCAAAAGGGGCGTTGCAATTTCACCCATTTTCATCGAGTTGATAGCGACTAACAAACTAATACTATGTGTGGAATTTCAGAAGATTCGAATACGTATAATAGCAGTTATTAAAGAATCAATATTTCATAACATTTTAACCCTTTGTGGGGGAGATACCAGAAGGAGTGGACCAATATGGCCCATCTTCGAACTTAGCCGGAGATAGAAAAAAATATTACCACATACGAAATTTAAAGTCAATCGGTTACTCCTTTCGAGAGTTATCGTGCGCACCAGCCAGCAGACAGACAGACGGACGGAAATTGCTCATTCGACTTAAAATGACCCAAAACGGATTTCCGCCAAATACTTGGGGTCTTAGGTCACTCCTTCGATGTGTTACACTTTTTTCCGTAGCAAATGATATATACCCTCGTCACACTAAAGTGAGGGTATAATGACCGTAAAAGACAAATTCGATGGGATCAAAATGCCTCTTTTAATGGATAAAGCCGATTTATAAGTCTATAAATAAGTCAAATTTTATAGACAAATATTGACTTTTAATAATTTTAAGAGCTGTACTTCTGTAAGATAAAACTGATTAAACCATTGCTAAAGAAAATTGTTCTTCTATAGGGTCCGCCAAATAACTTTTTTGAAAATGCTAAATATAAGAAATAAGAATACTTTTATACGAAGAAGTTATTATCTCTAGAAAAGGCTATTTCTATGAGACAAATTTGGCTTATATAGAAAAGATTGCAATTCTATTAAATGGACTTCAATAGACTAAAATCGACCTATATAGGAAAAAGTTGCCTTTATAGAAAAAGTCGAAAAGTCCACCTAATACCGAGTCTCGTTTTTTTGTCACTGAAAAATTCAACATTTTTATGGGAACAAAACGTCGAAATCATCCATTTTTATGGGGAATAAATCCAAGTAGTCTTCTTATAGGAAAAAGAAAGTATTCAAATTTGTCCTTTCTAAGCAAAAAAAAAATTAAGTCAATTTTTCAAATGAAAAAATAATATCGCCCCTGTTGCGGATTCAACCCGCTCACTGAATCCAGATCAGAGGCGTATATATCAAAGAATTATTTGGAAAATTCTTTCGATTTGCAAATTTAACAAAAGAACACAAAAGTGTAAACATTTCATTAATTGAATGTCTGGAATAAACCGCCGCCGGCCGCCACTTGAGTTGTTGCAGAGTTTTGAGATACATACAACACAAGTTTTTTGGCGGCAAAACTATTTTTAATAGTCCACATCATCCATCTACTCAACTGCAATCGGCAATGAATGGTTAGTTAAGTGAATGTCAACACATTTTAATGCATGACGACAAACGTCCAAGATTAGTCTCTTTGAACAAAAGCAGATAAATATGTACCTATATTAATGAAGTAAATAAAGTTAATGGTTAATAACAATTTAAATCATATTTATACCAACAGATATGTACGAACTCTTATTGGAATTTGCTCTGTTAAATAACAGAAGGCCGAAAAAAAACGCACAGACAAAATTGACTGAGGGAGAAAAAGCCGAACGAATGACAGTTGAAAGGCGCACAAAGAAAACGGCAGCGGCGTAACCTAACCTCAAATGTATTGACGAGAATGATTAAAAGAAAATTCGACAGCAGACATCAAATTACACGATTACGCGGCACATAAGCTTTTCCCATTGTATTAACAAAAAAAATCGAAATTCAAAGTAAAGATATGCGCCTCCGCCGCTTACTCTAGAAAACCACAAACATTACTTCTAACAAAAAGCAAACACATGTTTTGTACTTCATGTGCGAAAAGACTCGGGAGGAGGGGAAAGCAAACGTCAGCGCTGGCAGAGAGAGTTAAAAGCTAGTGGCATCATCATGGAGCCAAAATTAATGGCGCTGGCGGCGTTTGAGGTGTCGCAAACTTTACAATGGAAAAGCGTAAGTTCAAGGGCATAGTCACTAAAGACTGACACGCTTCTCCACACGTTTTGTGTCATTACAACAATTAATGAAATTCCTATATGCGTCACACTCGCTTTGTTGTACTTTTATCGAATATTCTACATTTTTTTGCAATGCGGTAGTCGCCGTAGATGTCTTTTTAGACTTATTAAAGCACATCCAAACGCACACACACACAAAATATAGCCATACAGTCCACTAGCACGGCCGCCGCCACGATGATTTCGCATGCCGGACATGCACACACGCTACTTATGATTTTTTTGGCGATGATTAATTTCTTCACACTCATATTTTTAATAAAACATTTTTCGTATAGTTCCTTCAAATTAAACACATTTTTTTTATTTTCTTCTATACCTGCTGAGTTCGGGACCCTTTTTCGTCTTTTTCAGCAAACTAAATCCTTATTTGGACCGTTGGAACTTCTGTTGGGCTTGTAAAAATCCGGGAAAAAAGCACGAGAACGCGGCTTGGGTAAGTTGTTATAAAGTTATAAAAGTTGTCGTTTTTTTCGATTTTATATCGATTAAATAAAAATTCGGGATTTTACGATAACGATTCTAAACAACAAGTTTGCGATAACATGGCGATTATTTGCTGGGTTTATATACAGTGTTGGCATTTCGGTGCTTTTAGCTCCAACGTTGTGTGCGGTGTCTATGTTCAGATTTACACTCGGCAATTTTTTCCAAAGTGTGTCAAAGTTTGTAGGAGAAAGAGGCAGAGAGCTCTTTCCGCCTGCCTCTCTCCCGAACAAACTTTGACACTTGCTTGGAAAAAATTGCCGAGTGTGAATCTGCGCTATATATTGCCTTTGAGCTTTTAAAAAATACGTGTATTTTGCATTGATTTTTTTTTTTGTTTTCTTTAGACTTTTATAGGACAATGTCGAATTTAATAGAAAAAAGTCCAATTTCATAGGAAAAATTAGATTTTTAAGCTAAGTACACACGATTGCCAGATCGGACAACGTTATCAACCCTGTTAAAGTGCTGCAAATGTACGGATAGTGTCAGATTGTTAGGCAAAGGTGAATAGGAAGTTCAGACTATTGCAAGAAAGCCTTAAGCTTAGTATAGATGATTTCCAGATCGGACAACGTTATCAACCCTGTTAAAGTGCTGCAAATGAACGGACAATGACAGATTGTTAGGCAAACGTGAATTGAAAGTTCAGACGATTGCAAGAAGACATTACAATTTCATATATTTACAATATATTTTGTAAATATTTGTATGCAGGATTGCCAATAAAAATACATTATAGACAGTGTTGCCAATAAAATGTTTTTCTGACAATGGCGCCGTTGTCACATGCATAAACTTCGCACATCTAACAATCTGCAAATTATCTCACAATGACTTTTCTGCCAACGTTGCAAGATATTTTTCGGTAATTTTTCTGACAATATTGTCCGATCTGGCAATCGTGTGCTTTATAGAATAAAGACCGCGTTTGAAAAAAGTCGAATTTTCTCAAATTTTTTTCATTTTTCACACAAAACTATTAGCATTCGTTGTTTACATTAGGCATGTTTTCGTTACAAGCTAGCAATTTTAGTTTAGCACTTTGCAACGAAAACAACTGACTTCCACTAACTGACACATAAGCAATAAGTGGCGGATTTTCACTATCTGGTAGCAATGGTGTCATGAGTTGCGAAGAAAGAACAGTGCGAAACAGACAAAAAATTCGTGGAAAGTATTTATAAAACATATATTTACTACTCTATGTTCAATTGTTTACACTCTTTTTGCAAATATTGAAATAATTTCCCATTTTTGTTCTTCTTCTTCCCGTTAATTCACAATAATTGATAAAATCTCTCCAAAAATGGGATGCCATATTGCTAAATGTAGGGTGCCCAATCTGGCAACATCATACTCGATTAAGACATGAACACAAGCACCAAACTTCATCGGGAACTAAGAGTGCTTAAAAGTGCTTAGCTCCCCATACAAATTAAGCACTTATGGTGTAACAAAAACACGCCTATTGTTATTATAAAATGTTCAATAATCTGACATATAATTATGAACAAAGTTCATCTGATTGATAGGTGTTTATGCACGAACTGACATTGACATAATAAGCATGTTTTCGTTACAAGCTAGCACTTTTAGTTTAGCACTTTGCAACGAAAACAACTGACCTCCACTAACTGGCACATAAGCAATAAGTGGCGGATTTTCACTATCTGGTAGCAATGGTGTCATGAGTTGCGAAGAAAGAACAGTGCGAAACAGACAAAAAATGCGTGAAAAGTATTTATAAAACATATATTTACTATTCTATGTTCAATTGTTTACACTCTTTTGCAAATATTAAAATAATTTCCCATTTTTGTTCTTCTTCTTCCCGTTAATTCACAATAATTGATAAAATCTCTCCAAAAATGGGATGCCATATTGCTAAATATAGGGTGCCCAATCTGGCAACATCATACCCGATTAAGACATGAACACAAGCACCAAACTTCATCGGGAACTAATAGTGCTTAAAAGTGCTTAGCTCCCCATACAAATTAAGCACTTATGGTGTAACGAAAACACGCCTAATATTCCACAACACAGAATGCTTACATAAATCTGTCTTAGGACACCCAAGAAATGATGAAACTTGTGAAACGCAAATCGAGCTGGTAGACACATACAAATATTTAGGTGTACACTTAGATACCCAATTTAAATGGAAAATCCACATAGAAAGTCTGCATAAAAAATTAAGGAAATCATCATACGCTTTGTACCACTTAAGTAACTGCTCGCCGTTCTCAGTACTAAAGCAAGCATATCTTTCATTGGCAGAATCGTACCTAAGGCATGGAATAACTGCTTGGGGTAATTCATCCTGCTGCAGAACTCTACAACAAGCCCAAAACAGAATAGTGAAACTATTAAATAATCACTATAAACATACAAATAGAATTCAAATCCAAAACAATCTCAACAACGAAACAAATAACATAAACCCACAAAATCAACACATAAAAAACAACACAAACATATACGAAGATCTTCAAATTTTAAATGTCAAAGCTCTCTACCAAACTACAATATCCTGCGAATTCATCGATAACAAGGAAATGCTCCAGAACATTAACCACCAGCACAACACCAGAAGAAGAGCGCAAGGAAGATATAAGGTTCCAAAGTTTAAAAATTACTATGGAAAAAATGCACTATCTACAAGCCTATCGAAAACCTTGAACGATATACCACCAAATATATTAAATACGAAAAACAAAAAAAGTAGAAATAAATTGATAAAACAACACTTTTTAATGAAATTATAATTAAACCAAATAGAAAAAAAAAAGAAAAAATGTCCTGAAATAACTACCAAGTAACATTGTATTTTCAAATAAAAATGTATAAATTATTTTTTACTACAGTTGAACACAATGCAATTATACAAAACATGTCAAGTAAAATAATGTAACTATTCAACCTACAGACAAGCCATGTGGCTTCGCAAGGTTAATTAGATTTAAAGAAACCTGTAAAAAATTTGAATGTAAATAAAGAATACATGATACAAAAAAAAAAAATTAATAATTAGGTACTACACTCAAGTAATCACTCATCAAGCGATACAATTGAGAGAAAAACAAGCGTTAAGCTTAACATGATATAGCTACTCACAAATCGATGTGTTATACACATATAGTAAAAATAATAAAACTAAAACTAAAAAAATAAGAAAAATAGCCTAAAGATATTTATCTGAATGCAACAGAATAACACAACACACTCGAGGCTATGTAGCGCAAAATTTGAGTATTGCGGGAGGATCTACAAAAATGAAACATACAACGTAGTGAGGGTGAACCACTGGAACTAAACGTTTTATAGAAACATTGTAGGATACGTAAATCAACATATTTTCTGAAGGGCAAGCCCAAAAAATGAACGACATAAGAAGATATATGATCATATCGCCGCAGATTATACACGAAACGAACAATAGAGTTAACAATTCGCTCAATTCTGGACAATTGAACAATAATTAATGTCAGACATAAGTAAAGACGACGCTACACGTTGAAATTTAGATTTATAAAAAAGTCGTTTTTTAAACCTATGTACACATGGTGGTCAGATCTTACAATTGTGTCAGCAAAATTTAAAAAATAATGCAACAGTGTGAACTTACAATTTCTGTCTAGCAACGTCATTACATTGTAAGATGTGTGAAATGTATGCATCTGACAATGGAAACATTGTCAGAGAAACTTTTGTTGGCAACACTGTCTATAAAATGTTTTTATTGGCAATGCTGCATATAAATATTTACAAAATTATTGTAAATATATAATTGGAAGGTTTTCTTGAAATAATCTGAACATTGGCAGCAATTTGACCGAGTTGATAACATTATAAGATATGATAACAGCGTGTACGTAGCTTAAGGTTTTCTTGCATTCATCTGAACTAACAATTCACCTTTTTTCTAACAATCTGTCATTGTCAGTACATTGGCAGCACTTTGACAGAGTTGATAATATGCCAACGTGGCAGCCCTTTGACAGAGTTGATAATATTGTAAGGTCTGACCACCGTGTGTACATAGTTTAAGACTATTCGACATAGTGCCGTTTTACACGAGGCAATTTTAGTAGCATTCACAAAAATCGCTAAAAAAATCAAAATCGACACGCCCTACTAGTGTAATGTATAACTCAGCGTCCATTCTTATTCTGTTTAATAATCACAAAGTTTTACATATAGAGTTTTATTTGTCAAACTTAATTAGTGCCGCATCACACGAGGCAACATAGAGATCAATCTTTGTATCCACCAAAGTAATCCCACACAAATACAATACTCTCCTACCAGCGCTATTTCCAATCCTGGAAACACTTCTGGTATGTTATTTTTGGTATGACCTTGAGGTATTCTAGCCATGCGGTCCTTATCTCCTCAACCGTGGCTAATCTCCCTCCTTTCATTTTCATTTTTTGGAATAGACAAAGTCGTATGAGGGAGTTAGTCCCTATTTACACTCTCGTCGTTTTGTAAGGGAGAGAGGCAGTCAGATAAAACTCTCACATACTCGGGCTTTTCGGGCTCAACGTTTTGTGTTTTTCATTCGCACTTTGAAACAACAATTCACAGCGAAACAACAACAAAACACATTCGCGCTTTGAAACAACAACAATTCACAAGCGAAACAACAACAAAACACAAAGAATAGCCGAAGCAAAATAAGGTCGTGTAAACACAAAGGCAAGTTTAAAAGAGAATTAGCTGATATTCTGCTGAAAAAATATCCTCGTGTAAATCTCGACTTGTTGTTTTGGTCAAAATTTGGCTATTTCAGAACATGCTCAGGTTAGGTTGAAGAGTGGAGACCTTTCAATGTCTCATGTCCATGGACATACACTTAAGCAAGTTGTATCGGCGTATTGTGCGCTCCTTATTATTTATCAGAACAAACTTAGTTGCAGAGGAAAAATTGCATGAAATGAGCCAACCGCTCCAAAATACGTCCGACAAATCTCCACTATCTTCACGTTTCCATCGGTTATTGATGTTGTGAGTGGTGTAGGGCGCGGACTTCCTTCTGTGGCGTTCTTGTACAACTTATAATAATTTTTTGCTGAAAGTAGATTCGCCGAACATTCACAAAAAATTTAATACAAATCCTTTGATACATTTTCCCTAGCTAAAATTATCCAAGCACAGGAAAAAAATATTTGCCAAACAAAAAAAAAACACACAAAACTGCAAAATGGTTCATGACATCAACATGTGAAATGGAAAACAGAAAAGAATCACTTTCTAACTAAATTCTCTAATATATTTTTCGTAAGGAGGAGGTAATTTCTTCACTTTTTGTAAATGTTGGTCGAAAATATGTAATTATCTGGAGGTGCACGAAGCCCGGATGTGGGCCATGGTGAGAAGCCCTGCCCTAGAGGGCCTTGAATATTGACTGATTGATTTTGCAACCAAGACACTTCAGACAGAAAAAAATTTATACACCAATAAATAACTCCAAAATTATTTTTATTTAATTTTTTTAATGTTTTTTCAGCAAAAAACTTAACAGGTTCTATCTTACTATTCAAGGCTTTTTGCATTAAATAGTACAATACTGTATTTTTGGAAATATTTCGGAAATTCCGCGCGTGGACCTACAAATTTTGACCTCAAATTTGTCAATTTGGCCTTCCCTTTTTTTTAAATTTTGAGATGTCCCCCCTAAACTGAAAAATGTGGTATTTGTGGCTTAATAATAACTTATGGCACTATAATAAAATATGAACTGATTTTTTTATTGTGAATACACATTTATGCATAGCATCACTGACGACAAAACCAAAAATCTTGACAAAATATGTGGACGACCTGTTCGTAATAGTAAGGGAAGATGCAATATCCGATACACTGACAAAATTTAGTAGCTTCAATATGAATATAAAATTTACAATAGAGGAAGAAAATCATAACTCCGCCCCATATCTGGATACACTGGCAATGAAGGAAAATGGAACAATAAAAATAGATTGGTATCAGAAGAAAACTGCATCTGGCAGAATAATTAATTTTAACTCTAAACACCCAAAGCGGATGATTATTAACACCACAGTGAATTTAATTAATAGAGTTTTGAACATTAGCGACGAACAATTTCACAATAAAAATAAAACCTAAATACGAGCCCACAAATCTGACATAAAATTGAGACACCAGAATATAACACAAAAAACAGCGATAGCAGAACACTGTAAAAACAACAACCACGTTCCAAACTTTGAAAATACTCGTGTCCTACAAACAGACAGAAACTACAACAGACGACTGACGCTAGAAGTGCTCCACCTCAACAGTCGACCAACTAACAAGAGAATAAACCAGAAAAAAATGAATCTGCGCTAGTTTTTATGTTTGACTAAGTTTTATGTTTAACTAAGTATACTTTTTATTTTGTGTTCGGATGTGTATTTTTTTTTAAATAATTTTCTAAAAGAAAATACTAACGGTAGATGTTAATATAAATGTGATACTAATATAAGTATCATTTTTTAATTGTAGATCAGCCCTGAAGATGCAATTCAAAGGATTGCGAAATATCGCAATAGCTAGACCTCGAGTTCAATCAATTATAAATTTCCTAACATTTTTTTTTATTTTTTAAAAATTCCATATAAATTAGTACAAAATAATATGGATAAAAATACGAAAATTCGATTTAAAAAAAATATTTATCGATATTGACTTAATTTCTCAGTTGTTTATATGTGACCGAGAAATATTTTCGAATTACATTTACGGAGAGGTCTGCTGTTATTTTAACAGTGGACTTTAATAAAATTGATGAATGTAGCTTCAATTGTCTTTCGTTTATTCTGAATTTCATATATTCTAATCAAACTAACTAGATATGCAACTTATAAAATTAAAGACAATATTTCCATATTTGTCTTTAATATGAAAGCTCATGGTCCATGAGTTTTGCTTTTTTGAATTTGGATTTTTTCCTTCATTCTAGTCGGGTTTTTATAGTAATATAAAAAAAGTATAAATTAAAACATACTTTATATTAATTGTGCCCATCGAAAGTCAATCCATAATAGGCATGTTTTCGTTACACCATAGCTGCTTAATTTGTGTGGGGAGCTAAACGATTTTAAGCATTATTAGTTCCCGATAGAGTTTGGTGCTTGTGTTTCTGTCTTAATCGTTGCCAGATTCGACATCCTAATATCTCGCAGTATGGCATCTCATTTTTGCAGAGATTGTTGTCAATTATTGTGAATTAACGGGAATAAGAAAAACAAAAGTGGTACATTTGTTTTGATAATTGCAAAAAGAGTAAACAATTGAATAGTAAATTTATGTTTTATAAATACATTTCACGAATTTGTTAACTGTTTCTAAATGTTCTTTCCTCGCAACTCATGACACCTTTGTTACCAGATAGTAGAAATCAGCCACTTCCTGCTTATGCGCCA
Organism: Eudasyphora cyanicolor; assembly: GCA_963930755.1. Classification (NCBI taxonomy): domain Eukaryota; kingdom Metazoa; phylum Arthropoda; class Insecta; order Diptera; family Muscidae; genus Eudasyphora; species Eudasyphora cyanicolor. The sequence continues at coordinate 274,276,946 of OZ005736.1, read as the reverse complement.
GTTAGTGGAACTAAGTTGTTTTCGTTACAAACTGACAAAAAAACCGATAGCTTGTAACGAAAACCAATGACAATTGAATACTATAGACGTCGCATGGAGTTTGACAATTAGTTTAGTATGTCTGCATATTGAAGATGGCGCTCGTCTGGCTAAAGTATGCCGTACTCGTACTTATCGTACTCATCGTTTTGTATTTTCCGTTCGCACTTGGAAACAACAACAATTCACACAGGAAAAGCCGAAACAAAACAAATGAAAATAAGTATAAATATTGAAAAAAAGTACGTGTGTGAACATAAATACTTTTTCAAAAGAGAATAAGTCGATAAGTTACTAAAAAAAAAGTACTATGTAAATGGTGAATTCCACGACGATTTATTTAAAATGTAAATCGTTAAAATCGCTACAAAAATCGATTAAATCATTCTGAAAATCGATTATATTTATCCACTTTCGATTTTATACTTCTATCGGTTTTCTGCTAAACTATCGATAGTAGTCGCATTCGATAGTTGGTGTCAAAACTATCGAAAGTATAGGCTAAATTATAACGGCCTTACCTAAAAGCGCGATTAGTCGACACACGTTACTTTTAAAACATTACTATAGGCGTGTTTTCGTTAGTCCCCATTTACATGGTACTTTTTTTTAAGTAACTTATCGACTTATTCTCTTTTGAAAAAGTATTTACGTTCACACACGTACTTTTTTTCAATACTTATACTTATTTTCATTTGTTTTGTTTCGGCTTTTCCTGTGTGAATTGTTGTTTCCAAGTGCGAACGAAAAACACAAAACGATGAGTACGATAAGTACGAGTACGGCATACTTTTTTCCCCCTGTTTCCGACTGCCTCTCTCGCCCACGAAACGTCGATAAGTATACTTAATACTTAAAAAAAGTATCATGTAAATGCAGACTTACATCATAAGTACTTGTATGGGAGCTAAGCACTTTTAAGCATTATTAGTTCCCGATGAAGTTTGGAGCTTGTGTTTCTGTCTTAATCGAGTATGGTGTTGCCAGATTGGGCATCCTATATTTCGTAGTGTGGCATCTAATTTTTGGAAAGATTGTTGTCAATTATTGTGAATTAACGGAAAGAAGAAGTATAAAAATGGAAATATATTTTAATATTTGCAAAAAGAGTGTAAACAATTGAAGATAGAATAGTAAATTTATGTTTTATAAATACATCTCACGATTTTTTTGTCTGTTTCGCACTGTTCTTTCGTCGCAACTCGTGACACCATTGCTACCAGATAGTGGAAATCCGCCACTTACTGCTTATGCGCCAGTTAGTGGAAGACCGTTGTTTTCGTTGCAAAGTGATAAACTAAAATCGCTAGCTTTTTAATGAAAATATGCCTTATATAAGCTTTAAGCCATCTGCATGTCATTTTTTTACGATTATGACCAATTTTTATAGATTATACGTCTTTATTCATACTTAGAATAATACCACGCCATTTAGCGGCTTTGGTGTTGGTTGTTTTGTAAATAAATGTTAGTGCTGCTTCACACGCGACAATTTTTCCCAAGCAAGTGTAAAAGTTTGTAGGAGAGATAGAGGCAGGCGGAAACAGTTCTCTGCCTCTCTCTCCAGCAAACTTTGACACTTGCTTGGAAAAAATGCCTCGTGTGAATCAGCACTTAGTAGAGCATATTTGCTTTATTTGATGTGGTTTATACGAAATGATTATTCGCAGAAGTATCGTAATGTAAAATAAAAACGACCGTAAATGCCAGTGAAAGCATCCGGCATCTGTCAAACTCAAATTTCATTCTATTGTTTTCTGTGCACACAACAACACTTTGACAGACGTCGGAAGCATTCACTGGTTTTTAAAAAATCCCCTTATAAACACAACTGTCAATAAAATTTTTTTTATAAATTAATCATACTTTATTTGAAACACATTTTCTCTTCTCACTGAATTTATCGGTGGATTTGGTACTCTCGAATATTTACGATTCCAATCTTCGAGATTCTCATTTGCTGTCGTATGTATGGCAGGTTGTACTATTACCCTTCGGCGTTGGGTAATACGTTCGGTTAACAAACGACCATAACGGTCATATGTTCGAGTCTCATAGGTAATGCTATTGTCATCATTTTTAAATGACGTACACTCATAGGTGGGACAGCAGCGTGGATAGTCGAGAAATTCATTGGCAACCGGAACCCGAGAACAATTTCCTTCCAATTGGGGAACTTGACATCTGCAATTAAAGAAATTTGTTTAGTTTCAATATATAAATCATGGGAACGGCTAATTAAAATTTATACCAGGAATTACATTAGGCAAATTTAATAATTTCAGACAGATCAGTTGAAAAAAGCATCTAGAGCAGGCCTCCCCAGGGGCCATAGCGATCTTCCAGGGGAACCGTGAATACATTTTGCATATACATACATATATTTATATTAAATTTTTAAAAATTGCATTGTTATAGAAAATTTAAAAAAATCGATTTTTATACACATATTTAAAAAAAATCAGGTTTGTAGAATTTTTTAATACATTTTTATTAAAAATTTTATTTCTAGAAAATAATTTCCAAATAATATTTTTCTAAAAAAATTCTATAAAAAAATTTTTAGAAATTTGTATTTACAGAAAATTTCTTCGAAATTTTTGTATTTATAGAAAATTTCTTCGAAATTTTGTATTTATAGAAAATTTCTTCGAAATTTTGTATTTACTGAAAATTTGTTAGAAATTTTGTATTTATAGAAAATTTCTTCGAAATTTTGTATTTATAGAAAATTTTTTCGAAATTTTGTAGTTATAGAAAATTTCTTCGAAATTTTGTATTTATAGAAAATATTTTCGAAATTTGTATTTATAGAAAATTTCTTCGAAATTTTGTATTTATCGCAAATTTTTTTAATTTTTTACTTACAGAAAATTTCTTAGAAATTTTTTATTTATAGAAAATTTCTTCGAAATTTTTTTATTTATGGAAAATATCTTCGAAATTTTGTATTTATAGAAAATTTCTTCGAAATTTTGTAATTATAGAAAATTTCTTCGAAATTATTTATAGAAAATTTCTTCGAAATTTTGTATTTATAGAAAATTTCTTCGAAATTTTGTATTTATAGAAAATTTCTTCGAAATTTTGTATTTATAGAAAATTACTTCGAAATTTTGTATTTATAGAAAATTTCTTCGACATTTTTTATTTATAGAAAATATTTTCGAAATTTGTATTTATAGAAAATTTCTTCGAAATTTTGTATTTATAGAAAATTTCTTCGACATTTTTTATTTATAGAAAATATTTTCGAAATTTGTATTTATAGAAAATTTCTTCGAAATTTTGTATTTATCGCAATTTTTTTTAATTTTTTACTTACAGAAAATTTCTTAGAAATTTTTTATTTATAGAAAATTTCTTCGAAATTTTGTATTTATAGAAAATTTCTTCGAAATTTTTTTATTTATGGAAAATATCTTCGAAATTTTGTATTTATAGAAAATTTCTTCGAAATTTTGTAATTATAGAAAATTTCTTCGAAATTTTGTAATTATAGAAAATTTCTTCGAAATTATTTATAGAAAATTTCTTCGAAATTTTTTATTTATAGAAAATTTCTTCGAAATTTTTTATTTATAGAAAATTTCTTCGAAATTTTTTATTTATAGAAAATTTCTTCGAAATCTTTTATTTATAGAAAATTTCTTCGAAATTTTTTATTTATAGAAAATTTCTTCGAAATTTTTTATTTATAGAAAATTTTTTCGAAATTTTTTATTTATAGAAAATTTCTTCGAAATTTTTTATTTATAGAAAATTTCTTCGAAATTTTTTATTTATAGAAAATTTCTTCGAAATTTTTTATTTATAGAAAATTTTGAAATTTTGTATTTATAGAAAATTTCGAAATTTTGTATTTATCGCAAATTTTTTTAATTTTTTACTTACAGAAAATTTCTTAGAAATTTTTTATTTATAGAAAATTTCTTCGAAATTTTGTATTTATAGAAAATTTCTTCGAAATTTTTTTATTAATGGAAAATTTCTTCGAAATTTTGTATTTATAGAAAATTTCTTCGAAATTTTGTATTTATAGAAAATTTCTTCGAAATTTTGTAATTATAGAAAATTTCTTCGAAATTATTTATAGAAAATTTCTTCGAAATTTTTTATAGAAAATTTCTTCGAAATTTTTTATTTATAGAAAATTTCTTCGAAATCTTTTATTTATAGAAAATTTCTTCGAAATCTTTTATTTATAGAAAATTTCTTCGAAATTTTTTATTTATAGAAAATTTCTTCGAAATTTTTTATTTATAGAAAATTTCTTCGAAATTTTTTATTTATAGAAAATTTCTTCGAAATTTTTTATTTATAGAAAATTTCTTCGAAATTTTTTATTTATAGAAAATTTCTTCGAAATTTTTTATTTATAGAAAATTTCTTCGAAATTTTTTATTTATAGAAAATTTCTTCAAAATTTTTTATTTATAGAAAATTTCTTCGAAATTTTTTATTTATAGAAAATTTCTTCGAAATTTTTTATTTATAGAAAATTTCTTCGAAATTTTTTATTTATAGAAAATTTCTTCGAAATTTTTTATTTGTAGAAAATTTCTTCGAAATTTTTTATTTATAGAAAATTTCTTCGAAATTTTTTATTTATAGAAAATTTCTTCGAAATTTTGTATTTATAGAAAATTTCTTCGATATTTTGTATTTATCGAAAGCAAAATACGTATTTTTCAATAATTTACTGACAGATATTTTATGACTTTGCGTTTGGTTTGTACCTCCTTTTTTTCTTCTTTTCAATATCTACAACATTGCTTCAGACATAAAAGAGATATTTCGTACGGTATACTGAGAAAAAATATAGAAAAAGTGCAAAAAATCTACCTTGAGCAAAAAAATTCGTATGGCCATTAAATAATTAATTGAGCCAACTTGACTAAACGAATGATGCAAAAGTTCTTATTTTTGGGCTACTTTTACGTCCAATTCTCAGAATTCAGTCCCAAATCAATGAGCTGAAAAATGCTGTACTGTGTTACATAGGGTGATCTAAGTACAGATACTTTTTTCAATAGCCTTTTTTTGACAGATCACGTGTGAGTCGTGTCATGCTGTCATGTTATTTTTGTTGAGTATTGTTTGGCTTTTCGTCATGGAAAGACTTACGCCTGAACAACATTTACAAATCATTCAGTTTTATTATCAAAATAATCGTTCGCCAATTGCGCTAAGTCCATTTTTTTTAAATCAAAATAAAAAACACTTTTCAGGCGACCAACGACCTTGACACCTATGAGCAATATTTTAGCTCTCGTTAAGAGCTATCTTTTTGCCATTGACCGATTCACGATGCGACGTACCGGAATCATCGGTCTGTATTTCTTCAAAAATGATCCCGGTGAGACCGTAACCGTCAGTGGCGACCGTCGTGCCATGATAACCGACTATTTGTTGCCTGAAATTGAAGCTCGTGATCTCGGCGACATTTGGTTTCAACAAGACGGCGCCACTTCCCACAAATCGCATCAATCAATGGATTTATTGAGAGAACACTTCGCCGAGCAGATAATTTCACGTTTTGGGCCGATCGATTGGCCACCAAGATCGTGTCTAAAGTTTATGCGGACAAACCAGCTTCGATTCAGGCCTTGGAGCAAAACATCACGCGTGTCATTCGCCAGTTAGTCCTGCTACACACGAGACAATTTTTTCCAAGCAAGTGTCAAAGTTTGAAGGATAGAGAGGCAGAGAGCTCTTTCCGCCTGCCCCTCTCTCCAGCAAACTTTGACACTTGCTTGGAAAAAAATTGCCTAATGTGAATCTGGACTTACCAGTCGAAATGCTCGAACGAGTCATCGAAAATTGGACTCAACGGATGGACCATCTGAGACGTAGCCGCGGCCAACATTTGATAGACATAATATTCAAAAAATAAATACCAAAGAATGTTCTTTCAAATGATAATAAACATTCCCCATTCAATTTGAATTTTTTTTCTGTGTTTTTTTTTCTTTAAAAAGGTAGGGAACTATGAAATGGATCACCCCTTATATATATTATTCAGAATTGAGTCCCAAAGTCATGTGTTGTACTGTGTAATTAATATTTGACTAAAGGTTAACCCTTTGTGGGGGGCCATCTTCGTACCTAGCCTGAGATAGAAAAAAATTACCACATACCAAATTTTAGGTCAACCAGTTACTCCTTTCGAGAGTTAACGTGCCCACCAGCCAGCAGACAGACAGACGGACAAATATCCAAAAACGAATATCCGTCGAACATACTCGTACTTAGGGTCTTAGGTCGCAACTTCGATGTGTTACACTTTTGGCCCGTAGCAAACGATATATACCCTCGAATCCCTAAATTGAGAGTATAAAAAGTGTACGTCAATAAGCCAAGCCCAATTCAAGAGCTAAAGAATGAGATAATTCTGAACATTAACGACATTGAACCTCAATTATCGGGTCTGTTCTGTAATCACGGCGATTTGAAATCACGGTGATTTTAAAATCACCGGCGACTTAACATCACTTTTGGAGTTCGAAATCACCCAAACATATTTCGAACAATCTTTTTTGGGAGGCTATGAATAATAAACCGGGCGATTTCGAACTCCAAGAGTGATTGTAAGTCGCCGGTGATTTTAAAATCACCGTGATTTCAAATCACCTTGCTACAGAACAGACCCGTATATCTCAGAGTCATTTAATCATCGGATAGAAGTATGCCTTGGCGATCATTTTGCCGATAATTGTCATAGATCCGTCTATCATAATAAAAAAATATTAAGATAATTCTCTGAAAACCTTTTGTTTTATTTACATCGTGCGTTTTGATCGGACCACCTTTTATTTATAGAAAATTTGCCTGTTAGTGGCAGCAAGACAGCTGTTTGTCGCATAGAAGCCAAGCGAATGTTAACGTTCGACATTGTGGATCAGGCAGCAAGAATGTATTTATCGAATTAGTTTAGCTCTGAATTTAACTATTTCAGCGACCCTTCTGAATTTCGATAACATTTTTGATAACCAAGAATTAGTTTATCCTAAACACCAACCATTCATTTTGTTTGTAAAACAAAATTCCCCTTTACCAATACTTTTCCCAGTTTTAATCTTACCTGTCCTCCCACAATTCGAGCGTATCCAAACACTGAACATTTATACAACGGCCAGATCTGGTAAATGAGTCACCCACATAGAGTTCACGACCCGTTTCACGGTCAACACATCTTGAATTTGAAATGAAACGATCTGTGTGATTATGCCAAGAAGACCGATAAGACCGAGCGCGCAGCAGCAACAAATGATGCAACGAATTTTAAATAGAAAAAATACAAAGTATATATTAGTTAAAACGCAAATTGTTTGTATTGTACGACGTACGCAAGACGCCGCGTCGCGTCGATTACTTACCGCGTCCATATGTCGAGGATGACCTTGGTGGAAGGCTAAATGTCAAAATATTGACATTTAACAGCAGAAGTAGGAGTAGTGGCAGTTTAAGTAGATACATGGTAGTTTGGAAAGGGTTTCACCGCTCTCCGTCTTTCTTCTTGGATTATTTTTCTTTTAAACTTTATCGAAATAATTACAATAAAATCGTAGTTTCAATGAAAACTGTTTTTAATTGTTTTGTTTTTCAGCGGCGTTTGGCGTTGTTTGTTGTCCCTTCTCTTAATCTGTGAATTTTCAACTGAAATGATTTTGAATTCTTGTCGAGGTGTTTGGGTACTTGGAACTGAAACGCGCGCTCTAGTCGAGATTAAAAAGTATGTACAATGTGTTTGCAAAAACAATGTGTGGCGGGCGATTCCTTATCATCAATCTGCGGTCATTTGCTATGTTGTTGTGATCTCACACTCGCTCTTTCTCTCTCGTGATGGTCTTTGCCAGCGGGCGGGTATATTCATGAGTATGTTTTCTTTTTGTTTTTTGGTTTGTTTACATATTATTTTCTGTTGAATTTCAAAATATTTGCAACAGATAAGAAGGGAGGAGCAGCAGCAGCACACGATCATCGCCACTTCATCATCATGTCCAGCGCTTAGATAGTACAGACATGATGTAGTCAGCAATTAACCCCCTCACCCCCCTCTATGAATGATAATTGTGAATGAATTTACTATTAATTGTTGTTTTAATTTGATATTTACTTTACTGGCGGGCTATTCATAAGTTTGAGCAAGATATCGGTTTAATTGTAAGAACGAAAGGAAGCTTGGTATTGCGATACCATATTTATCGACCAAATGATTTACCGATAATTTGATTGTATATGTAAAACAGCTGACTTAAAGCTAAATATGTTAAAAAGTGGCGCTCAAAAAGAATTCTCCTGAAATGTGGTGTGAAGTAACAGGCACAAGACCTGCAACAGGCTATTCAACAAGGCCAAACATACTGGGATTACTAATGACGGCGATGCCTATAAAGAGAATCTCAAAATTTATAAGAAGGAGCTTAGAAAATCGCAAAGATGTTCTTGGTAGAAAAGTTAAAAAATCTCAGACGCCGCCGGACTGAAGGAGATACTATCCACAACACCCTCTACATGAGGAGGATACCAATTGGACAAGCGAGCCGTCACTACAGGTACTTATTGTACTTGGACCCGATGGCATCTCAATGGTGATGCTCAAACACCTAGGTCCAGTAGCACTGTTGTTCCTCACGCATATACTGACATTATCGGTAAACAAGTCAGTAATTCCGGAAATTTGGAAATCCGCGCGAGTGATATCGCCTCTGAAACCGGATAAACCCGCTAGCCGAGGAGAATCGTACCGGCCGATCTCCTTATTATCACCCGTAGCCAAAGTCCTCGAAGCCATACTGCTACCCACGATGAATGATCATCTAGCCTTAGCCAACCACCAACATGGATTCAGAAAGGCACACAGCACCACCACGGCACTCAATGACATTGTCACAAGCATATCGAATGGACTCAATCAAGCCAGACCTGCCGCTCGCACATTACTCGCCGCCCTAGACTTATCTAGAGCCTTTGATACTGTCGACCACTCGATACTGCTAGATGATGTCATTAATTCCACATTGCCTCTCATAATTAAAAGATGGCTATGCAATTACACCAACGGCAGGCAGGCATTTGTGGAATTCCGAGGAAGGAAATCCAAGTTAAGGAAAATTAAAATGGGCATCCCCCAAGGTGGAGTTATATCTCCCCTATTATTCAACTTCTACATCGCGAAATTGCTTGCGCCGCCGGAAGGAGTGAAAATGATCTCATACGCTGACGACTGTACCATTATGGCTACTGGAGTGGATGTGAATGAGATCATTGCCAGGATCAACAACTACTTGGCAACTATTTTCACCTTTACGCAGAATGGAAACTTGGAAATCTCGCCAACCAAATCCACAGCAACAATTTTCATATCATGGACTAATGAAATGAGAAGGACATTGGATATCAAAGTCAATGGAAGGACAATACCAACAGTCCAAAACCCCAAAATACAGGGAGTAGTCTTTGATAACCTCCTCACTTTCTCCAAACATGCAGCACACATAAAGACCATAGTTCAAATGCGCAACAAGGTGCTGAAAGCAATTTCTGGCACCTCATGGGGCAAAGACTAAGAAACACCAGTCATGACATACAAGGCACTTGGCAGATCTGTCCTGAACTACGCAGCCCCCGTTTGAACCCCCTTCATGAGTGACACACAATGGAGAGGGTTACCCAGCCAAAATCATGCGCTCCGCATCGCCACCAGATATGTCAGTATGACGAGTGTGGATCACCTTCATGAGGAGACGAGGATGCTGTCAGTCAGTGCGGCAACATAATGTGTTGCTCACTAGACAGTACCTCCTGGCCTGTCACCCAAACCACCACATAGTGGTGCAGGATCCACCCCATAGACACATTCGGAAGGACTTCCGACGCTTTTGTCCCGACATCCAAAATGTCATCACTAGTGACATTGACCGATTGTCACTGACCGTAGCGCTGAACCGGTTACATTTCGAAGCAGTCCAACACGCTATAAACGGAAGTGCCAACAACAATGTCCTCAACGACCACCCACCAGTGATAGCAGATGTCGAACGGATCTTGCCTAGAGAAACTAGAACTACCCTCACACAACTAAGATCTGGCTGGTCGACAATCCTCAACACCTACCAAGCTAGGATAATAGCTGGTATTGAGGATATCTGCCCCGAGTGCAGACAAGGTCCTCACGACACAGCGCACATTTTCAGCTGCCCAAATCGACCCACAGACCTGTGCCCTCTGGATCTGTGGCGTCAACCAGTCGAGGTGGCTCAATTCCTACACCTTTCCACCTCCCTTCTTCATAATACCCACAACTCAACACCATCATAATCATCAACATCACTAATTTCATTATGCGCACAATTACAAAAGAGCTAATATTACACCATCAATTACAGGGAAAACGATTTGGAGACAGCAGAACTGTTACAACAACAACAGGTACTTATCGAGACACATTTTCCGGGGAACTCCTTGACAGAACTCGAGGAACAGCAAGTCCAACAAGAAAACGAATGAACGACAAATGTCGTTAAATTATTGACCGATAAATCCAGAATCACCTGGTGCAAAGATATCACACATTAAGCCAAATGACTTCAGACCAATTAGTCTATCCTCGTTACTAGTAAAAGGACTAGAAAAGCTTTTAGATGCTTTCTTTAGAGAAAAGCTGAACACAAGACTCTAGTAGGGAAACCAACATGCTTACCATAAGGTCAAGTTTACAGATTTGGCCCTGCATGAACAGGTAGGCACTATCGAATCATTGGCCTTTCTATGATGGCCTTTCTTTATAAGTATTAAAGAGGATTTTAACAACATGCACTCAGATGCGGTAATTGCGGGGTTGTGGCATCTAAGGGTGAACTATGTATATCTTGATTGAACTAATTCAGCGTTTTCTCACAAGAAGACGCATAAAAGCAAGTCTCGGGGCCTCAACTCTAGCGAGGAGTACTGTCTCCACTAATTTAAAATGTAGCAGTGAACGGAATCCTGTTAGATCCAGAATGTTGTGGCTACAAATTCGAGGTATGTGCGGACGACGTTCTTTTCTGAAATTGCAAAATTTCTAGGTACAATCCTAGAATATTTGGAATGCGTTCAGAGAATTCATCAACTGCAGCTTCAGTGAACTACCCATCCCCTCAGATGTTTGGGTTGCTGAGAAGAAATTCCGAGACACCATCAAAGCAGCAGCCGCTCGCTTTTTCCCTGCAGGTCGAATAGCCGAAATACGACATAATTTTCAATGCAGCTGGACTCGCAGACAAGCCTAGTGAAATGCATCGTTCTAACCTTGCTTGTCCTACAATCAGTGAACTGAATCTAGAAATTTGTAAGAAAGTCGACGAATATAAGTGGAATAAATGGCTGGATCAGCTGAAGCAATGACATTTAAGTTCCGGTATCGGTAAATTGTGGGCAATGGGTTAAGTCTCTCTCGAATCCTTTCAGGAGAGATGACCGGACGAAAGTGATATTTGGAGCTACCACTGTGACTAATCCGAAGATGTGCGTGTATTATTTTAACCGACAAGTTATTGACAGGGCGAAAAGGAGAGACATACATCATCAGTAGGTCGAAGTCATCCAAAGCGCTTTTCCCGTCGGAAGCAGTATGACATTCCGGGAGTCAAGTGCCTGACTAAAGTCCTCAACATGTTCCTGACCAATCTAATAGAACGCGAAGCCTGGAAAATTGGCAAAGTGGTCTTGCTACTGAAACCAGGCAGAAATGAGAGTAAGGGAGAATCGTACAGTCCGATTTCTGATCTCTCGCCTGTAGCAAAGACACGTGAGGCTTTACTCTTCCCGAGCCCGGTTGGACATTTTGCAACTGTTGATCATCAGCACGAATTCCGAAAGCAGCTTATTAGGGCTACTGATTTACAGACAAGAACAAGCCCCGTGACAGGACAGTCCTCGTGGCACTTGACTTATCGAAGGCCTTCGATGCTGTCAGCCATGCCAGGCTGTTTTAGGTCAGAGCCAACACCTCCTTACCGAACCCTTTGAAAGAATGCCTCGTGAAATGGCGTGTGGGCGCCAGTCGTATGTGAAAATTAAAACAAGAAGGTTCAGTTACCCAAGGTGGGGTGACATCTCGGCAATCCACCACGATATCATGTGCTAATAGCTGTACGATTATGCGTCGGACCCCTTGATCGATGACATATGTGGAAAGCTGAATGTCTACCCGGCTGAGATTGTCGATTTCTTCGCTGTGAGGAACCTAAAGATATCCGACACCAAATCATCTGACACAAAGTTTACTCAATGTGATCGTCCATGCCACAAGAATTCCGACCACCAATTACCCTATGATTTGTTTATTTATTTATATGAATTACAATACAAAGTAAATTTATATTCTAATTTAAAGGTCCAGGGAAAGGCCGGGTAACAAAGACCATATGGCTAAATGTTTGCAGCGACAGCCCAGAGCCTCTGGTGGGAATCGAACCCACGACCCCCAAACTCATAGGCGAGTACGCTACCAACTCGCCTACTGGGGCGCTCCCTATGATTTGTTTTCGATAGCTTCCTGTGTTGCTTTGATAGCTTATTTAAGGCTAACACGCATGCCGCAGCCATATACACTAAAATAAGCAGTAGGAACAATATCCTTAAGTCACTTGCCGGCAGCACTTGGAGAACGTACAAAGAAATCTTGTTGACCTCTTACAAAGCAGTAGGTCGGTCTGTGGCTAAGTATGCAGCAAAAGTGCGGTCACCGAATGTGAAAGAGACGCAGTGGCAGAAAGTGGCAAAATGCCGCCCAGAGAACTGCGACAGGACGCTTCCTCATGTCTCTTTAAGTCTAGTGCGCATGCCACAGCTATGTGGAATAATATAAGAAGTAGGAACAAGGTCCTCAAGTCCCTGGCCGACAGCACTTGGAGAACCGACAAAGAAACCTAGTTGATCTCTTACAACTATGCATCACCAGTGTGAGCGAGAAGCAGTGAAAGAATCTGCAGACCTGAGCACTGCAACAGGGTGCCTTCTCATGTCTTCTGTGGACCACGACTCTGACGACTCCCAATGGAGAGCTAAACAACTATACTGCTGCAACAACAATCAATCAATCGTCCTTTTCTAAGGCGCCAGAATTACCTGCCACATCGGTTTTCTATGGCAATCATGCCCTTCCTTCAGATAATATGTTTAATTATCGGCACATGGCCCTCATGAGCCTTGAGAGACTTTAGAAAGCCCACACTGCATCTCTGTCCAACAAGCAGGGAGAATCTCTAAAGTGGGCACAGATGATTCCTGAAGAACAGGGCACTTAGAAAACTTCCATACAATATCCTACTGACAAATTCCCAAAAAGCACGCTGGTCCACGCTAATCCTACTGTTAAAATGCTACTGTTGCGCCTTGTGATTAGAAGATTAATGAAACATGGCTGGGTACGGTATTGGATGTTGTCAAAAAGGAGGTCATCCCTTCTCGACCTAGGGCACATGTATGGCTTTGGAAGCGAGTTTTTAAGCGAGTAAAGAACTGTCAAATTGCCAGCTTAATTCCAAAATTCCTAAAAAGGAAGCGGGGCTATCGAAAACATCCATACAAAAATTTTGAAAAAGACAAAATTGTTAAGTGAAGATGTCTGAGGCTTTATCTGACGAGGGTGCACCCTTTGGAGGAAAATCAGGCTGCTGAAAAGAGGCACCGCAAGAATAATAGAAAGAAGAGGAAGGGAGTCGCTGATTGCGATTCGTATGCAAACCTTCGATTAGAGATAATGGAGGAAGAATTCTGCAAGAAAATGGACGAACTTGTGGAACAAAATACGATTCTGCAAGATTTTATTGTGCAAAAGATGGAGAGTTGCAAATGTTGTTGCAAACTTGATTTCAGCGACATTAGTCAGTACAAACCTCAAAGTGCGAACTAGAGTTTTGAGTACAAATAACTCTAAAGAGGTCGATTATTGGCCGGTACAAAAGAAGAAGGATGTCGAAAGGGCAGCAATGGAGATAGATACCGCCAGTGACACAGGGAGAGGACATCGGGGCTCGAAATTGCTCGGTAAGGCCGGCAAGACACCAAAACGGTCCAACTTAAATGAGAAGCCGACGACTTCAGCAGCTGCCGCGAGGGCTAAAGCCCGAAGAAACGCCAGTGGAGGACCTTCTACCTCTGCAACGACACCCGCTTGTTATAGTAGCGCGGGAAAGACCATTCCTAAACGAGCTTTTCCCTTGGCGACGACATATGGGGTCAATCTTAAGACTCTGGTTGATCAAGTACGAAAATTATTGGATTATGATAAATTCACCGTGGCCATTGCTGGGCGTGACGCCGCCAGGTTCAAGTTGACGTCACTCGCAGAACACCAGATGCTGAGAGACTTCTTCGTGAAAGAGGGAGTGCGGTAACATCTGAACATTCCGTCGTAATCGAAGGTCTTCCAGGGACCTATGACGTTACTGATGTTCGTGCTGGACTGGCGAAGCTGGTTTTTCCAGATGTCCGTCGGGTCACCTATCTAAGTAATTATAAATGGCTGCTCCACATTGCGAGAAATTCGCAGATTGGTGAGTAATATGTATAAGACGAGACTCTTCCTCAACTGCCGTGTACTCGTGAGGAAGGGTCAGCGCTACGGCCATGTGTCCACCAACTGTGGCATGCTTTACAGGTGTGAATTGCTGTGGATCACATGGCCCGGGTGCGTGCGTTATACCCACTGGCATGAGGGTGGTAAATGAGGTGACGGTGACTGACCCCTTCACTGGTGAGGTGACCAAGCTGCCGGAGTACGTACTTAAATGTGCGAACTGCGATACTGCTGGTCACTCAGCCAACTCTCGTGACTGTTCAAGAAGACAGTCGCTCCAAGTTCGAAAGGGCGAGAGATAGGCGGGGGACGTTCCCGCGCCAAAACTGTCTCTGGCACGAGGTGGTGGAAGTATTCCGCCTAGGTCGTATGCTGTCGCGGTTTCGCCTAGAGTCACGATACCGGCTCCTGCCTCATCCGAGCGTGCGTACATAACATATAAGAATGAATATGGGTTATAACATATATTCTGGTGACTCCAACTCTAACAGAAGATCTGTAACGTCCTTCTCTGAGGACGAAAGCTTTACTTCCGACACAGAGGGGCCACGCTTCTCGATGATACGGACGAAGAGTTCGATAACACCCTTGTCGGGGTGGATGTTAATCTGTCAATTACCAATGATGGTAAGAATTCTAGAGATTAACCTCCATCACGCTAAAGCAGCCTCAGCAGCTCTATTGCTGCGCCTGTCCACATGTGCAGTAGACATCGTCCTGATACAGGAGCCCTACGCAGTGGGAGGAGGGGTGTGCGGTATCAGGACACTCAACTTTAAACTGCTTGTGGCCAACTGTGAAGTCACTCCAAGAACCTGCATTTTGGCCATGAAAGATCTAAGTATCTTTCTCCTGGCTAATTTAAGTGGTAAAGATCAAACATCTGCTAGTCTGGAGATCGGTAATCGCATATACAGGGAATTAGTAGAAGAAGCAACGTCTGACGAGGTCGAGCTGATTATTGGCGCAGACACGAACACTCATCATACTATCTGGGGTAGTACGGATATAAACAATAGGGGTGATTCGCTTCTTGACTTTATTCTAACTACCAACCTAAGAATTTGTAATATAGGTAATAAACCGACCTTTACAATTAAAGACAGACAGAAAGTACTCGACGTAACGTTTGCTACTGACCGGCTGCCAGACAAAATTATTGGGTGGAATGTACTGGACGACCACTCATTCTCAGATCACCATTATATTGAGTTCGAACTCGCTGAAAAAACCCCTGAACCTGCCGTCCACAGAAATGTGAGAAAGACAAAGTGGTACCTGTATGAGAAGAATTTCAGAAAGTCCTCAACTCCAAACCACTGTACGAACCGAATGACAAAGCTGGTCTGAATAATCTGGTCGATCATATCACCACATCATTCAATAGTTCCCTTGAAGAAGCCTGCCCAAAAACAAGGTACAAGGGTAAAACTAAACCCTAATGGTGGACTTCTGAGCTAACGGCTATGAACAAGACCTATCCTCCCTCCTATTAAAAGGTATGGAAAGACTTTTAGATTATTTCATTAGGGAAAACCTGGATAAAAACTCCTGTCTACAGAATCAGCCCTGCACGAACTTGTGAGCACTATCGAATCGTCCCTACATTTCAAAGAATTTACCATGGTGGCGTTTCTTGACATAGAAGGGACTTTTAACAACATACACCCGCGGTAATCGCGGCATTGTCACATCTAAAGGTGAACTCTAGCTTGATTAGACTAATTTAAAGACTACTCAACAGAAGACGCATAACAGCATGTCTTGGGTCCACAACTCTAACAAGGTTTGTAAACAGAGGGACCCCACAAGGAGGAGTATTGTCACCACTAATTTGGAACCTAGCGGTGAATAAAATCCTGCTAGATCTAGAACGTTGTGGCTTCAAGGTCGTGGCATATGCGGACGACGTGTAAATCGCAGTGAGTGGCAAATTCTAAAACGTCCTCAGAGACATCCTATAGGTGGCTCTGACCAAATTTGGCTAGATGGCCCAGAAGCAGCGGTTTGGGCGTAAACCCAAACAAGACAGAATTGGTTCTCTTTACTGTAATGAATAAAGTCCCACATGTGGACCCTCCACCTCGGATAAATGGAACAGATATAGTGTTTTCTGAAAGTGCAAAATGTTAAGGAATAATTCTAGATAGAAAACTGTTATTTAGACTTAACTTATTGCAACGTGTAAGGAAGGCCAACATCGCCTTATATTCCTGCAAACAAGCTGTAGGGCCGCGGAGGGCCTCTCTCCCAAAATCATCCACTGGATATATATAGCAGTAGTTCGTCCAATACTGTTATACGGCATTGTGGTATGGTGGACGGCAACTGACAAACTAACCATCACCAACCTAACAAAGGTTCAGAGAACTGCCTGCCTGAGCATAAGTGGAGCCTTAAAGACTACAGCGACCGAGTCTCTACAAGCCCTACTCCATATACTACCGATTAATATTGTGGCGAGAGAAGTTGCAACCAAAGCGGCAAAAAGATTAAACTGCCTATCAATGTGGAGGTACAAGAACTACTGTCACATGAGGATACCAAAGTGTAGTGCTATGGTAACCGACCGAGTGGACTATATACCAACTGTGTACACCTTCGAGAGAAATTACATCACTATGATTCCCGTCAGAGATGAATGGGTTAGCAGAATACCAGCTAATAGAAACCATCTCCACTTTTACACGGATGGTTCGAAGCTTGATGAAAAGGTTGGCTTCGGAGTCTCTGTGAAGAGCTTAGTTTGGATATAGCTCACAGACTACCAGATACCTGTAGTGTCTATCAAGCCGAAATAGTTAAGGGCAATATGGGATGTCGCCAAGTGGCTGAGTCATAGTAACCAACACTGGCGTTGTCATTTACTCGGACAGCCGGGCTGTCATCAATTCTCTGGAGGCAACATCCCTAAATTCCCAAACAGCCCTCGACTGCCGCAGATCTCTTAACGAGATGGCTGAGCAGTTTAATATACACCTCATATGGGTGCCTGGGCATATGGATATCCCGGGGAACTGCAAAGCCGATTTCTCGAATAATTTGCATATATTCGTGCTCCACTATCCACGTACAAGCTTTGGCTTAGGCAAGAGGCAATCAGGCAGTCCAACGAAAGGTGGACAGAAATCGGCACCTGCAGCGTAGCTAGACAAATCTGGCCAAGGTATGACCTGAGAATATGAAAATATCTCCTCGCACTAGAGAGGCAAAGATTGTCTACGTTAGTATCAGTTCTGACGGGAGACTGCTTGATCGGCGAACACGCCAAAAGATTGGGTATTGAATCTAATGACTTCGGCAGAAGCTGTGGAGATGAGGAAGAAGTGGAGAGCATTGAGCACTTGCTATGCGACTGCCCCGCTCTGAGTCAACGACGACTAGACATACTGGGGTCGGCTTTTCTAGGCAGCCTAACAGATCTTTCCAGTACCGATATTCGTACTATCGACAAATTTGTATATCAAACAGGTTGGTTTCGATGAGGGGCATTTCAGCCCGTGGTAACACTAGGGAACTAAACTCGTCTATGTGAGCTGGTAAAGAAAAAATAAGGCTGCCACCCTAACCTATAAGATATAAGAATGTTGGTAAGATAATAATCTCCAGTAGAAATTTCCTTAACCTTATACATAGTTGTTTAAGGTAAATTTCTTCTACAGCTATCTTGGTAATGCTCTATATGTAATTGGGTCAAGGCAACTAGTCGGGGTAGGAAAATTTGTTAAGGCAAATTGGTTGAGTATTAAGTGCCTAAGTTAACAGTACCATATAGGTATCACTTTCTAGCAGTTTAAATCAGCTTTCCGTGGAAGGAATGTCGGTCAAGGACACATTTCTCGGTAGGCAAAGCTAGGTAATACTCGTAGCAGTTGCAGGTCCAATAAGTCGCAATTAGTCTTTGTCAGGTCATTGCTTTTCTTCAGTCTGATCTATGCGGCTCAATACTGCTCAATGTTATTGACCAAAGACAAGGCCGGTTGTCCGTCGACTGGGCTTTGGAGGACTTGGCAGATGAGTCCATTTCTGTCGAAGAATCATCTTTAGCTACGAGTCTCATTTTTGGATAAATGGCCAGACAAACCCACAATGGAATTCTGCATGAACGATTTGACGTTATGGTTATCTATCTTGTGGATAATGCATATTGATCACTAATAAGCCGCAATCGACCTATGCCCGCAAAATCAATATAACCCGGGTCATTGGACATCTTCAGCCGAAAGCTATCGGATATTTGGCACTGTGTAAATCAGATATTTGAATGATATCATATTCCCTAATTGGTATCCTACATGGACCTTACCAAAAAGAAAAGAATATCATTAATACCTCACACACAGTTTGTTTCAGTCTTGTTCCATTTCAACATCGAACCGCCCTTTTTGAAACTGTCAAACTTAATGTCTACGTGACTTCTACATCAGCTGTTCGAAAATAATGTTTAATGCTTTGTTTTTTTTACGTTCTGCCAGAATTGAATAATGTTGTTTGCAATTAATCTGCTTATTAATGACTCAATTACAGTAGTTTATACATAGTATAAATATTCAAATATTCTTCTTGATTTAATTTCCTTGCATAATATCTCATAAAAGATATCTTAATTTCTTATCGATTTTATTCTCTCCACATACCAACCATTTCATAAACTTATTACGTATCTGCATGTTTACAAAATTTTCAAATAAACTATAGATAACATTCCTCAAGGGAATACACATAACTTTTCTAATTGATTTCAAATTTAAATTAAGTTATAAACCAATACAAACTCATGCCTCAGATAAATTTAACCCCAAAAACTATTTGCATGACAATCTGCAAATCTATTCTATACATATATCGCATAACCCACATTTTGTAAAGGACAAACTCTTACACACACCACACACATGCCAGAGGATATTCAAACGAGTACGTGTGTGAATGGGATGCTTTTTGAAAAATCCTTGCAAAAATTGTAGCTTCAAGCTAACTTTGCCGTTAGCCGATTGTTTACTTTGTTACCCAATATGCAAATATAGGAAACCTACACTCATAGTATGTGTATGTGTACATGGGAGCATGGTTGCTTCTACGTATGTATGCAAATTTGGGGTTTGTTTTAATTTTATATGGGGAAAAAAATCATAAATTTAATAATGTTTTAATATGAAAACGAGCAGAAGACAACAACAAACCAGGGAGCTGACAAAAGTCCTTAAAACAAATAAACGAGAGCATAACAGAACAATCTTGGGTTTTGTGAGAAGAAGAATGAATATCAACAAAAGGCTAAAGAAATAAAAACACTTAAGTGTAAAAGACAATAAAAACACGACTCGAAGGCATTGTTATGTGCAAAATAATATAAACATATTGAAAGGATATAGCAGAAAATACTCTTAAGCGCACAGTGTTTAGCAAAACACGATTAGATGGTTAAATTGTCTTATATATAGTTGGACAAATATGATTTGTCGTACAATTATTATGAATTACCAACTATGTTATTAGTATAAGCAACTCTAGGTATAAGAAAATGAATTGTAGTAGATTAAGATTAAAACTATTGTGAATTAAAAGTCCGAAATTATAGTTATAAATTAAATGTCAAACTAACTTGGTGAGCAAAAATATGTTTCTCGTTCACTTGGCTGATATCATAAAAAGGGTGAGCATATCAACTCGTCTCCAATAAAATGGAAACAAAATTTTAATACTTGTGTTTTTCCCTACTTCTCATCCCTTTCGCTTTGTGTGAAATTATTCCTCTGGACTCGAGGAATAATTTCACCTACAACATCTCGTATATGACAGTCCACTGTCATAAGAATATTCCCGCCTCTCAGTACCAGCAGATCGCCACGCCAGCTGATTTTATCCGCCACTCACTGCAAGAATATTCCGCCTCTAACATAGTATATTCAATAGTAAATAGTCTACAGTAACCTGGAAACCATATTCCAGAATTTAAAAACCTATCCTCGACCGTTGCAGATCTCTTAACGGGATGGCTGTACAGTTCAATATTCACCTGATATGGGTGCGGGGCCACAGGAACATACCAGAGAACAGCAAAGCAGATGAACTTACAATACTAGAAACGATTTTAAACGCTCCTAGGGAACTGGAATATGTGCCTGGGGCTATCAAGTGCTTGGAAACTACATTCCTGAATTCAAAAACCCACCACGACTGTCACAGATCTCTAAACGTGATGGGCTGTACAGTACAATATTCACCTCATATGGCTGTCGTGCCACAGGGACATAGCATTGAACTGCAAATCAGATGAACTTAGAAAACTAGGGACTACCTTACACATTCCAGGGGAACTAGAGTATGTGTGCCTCTATCGTCCTACAAGTTCTTCTTGAGAGGTAGTGGTGCCCCTACGGCATACATAGTCAGGAACTGCATACATTCCAGGCTGAAGTGGCCAGGTCTAAGCTCAAAACGCACCAACGCACTGCTGTCGTTATTGAGACCGTACGTCTCACTTATCGGGTCTGTGATGAGGGGTCACTGCCTCATTGGATGGTACGCAGATAGATTGAAGGT
Organism: Eudasyphora cyanicolor; assembly: GCA_963930755.1. Classification (NCBI taxonomy): domain Eukaryota; kingdom Metazoa; phylum Arthropoda; class Insecta; order Diptera; family Muscidae; genus Eudasyphora; species Eudasyphora cyanicolor. The sequence continues at coordinate 274,255,792 of OZ005736.1, read as the reverse complement.
CTTGCATAATTACTTTTGCAGAAGCTGTGGAGATGAAGAGGAGGGGGGAATCAATAGAGCATCTTCTGTATTTGTGGCCCGCTCTCTCTAAAAGGCAGAATTCAACCTTAAGCTCTCATTTCCTTTGGGAGTTAGCTAAAAAGGCAGATATTAAAATCCGGCAACTTTTGAGCTTTTTAAGGAAATCAAATTGGTTTGACGGGAGGGGCAAGGGAAAACGTATGTTTTCCCTTACGTTCCAATGGAATATATAGTGTATGTAAATCTGCTATTCAGGTTGCCACTCTTAAGATAACCTAACCTAACTAACTTCCCTCTATAGGATAGCTTTTTCCTATATTGTTAAGTCCACTTTCCCATATAGGATTTTTTGTTAAGGCTTCTTTCTCATATATGGAAATTGTTTACGTCACATTTTCCATATACGAGTAGAGTCGTTGCTTAAGAGTATTTTCTCATATATAAAAGGCGGTCAATGTATTTTATTATACGATAATACGGAAGTTTGTTGCATTAGGTAAGATTCCCTTATAGTAGGTTAAGGTTACTTTACTATACATATAGGAATGCTACAGGAGAGCCATTGAGAGTAGTCAAATAAAACTTTTTCTTAAATGCAGGGAAATTAAATTTAGGGCATTTCTATGTGCGTATGTTTGCTTAACCTGATCGCAGGGCTTCAAGGTAGCCGCAGAGCTAAAACGGCTGAAGAGGCCTGCTTTACGTTATATGACAGACAATTTTGATATACTCGTATATTACAATGGTTAAGACAAATTGCATATACATTTAGGGCATTTCTATGTGAGTATGTTTGCTGAACCTGTTCGCAGAGCTTCAAGAAAGCCGCATAGCAGAGAATGAAGCCGAGCCAAAATTATCGGCGGCGGCAGCTATTGAAAGTTATAGAAATGCGGCGGCTACACAATTCTCGTTTACGACTACTGAAATTCTTTTGGTCAGGACAAACAATTGCTTACGTGAAGTAAGTTTCTGTCACAACAAACGAAATTTTAGTTCCGGCAAACGAAAATTTTAGTTGTCTAATATTTCGTTTCGCAGAAACCAATTTTTTCTTTGCGTGTAGACGGCTAAGCCGACATTCGAAACTGGTTTTTACTTGAAAGTAATTCCTATAAAGAAATTATAACAAGTGGACCGCAGGCCAAAAACAACATCAAAGCATCCGATGATCTGATTTACCACCAGTGAAACGTAATGCAGTGATAGGTGTTGGGTTTCAAGATAGTTTTCTTTTTCCATTCTTGACTAGCTCATCTCCACAGTGAGAAAACTCAAAAATAACATCAACAATAGATCAACCCCTCACAGGGATTCATAAAAATAAATTATTATAACTAATGTCTGTGTTCTTAAAAACTGATTTTCTGTTGCTACGGTAATTTAAATGACAAAATTCGGATTTTGGGCTTCTAAAAGAAGGTCGTGCTCTTAGTTAGAGGCGATTTTTTTGAACATATAATTTTTGAAACTCAATTTTTCTTATATTTAATTATTCCTCATAAAACCAGTGCTTTTTCCAATCCATTTCTTATAGTATGGATTTTTGAGAGTTAATTTGATATTGCTATTAAAATAACTATTTTTTCGTCCAATATTATGTTCAATGTCTTTTAATTTTGCCTATAAGACTAAAGGCCGGGTTAGGCAAACTTAACCGTAACTTAACTTTAGCGCTGCCGTAACGTTGCCCACTGGAACAATTACCCAAAACGTGAAAAACATACCATATGACTCATGTATTCACAATATTTTCTTGCTCTAATTTTAACATTTTATTACTTATTTATCATTCCATTTCAAAAGTTTCGCATAAATATCTTCTTTTTTCGTTGTTTTGCTGATATTGTTCGCAAATGTATGTAAACGTACCATCCAAATCAAATTTCAGCAGATTCAGCCGTCCGTTTACGTTTCGTTTCCTTTGGCTAATCGTTTACGCTGATTTCCATATGTCAGGCGTTACGGTTACGTTTCAACTCAGCCTTAAAGACCGGGTGAGGGCACTATTAACCGTAATTTAACATTACCTTCGCCTTATCGTTGCCCGCTGGAGCAATTATCCAAAACTTGAAAAAACTTGCCTTATCACTTAGACATTCACAACAAAAATAGCAACAAAGTAATTTTATTTTATATTTATTTGCTACTAATTTATTAATTTATTACTTATTTATCAGTACTTGTCAAAAGATTCGCGTCAATTTATTCTTTTTTCATTATTTTACTAATTTTGTTTGCAAATGCACCTAAACGTACCGTCCAAATCAAATTTCAACTGATTCAGCCTTCCGTTTACGTTTCGTTTCCGTTGGCTAATCTTTTACACTGATTTTCATATCGTCGGCTTAATGCTATTTTGGTCCATACGCCATTTTTGTGTTTTTTGAGTTAGGAGTTGATAATATGGGTTCCAAGCATGCTCTTTCGGAATCTGCAATCATTTTTTTCCTATCTCGCCTAGTTTTCGAGATATTGGTAGGGTAAACTTGTTTTACTCTGAATAACGGGAAATAATTTCGATATTTTTGTTCTATGTCTCAATTTTTCTATCGCCCTATATTTTTCACTCAGTATTTTACGTTCTTTCGATCACAATATGTAAATTAGTGTCCTTCCATACTGACCCTTTTTGTGGTCCATGTAATACAAATACGAAAAAATATTAAAAAAAAAGTTTTTGGATGTAATGGCATAGAAATGCATGAGAATCATACAAACACTGTTGGGAACCCTATGAAATAAAAATTGTGTAACTCTTCAGTCCCGTTTTTACTCAAACAATAAATTGCGTTTTTCTCCGTTCATAAAAAAATGGCGTATGGAACAAAATAGCATTAAGCCGACGATATGTCAGATTGAATCAGCTGATTCGTTATGCTACGGGGACGTTGCGGTTACGTTTGCCTAACCCAGCCTTTAGAGTATAAGTAAGGGCCGGTTTACATCTAAACGATCTGTCACGTCATTTTCCAACGAGAATTTGCATTTGATCCTCTCCCGATTTGATCAAAATCACACGTAAAATCCTTTTCGCAACAGACAAAGTCGTACAACAAGCAGGGATGGAAAAACTTAGTACTTTATTATTTTTTTCAGTACCTTTTCGCTTTCAAAAGTACCAACGTATCCTCACGACCTTTTCAGTACTATTTTATTTGATCATTACGTTTTCAAAAGTTTCGCATAAATTTATTCTTTTTTCATTATTTTACTAATTTTGTTTGCAAATGCACGTAAACGTACCGTCCTAATCAAATTTCACCAGATTCAGCCGTCCGTTTACGTTTCGTTTCCTTTGGCTAATCGTTTACGCTGATTTCCATATGTCAGATTAAATCAGCTGGTTCGTTACGCTGCGGGGGCGTTACGTTTGCGTTTGCCTAACCCAGCCTTTAAAGTAACGTGATTTTCCAGTGAGAATTTGCATTTGATCCTCTCCCGATTTTATCAAAATCGCACGTAAAATCCTTTTCTCATCACACAAAGTCGTACAACAAGCAGGGATGGAAAAACTTAGTACTTTATTATTTTTTTCAGTACCTTTTCGCATTCAAAAGTACCAACGTATCCTCACGACCTTTTCAGTACTATTTTATTTGATCATTACTTTTTCAAAAGTTTCGCATAAATTTATTCTTTTTTCATTATTTTACTAATTTTGTTTGCAAATGCACGTAAACGTACCGTCCAAATCAAATTTCAGCAGATTCAGCCGTCCGTTTACGTTTCGTTTCCTTTACCTAATCGTTTACGCTGATTTTCATATGTCAGATTAAATCAGCTGATTCGTTACGCTGCGGGGGCGTTACGTTTGCGTTTGCCTAACCCAGCCTTTAAAGTAACGTGATTTTCCAGTGAGAATTTGCATTTGATCCTCTCCCGATTTTATCAAAATCACACGTAAAATCCTTTTCGCAACAGACAAAGTCGTACAACAAGCAGGGATAGAAAAAGTTAGTACTTTATTATTTAATTCAGTACCTTTTCGCTTTTAAAAGTACGAACGTATCCTCACGACCGTTTCAGTACTATTTTATTTGATCTATCTATTGTTTATAAATTATTTATGTAGACAAAAATTAAATGGCATTATGTTTCCCAATTCACACACTCTCGGCCTACGTTTTCTATCACAGTTAATGTAATTAATTTGAATACAATTTGTGTCGATGGTAACTATGTAGGTATGGGAGACAGCATTTTCTAAAAATTTCCATTTATTTATTTGCAGAACCCATTCAATAATTTGAAGTATTCTTTAAAAATGCTATAAGCGGAAAGTCAAATTATAATTGTTTTAATAGTATAAAACCGCTAAATCATCTAACATATCTTAAAAATTTACACGGAAAAAGAAGCAATTTCATACTTTGAAAATTATGTTCCTTAAATTAATTCAATTAGTACCACTCAAGCTTAAAAAGAATTAGTTTAGTACTTTTTTTAAGACTTCTTTTTCATATAGGAAAGTTGGTTAAGGGTTCTTTCTTGTATAGAAAATTTGATTAAGTCAGATTTTCCATACAGTTTTCTCAAATGGAATGCAAAATTTGTTATATAGGAAAGATTGTTGGGGATTTCTTCTTCATATAGTTTAGTGGTTTAGTTTAGCTTTTCCCATTCCTTACACTTTTTCTCCAGTCATTTAATGGACACACAGTACTGTGATCTGACTACATTTGCACATTTCTTCTCGCACTTTCATTCTACACACAATACATATTCTTTTAGCGTTTAGAGTTGCCTGTTTCCTTTGCCGGTTTTTGTTTGCAAAAGATATTTATGAAGTTCTGTGCTCCGGTTTGTGGGTCACAATAAAGTTTTAAATGTTTTGAGGGCATAAAATTCAATTGAATCTGCCACCTAATATAATAAAATATGAGAATTAACTTGGAAAATATGTAAATTTGCCAAAGAGAAAATCCCACAAATATTCAAAATCTCTGTTTCTCATGCAACGCCAGTCCCAAATACAAAGCTTCCACGAAACTCTAAGACAAGTCACTGGTTAAATTTAATTTAATTTAATTTGTCGTTCTTTTGGGGTTTATTCAAATATTGCCTTTGTTTCGTGAAATCCCCCCAGCGAACGGGAAATTACAAAGTATCAATTTGCAAAGGGCGAAGTGTATTGATTTTGGTTTTATTTGCTTTAAGGCTTTATGTATTCCTTTTTTGCTTTAGAGAAATATGAGGAAATTATAAAATAATTGGTTTTAGACAAATCTGTTGGCATCCTCATGTATCCATGCGAAGGAAAGGAAGGCGCAAAGGCCTTTGTTTTCCTTGACGTTCTCAAATGTCAATGCCAACTTCGCAACTTCGCTGTGGCCATTGGAAATAAAAACAATTTGTTAACAAATAAAAACTGTATTAAAGTCTAATAAAAAGTTATTGATTTCCCCCTCAGCTTGTGATCTCCCTCTCTTTCTGCCTAAAAACAATTCAATTTGTTAGAGCAACAAAACAAACAGAAAAGTTTATAGAACTCTCTTTTGTTTTAGCCAATCATTAATGGAAAAAGTTTTCGATAGGGCTAACATAAAGTCATTGATATTTTTAGGGAGATTTTAAAGAACAGTGTTAATGTTTTGAGGAAGTAATCATTAGACATTCAGCAAATGAAAGAAATTTAGTTTAGGGATATTTAGGTTTAGGTTAGGGTGGCAGCCGTATTTTTTTTATACAAGCTCACATAGACCAGTTTAGGTCCCTAGTGTTACCACGGGCTGAAATTACCCTCATCGAAACTAACCTATTTGAAATACAAATTTATCGATAGTACGAATATCGGTGCTGGAAAGATCTGTTAGGCTGCCTAGAAAGGCCGACCAGAGTCTGTCCAGTCGTCGTTTACTCAGAGCGGAGCAGTCGCATAGCAAGTGCTCAATGCTCTCCACTTCTTCCTCATCTCCACAGCTTCTGCCAAAGTCATTAGAGTCAATACCCAATCTTTTGGCGTGTTCGCCGATCAAGCAGTGTCCCGTCAGAACTGATACTAAAGTAGACAATCTTTGACTCTCTAGTGCGAGGAGATATTTTGATATTGCAGGTGTCGATTTCTGTCCATCTTTCGTTGGACTGCCTGATTGTCCTTGCCTGAGCCAAAGCTTGTACGTGGATAGTGGCGCACAGAGTATGAAGCCGCCGAGCCGAGCCACCGATTTTAGCCGCCGCCGACCTTTTTTCACCAGCCGAAGCCGCCGCCGATCTTTGCGGCTAAAATCGGCTGAAACACAGTCGCCGTTCCATAGAAAAACTTTAAAATATGGATAGATACAATTTACATTTTTGATAAGCAAATAGCTGTATAGCAGATATATCGTCCCCTTAATAGAAGAATAATGTGTTCATATACACTATTATATTTTATTGCATTCTAAGAATCTACGCAATTGGTTCTATATCTGGTGAAATTCTACTTCCACAAATTGGGTGTTTGAAATTGGTCATTCATAAATAATAATATCGAGTTCTAATTTCACAAAAACTTCAAATATGATTTTCTCGAAACGACAAATAAATTACACACTATTCAGTTATTGGGTGGCCGATATGGAAGTCAGTGATTTTCGTTTTGATTCGTTTATTGTCACAAGCGGGAGCTTAATATGTCTTAAATATTATAATATTGATAGTAATAGAAAAATAATTATAAAAATTTATTTTTTAAAGGAAATAATAACATTTTTTATTTATTAGTAGATAATGTACATATATAGATAAAATTTTTTTCGGAAAAAAATCAATGGAGTATTAACGAAACGTATAACAAATAAATTAATACCTCCATTCTAAAAAATCAATCAAGTTAAGCTCAAAACAGTAGAGGTAATTCTATTTAAACCAAATGGTAATTCCACAGAAATTTAAAATTTCACTAAAACGTCGATTCGCCTCACCTGGAAACAACCTGTTTCGACTTAAGCTATGTATAGATGAATGGCGGAAAAATGCAACTCTGTGAACGTACAACCGTGTGCACTGTATATCAAATATTTTTATTGGCATTTCTGCACATAAATATTTACAAAATATATTTTAAATATATGAAATTGTAAGGGTTTCATGCAATCGTCTTCACCTTTGCCTAACAATCTGTCATTGTCCGTACATTTGCGGCACTTTAACAGGGTTGATGAATTTATCTGATCTGACAATCGTCTATACATAGCGACATGGAAACGATGATTTTTTCACCTCACAATATCTTACAATTAACTTAAAAACATCTATTATTTAAGAATAAATACCAGAGCTTAACTTTTCAACTATTATTTTAAACGTTAAAATGTCTATCATAGTGCCGCCGTATGTCAATTTTATGTCGGCTTAGCCGCCTAGCCGCCGCCGCCGATCTATAATTTTCAATGGCAGCCGCCGCCGCCAATTTTGGCTCGGCTTCATTCTCTGGTGGCGCACCAATATATGCAAATTCTTCGAGAAATCGGCTTTGCAGTTCCCCGGGATATCCCTATGCCCAGGCACCCATATGAGGTGTATATTAAACTGCTCAGCCATCTCGTTAAGAGATCTGCGGCAGTCGAGAGCTGTTTGTGAATTTGGGGATGTTGCCTCCAGAGAATTGATGGAGTCACCAGAAATAATGGGAGTGGGAACCTCCGCACTTCCAGAAAGCCGTGTATCAACCACGGTGGACGACTCACCTTCCGCAGTGGGAGCTATATCCTGCGTGTATACCTTCAAGACTATAGTCTCGAAGCCATATTGTAGGGTTGCACTTGCACGTTATATGTAGGAGGTGGATTCAGCGTTAAGGATCAAATTGACCTGCCGTTTTTTTACCATCCGCCTCACCCCCTTGCTAATTCTTAAATTATGGGCGGGAAGACCAGGATTGGAATCTTTTATTATTTCTAATATGTCAGCCGGGTTGGAGGGGTCTTCTGTAACCCAGGTGATGGCTCTAGGGTGACTAGTGATGTTGTTTTTTTCGACAACATCCAACTGGGCACCCGACCACACCTCACCCGCTCGAATCAGAGCAGCCTAATACAGGTCTACTGATCTGGCATCACCGAAATATAAGAGCTTCACTCTCCCCTGATGCCATCCTGCATCGTTGCAGATTGGTGGTTTGCCCGGCATTTCTCTACGGACATCGAGGTAATGAGCCATAATGGCTGATTGCACATGGCTCCATTTGTCCTTGAGGATGGATCCATCCTCACTTCTGTATATAACGGCCATCACTAGACTCGCCTTCGCCACTTTATTGAAGGGCTTGGTGAGTGTCCTGTTGATGGTGACATTAGGACCTCTTGCCTCTTTTGAAGGCAGAGGTTCATCAGGTGTTCTGATTCTTTTGACTTTATTAGCCTCTAACACAGCTGAATTTGTGGCTCTTTCAGCCGGCAGATTGGCCTTAGAAGCATCTATGGCGCCTTTAGCCCATGACCTGTTGGGAGTACCGGGAGGAAATTTTCATAATTTTTGGTGTGGTCGGCTTTGGCCAAGACCAACGGACGGACAGTAGGACGATTGGGGAACCCCGCTCCATCGGGACACGAAGGCATCCCCGTCATCGAATTTATTAATTTTGTTTGTTTGTATTAGCCCGTAATAGGTACTACGATGTAGACCTTCCAGACTTTGTACAGATTTTTATACCCTCCACCATAGGATGGGGGGTATATTCATGTTGTCACTCCGTTTGTAACACCACATAATATTGATCTGAGACCACATAAAGTAGTATATATATTATTAATCGTCGTAAAATTCGAAGACGATTTAGCCATGTCCGTCTGTTGTAATCTGGTGGCTGAAATATGGTACATATACTTCTTATATCTGCAGGTATGTTAGGATTGCAAATGGGCAATATCGGTCCAATTTTGGATATAGCCCCCATATAGTTAGAATAAAGTCAAGAAGCGAATCACCCCTATTGTTTATGTCCGTACTAACCCAGATAGTATGATGAGCGTTCGTCAGACGTTGCTTCTTCTACTACTTCCCTCAATAGAGCAGTCGGTACTACAGCTTCATAAGGCAAGTAACTGGAGACCACCCAATATATGCGATTACGGATCTCCAGACTAGCAGATGTTTGGTCTTTACCACTTAAATTAGCCAGGAGAAAGATACTTGGATGTCTACTGCACCTGTGCACAGGCGCAGCAATAGAGCCGCTGAGGCTGCTTTAGCGTGATGGAGGTTAATCTGTAAAATTCTTACCATCATTGGTAATTGACAGATTAACATCTACCCCGACAAGGATGTTATCGAACTCTTCGTCTTCCTCTTCGGAAGTGAAGTTCGACTTCTGGTTCATCAATAAAAAGTCCCAGACCCGTCCTTCCTCCTTGCTTGGACCCATCCGTGTAGCAGCTGGTTCCCACTGGCACATGGGGCAAAGTTCCATTTTCCCAGGAGCGCCTGTCTGGCACAAACGAATCACAGGTCGTAGATTTCTGGCGTTTTAATGTGACCATCTAGAGATTCTAAAATTTTCTGATGGTACGACTTGTGGTCTCGATTTATCCATTCACCCATCACTTGTAGGCGTCTTGCTGTGAGGGCTGCCTTATACTTTATACGGATGTCTGTTGGTTGGATGTGCAGTATAGTCTCCAACGCTCTTGTTGGTGCTGTTCTAATTGCCCCGCTTATGCCTAGACAGCACATACGTTGCACTTTTTGCAATGATATTACGTTGTACTTTTTATCCATTGATGTCCACCACACTACAGAGGTGTAGGTTATTATTGGTCTAATCACGCTCATGTAAAGCCAGTGTGTCATATTTGGACGTAGTCCCCATTTTGAACCTATAACTCTTCTGCACAACGACCACCATTTGTGGGCCTTTGTAACTCTTTCTTCCATATGATCTTTCCAGTACAGTTTCTGATCCAAGATTACTCCCAAGTATTTTACCTTTTTAGATATGGCAATATTCTTATCCACGAATCGAGGCACGGTAAAAGGATGAATCTTCCTTTTCCTTCGACATATTTCTGTTTTGTCTGGGTTAACATTTAATCCCCTTGGTTGTGCCCAGTTATATGCTATGTTAAGTGCCTCTTCAGCTCTTCTGCTAATATATTTGGATGAAATCCCCTTAGAAGTATAACAACGTCGTCTGCATAACAGACTTGTTTAAGTCCTTCGTTGGTAAGGGCTTATAGGAGACTGTGTATCGTCGTAACCCATAGAAGAGGCGATAAAATGCCCCCCTGAGGTATACCACGATTTACCTTGTCTCTAATTTTCCACTGACCTTCCTTTGACATAGGCGTATTGTTTGAATTTTAGCCTGTCATCCGCTATTTACTTTTGACCATGTCATCAATTATTCGCTCCATTGTTTTTAACAGGAAAGAAGTTAGGCTAATGGGTCGATAAGCCTAATTTTTAACTACATTTTCTTAATTTTAAGTACAAAAGGTACTTATTTTGAAAACTAATGATGTCTTTGGAGCAATTCTTTAATTTTATTTTTTTCAGTGTAATAAGTCATTTACAGTAGATCGGATGAATATGGGGCATATTATGCTAATGAAATATGTCGTAATTTTATTGTTTCTTCCTTTCTATCAATTCAAAGTGAGTTTCAACCAGGGGTCTAATTACCGCATCCGTTTCGTATCGTAATCTGAATTTTTGACAGCATAAAACAAGTAATTGGAAACTAACTTTTCACTTATTTTTAAATAAATAAGTTATAAATCCCATTTGAAACGGTGTTCTGATATTTCATCAAAATATGTACATAAATGTTAGAGTTATTAGATCTCACGTAAGGGAATTACGATACGAAACGTATGCGGGAATTAGGCCCCAGGATTGCCTTTCCTTTTTCCTTTCCTATTCATGTGATTAGTTTCCACTGTTCAAGTTCACACTGTAACTAATCTAATTTATGAATGAAAACGAAGACGAAAAACGTACTACTTTACAAATTACTTAAATTACTCAAAACCAGAAGAGACGTCGAAAGTAACAACAATGAAACCAGTTTGAACGATTACTTAAACTGAGGAGAAACCGCAAAAACCACACAAAGAGTTTTCTCTTGTTGAGGAAAACGTTGAAGAAAAAAGGTGTTAAAATAAACAAAATTAAGAGACTGCAGAGAAAAGGGTTAAGAGGGAGAAAAAAGAGAAAGGAGGAAATTAGTAATGTAATTATCAAAAAAAAGGAACGATTGTTTTTCCGAAAATTAAACAAAATGCCAATTAGTAAATATAACCAAATTAAAGAATTTCCAACAAAACAATGCCAATGAAAGAATTGGAAAACGGCCAGAAATCTGCTAGAAATTGAAAGAGAACTCTCATCACTGTTTCACTCCTCCAGAAACTTAAGCATTGTCAGCCAATTATAAAAGGAAATCGCTGAGGAATACTTTGGTATGTGGACACATATTTGGGAAATTGAAAAAGATTTTCAAGTTAATTGTAAAAATTTCTAAGTTAATTTACTAATGATAATGTTATACAAATTGAAAGTTGTGTATGTAAAGAATTGGGTTGTCTGGGAAGGAAGGAAAGAAACTTGCGTTGCAAGGGCTGTGAAAGGAACAATTTCCCTTTCCCTCAGTTTCAAACAAGCACATACACACACACACACTTACAAATATATTCACTGCCACTTGTGTTTGTTATTTTTATTGTTCTTTTATTTAAATAAAAAGTAAGGTTCATGTTGAGAGGTTTTTATGGCATTTATCCAGACAGACAAATGTAAATATTTAGAATTTCTATTTGTCTTCTGAGACCTTTAAAACTTAATAAAAAAGAGTAGACAGCTTGAATTGTGCGATATGTGTTTTTCAACTTGAACGGCGCAGGAATGACTCTACAGCATAAAACGGACTTTTGTGAAAATTCTGGTTAGGGTAATTCTTTCTTTAAAGCAGAGATAGTTAAGGCAACTTTGCTCTATAGGAAAGACAACCTTAGTATATAACAAGTAAAAGCGTTAAGTTCGGCCATGCCGAATCTTATATACCCTCCACCATGGATTGCATTCAATTCTATTACTGGAAAAATCTTTGGATATGGAGCAAATCATGAAACGATCCTTATTGTTTAAGCAAGTTATTTAAAAAGCAGTAAGGAAAGACAGAGAGGCGGGCGGGGCCGACTATACAATACCCTAATATTCGTGTATTCAAAAACAGCTCTCCCCTCCAACAGATCACTTAAGGAGATAGCTAAGCAGTTCAAAATCCAACTGAAATGAGTTCCGAACCACTGGTAAATTATAATGCAGACGAGCTTGCAAGACTAGGAACTTCCTACGAGAGAATGCCTCTAGCAACATGCAAGCTATTCTTAAGAGGCAGAGAGAGGCCTTATGGCAAAAAATGTCAGATTACACTGTGCAACAGTGAAAAAAATACACGGACTTGACAGTATAGGTTCGATTCTACTATCAAAGGGTAGTATAACTCGGTTTGGCGAAATTGGTGACCAATTTTGTTTTATGGGCCTCCAAAAATTCTGAAAATCAGTGGGACCCTCGAAAAGGGTGTCATCAGCTTTTGTCCAACAACTAATTCAGACTTGATGATACCGCTTAACTATGTTTGGCAATAATGTAGCTAAGAATACGCTGAATAAAGTTTCTTAAAATTTTTCGCGAAAATAAAATTTTTTCCGGTACTTTTTTTTGAAAAAGTGAAGGAAAAAAATAATTTTTTTCACTTTTTTCCGCATAACTTCCGGGGACTCGTAATTTTCACTAACAATGCTTGGCAAAATTGTAGCCAACGTAAATCTGAACAACTTTTGTGAACATATCAGTACAATTTGAACGTGTCTAGGCACCATAAATAGCTCACCGTTTTTTGGGTTTTTGTGTTAAGATTTGGGCTTTGGTGTGTTCCTCCCCCTTTTAAGGGGTGTTTTTTACGATTTGTTAAAATGGGGCCAAAAATTACAGTTATGTGGGGGAGCTAGAGGGTTAAAATGTTCCACAAAAATATTGGCCTTAATATTTTCTATAATGTTGCTGTACATGCCCTATACCAAAAAATATATACATAACAGTGAAATTCTTACATTTTTGGGGTACAATGTGGTTTTCTGAAAAAAGTGAAAACAAATATTTTTTTCCTTCACTTTTTCAAAAAAAAGTACCGGAAACAATTTTTTTTCGCCAAAGATGCTAAGACACTTTGTTCAGCATATTCTTAGCTACATTATTGCCAAACATAGTTTAGCGGTATCACCAAGTCGGAATTAGTTGTTGGACAAAAGCTGATGACACCTTTTTCGAGTGGCCCACTGATTTTCAGAAACTTTGGGGGCCCATAAAACAAAATTTGTCACCAATTTCGCCAAACCGAGTATAGGGTTATACTACCCTCTGATAGTATAACCGAACCTATACTGTCAAGTCCGTGTATTTTTCAGAAAGTGTTCATTTGTTGCACAGTGTTATCAGTAGCTAGGAACTGTGTACATTCCATGCTGATGTGGTCCTGCCTAAACTAATGGTAATTTCGATTCAAAAAAAATTTTGCCCCGCCGACGCGAAATTCTGAAAAATATTTGCCCTTTTCAGGTGGAACTGATGTATTCTCGTGAAGTAAACATAGCTCCTAATTAAAATGTTGTTTAAAAGTCCAGTTTTCGTGAAAAGGGCAAGGAAAATGTTGCACTTTTTTGCAGAAAAGAAATCGCCATAAAGCAGGACATCTTACTAATCGCGTCTGTCTTCAGATAACATTCCTTCATTAAAAATATATTTAAGGCAATCTAACAAAGGTTCGAATTAATACACTCTCCGATTGCCTAGCTGCCATTAAATTACCGGATCCTATATTCCAGAATTCAAGAACAGCCTTCGACTTCCGCTCCACATCCCATGGAATTGTAGCGCAGATGATTTTGCAAGGCTAGTAACAACCATACATGATCCAAAGGAAATGGACATGGAAGCTTTTCTTGAGGGGAATTGAGATACAGCTCAGACTACCAGTTGGGTTATCTATTCCCCAGCAGTTGACCAGTTGGGTTATCTACTCCTTAGTAGAGAACCAATCGGGTTATCTACTAATTAGTTGACGACTAGTTGGATTATCCATTCCCTAGTAAGGTACCAGTTGGGTTATCTACCAATCGGGTTATCTCCTACTTAGTTGACGACCAGTACGGGATCAGTTGCGTTATCTACAGGGTGGCTGATGAATATTGCTACATTAAGAAACTCAAATAACTTTTTTTTCAGTCTACGGAATTCAATTTTATTTTATTCATGTTAAAGCTCATTAAATTTAATTAAATATAGCTTAATTAGTTTTAAAAATAATAGAATTTAAATGCCCCCCCTGCTCGTTGATGCAAGTGCGGCATCTTACCAAAAAGTTGTTCATTACCCGACAATGGTAGTGTTATCTATTCCTTAGTAGAGGACCAGTCGGGTTATCTACTACTTAGTTGACGACCAGTTGGGGGCATAGCGTCATATCGTCAAAAACCATGAATGTCATATCGCCCAAATCGTGACATATCACACAAAATCGATTGTTTAAAAATGTCATATCGCCCAACTGCAAAATGACACGCAATAACACTTTGGTCCGCGTAGCCGTAATGGACATGCCTCAGAGGAGAAAATCGTAAACCCCGGCCGAAGTCCGGCCACGCAATTACACTTTAGTCCGCGTAGCCGTCTTTTGACATTTCGATGATTCGAAAGCTGTCTTCAATAATCACATACAGAATAAAAGGTCTATTTCATGATGCATTTTACTTTGGTTTGCGTGCTGGACATTTAAGAATATGAAATGACTTTAATATTTAGGGCGCAAAAATAATAAAAAAAATACCTATTGTACAAAACGACATGTTGGTCAATGCAGATGTCACATAGCCGAAACCCTAATTTTCCCACACCAACAACTATTGATTTATTTTTGGGCCACATGATATTTATGTTTTTTTGGGGCCAAATGACATTGGCCGATATGACGCTACGCAATTACTCTGTAGTAGACGACCAATTGGGCTATCTACACCTTGGTAGATGAACATATAATATTGGGCGATATAACGTTATGACGCAGTTGGGTTATCTACTCCCTAGTATATCCAACTTTCAATGATCTAAGACCACTCCATATGTTTTTTGATTGTAATCACGCTACAGTCCGTAATAATAAAGCTAGGTTGATCAAATTTGAAAGAAATATTTCTTATAGTTGCAGCTTGTTTGGGATTGTAAATGCGCCATATCGGTCAAGGTTTTGATATAGCTCCCCTATACATAGAAGTCGCTCCAGAATACGGCTTTTGAGCCATAGATACCACATTTCTAAAGTAATTTAGCAGAAACTTTGCAGTTTGTATTCTGTTTTGAGAAGAATTTTTCACAGCAAAAATTTTACAAATCAGATCATATTTTGTTATAGCCAACCTCTAGAGGTCGCTCCAAAATATAACAGGTGGCGCAAAAGTAACCTTTCGATGTTATGTTAGACGCGATTGGCGGTCAGCAGCTAACAGCTGATGCACCGTCTGGACTTTGTACGGAAACATCTTCAAATCTTGTACCAAAATTCGCTGTAGAGACCGTCGACTGATACCCATTTGGTCGATGTCGACGGCGCTTCCATGACATCCTCGGCTACAGCAGCAATATTCTCTGCAGAACGGCTACTCCGGGGTCTGCCACGCCTGGCAGCATCTCGTGTTGTGCCAGTCTCTTTGAGGCGAGCGGCTAAACGTCGCAGTGTTTCACCAGTAGGCGTTGGACGGCCAGGAAATCTGTGCCAAAGTCACCGACCGATTATTGGTCAAATAAATAGTCAGCAATATTCCGCGTTCTGGAGCAGTGTAGCGTAACATTGTTTATTAACGTGTATTTCGCATGTGTTTACTACACAAATGTCAAAACAGAAATAACATTAGGGGCCAATCGCAAAATTTATAGCATTTTCTGATAGGAGGATTACTTTTGCGCCACCTGTTACGTATTTAAGCCATAAATACCATATTTTCTAAGCATATTAATTGAATCTTTGCAGTTTGTATTTAATTGAGACAAGAATTCATCGCAGTAAAATTTTTTAACTCAGTTCATATTTTGTTATAGTCCACCGATAGATGTCGCTCCCAAAAATGCTTATTTAAGCCATAAACACCACATTTCCTAAGAAATTTAGTAGAAACTTTGCAGTTTGTATTCTATTTTGACAAGAATTCATCTCAATAAAACTGTGGTCCCCGTGTAGATCTACTTCTCAAATATGCTAATTTAAGCACCCACACCACACTGTGGTCCAGGGTATTATAAGTTTGTGCATTTGTTTGTAACACCCAGAAGGAGTAGAGATAGACCCTTCGTTTATTATACCGATCGATTTGGAATCATTTCCTGAGTTGATTTATCCATGTCCGTCTATCCGTCAGTCTGCAGATGTATCGTTGTAATCAAAGTGCACGTCATATTTATGTTCCGATTGTGATGAAATTAAGCACAGTGTCCTTTTTTTTGGCCCGAGGACGATCCCTATTGAAATCAGTCAAAAACGGTTCAGATTCAGAAAGGGTTTTTCAACAGGGACGCTACAAAAGTAGACCGACAGGGACAGCAAACGACGCCATATTTTTTGCCGCTCTTTTGACATTTCTCTTCAGTAAGGTTTGCCATTTCATGATGGAAAGATATGCGAGCCAACAACGCGTCGAAATTATTAAAATGTACTACCGAAATTCGGAGTCAGTGGCCTCAACGTTAAGAGCGCGAAAAATCATCTTCTGCGATGAGGCTCATTTCTGGCTGAATGGCTTCGTCAATAAACAAAATATGTGTTATTGGTCAGACAGCAATCCACACGTACTCCATGAGTCATCATTGCATCCCGAAAAAATTATTGTTTGGTGCGGTTTATGGGCCGGCGTCGTCATTGGGCCGTACTTCTTCCGTGATGATCAAGACCGGCACGTTACTGTGAATGGGAGTCGCTACCGTTCAATGATAACCGAATATTTTTGGCCCCAATTGGATGATATGGACTTGGAGGACATGTGGTTCCAACAGGACGGCGCCACAAGCCACACAGCGAATGCCACAATCAATTTATTGGAAACCAAGATTGGAGAACGTGTTATCTCACGAAATGGTCCAGTCGGTTGGCCGCCTCGGTCGTGCGATTTGACGCCGTTAGACTATTTCCTGTGGGGCTACGTCAAGTCTATGGTCTATGCCAACAAGCCAGCGACGAATGATGAACTTCGTACGAATATCGAACGTGAAATTGCAGCAGTATCGGCCGATTTATGCTTGAAAACCGTCGAAAATTGGGTTCAGCATCTGGACTTCTGCAAGCGTGCCCGTGGTGGCGATGCAAAAGAAATCGAGTTCCATACATAATGGCATCGAACGTACTTTCACAGGAATAAAGAGTTTCATTGATATCCAAAACCGTTTTTGTTTTATTTAAAAAAACTTTTGTAGCGCTCTTATTGACGACGGACCCGATATATGTTACCCCCGATTTGAAATTCAAGCGCTGTAGAAACTGTATTTTATATCCGATCACAGCGAAATTCGGCAGATAGTGATTTTTTATTACATGAAGGAATATTGCCAAATTCGGAGAAAATCGGTTCAGATTTAGATAAAGCCCCCATAAATATATTAACCCCGATTTGAAATTCAAGCGCTGCAGAAACTGTATTTTATATCCGATCAGTACGAATTTCGACAGAAAGAGGTTTCTATTTTACATGAATGAGTATTCAGGCAAAATCGATTCAGTATTTATATATAACCTCCATATATATCGCTCACTCACTTCAAGACTGTCATAACTCAAAATTAAAAATTTTTGAGGTTGCCTTACAGAAATGCTAATTTTGCAAACATCCATAAATAAATATCGACGAAATTTAGTTTATAAGATAACAATCATATTTCGGATTATTCCACCTTTTTTAAACGTCTTTTTATACCCTACACCACACTGTGGTACAGGGTATTATAAGTTTGTTTCACGGCAGATGTTTGTAACACCTGAAAATAACACAGCTAGACCCACCTTAAAGTATACCGATCGACTCAGAATCACTAGCTGAGTCGATTTAAGCATGTCTGTCTGTCCGTCCGTCCGTCCGTCTGTCCATGTAAAGTTGTTCGTCGACTACAGGTCGCAATTTCACTCCGATCGTTCTGAAATTTTGCAGTTTAGAGTATTTCGCAGCTATTAAGATCGCTATTGAATTTGGTTGAAATCGGTTCAGATTTAGATATAGCTCCCATATATATGTTTTGTCCGATTTGGCCCTTTAGTCCTATAAAAGCTGTATTTTACATCCAATCGTTTTGAAATTTAGAATGGTAGAGTTTCTTGATCCATGAACCAACACTACCGAATTTGAAGAAAATGAAGAAAAATTGGCTCGGTAGATCCAATCGTTTTTATACCCTACACCACACTGTGGTACAGGGTATTATTTAAGTATAAAATGTCCCAAAAGTAAATTTATGTAAACAATTTATACATGAATTAAAAAATTTATATATCAGAGTTATTCAATATTACGAGAGTGGTGTAGGGTATTATATAGTCGGCCCCGCCCGACTTTAGGCTTTCCTTACTGGTTTCATGTTAAATAATTTTTTATACGGACTTAAAGTTACACATCCTGACAATTTTCAATTTTGAGTTATGACACTCTTGAAGTTAGTGAGCGATATGTTCCTCCTGATTTTGTTACAAAGCGCTATAGAAGTTGTACTTTACTTCCGATCATTACAAAATTCTCCAGAAAGATGTTTCTCAATTTAGGAACGTATATTGCTTAATTTAGCGATTATCGGTTCAGAATAGGTATATCCACATATATATGTTCTTACCCATTTTCCAATTATTCCAAAGTATTATCGCAATGACCTTTATCGCATTGTTAGGGAGGTATAGGGTATTATACAGTCGGCCCGCCCGACTTTCGGCCTTTCCTTACTGTTTTTTTTTTTCATTTTTGGAAAATTGGTTGAGTCAAATTTCTTTTATATTTTATTTCTTTTATATTATATAAAGTTAGTTAAGATGTACTCCATAGAAAATTTTGTTAAAACAGTTTTTCTACATTTAAAATTTCAAATATTCAACAGAGTCTTTATCATTTCTTTATATGTCATTTCATCCTCCGGCCTCGCCAACCCTTTTACGTAAATATTCTTGCGTAGGCTAAACGACTAAATTCGTTTCTTTACAACTTCCTTAACATAATTTGAAAATCTATTTGCATATAACGGAAATTTAAAAGTGCTCTCGTATGAATGAATGAATTTCCTCTTTTTTCATCGTCGTTTGGCTTAAACTGCCGCCAACAGGTATTTTCACCCTGCTCACACCCCCCCCCACTATTTTCATATTACAGTTTAACAAGGCTGCCATTTAAGTCAACATCACTTGACTTATTTTACTTCGTTTGTAGAGGAATCTACTGCTTACAAAAATAACTTCAAGGCATACGCAATAGTAGTGAGGATGGAAAATGCCCCAAAGGGAAAAGAACCTGGCGGAAATCAAGCTACTTAAATGTTCAATTACTTTACACGACATTGTCTGTTTTATTTTTATATGGCATATAACACTTGCCGCCCTCCTCCTCCACGCCTCTCTGAATCACCGAAAACCAGGTAGACGTTGTCATTCTTTGCTTTCCTTAATACATATCTGTTTAACCGTCACTGTCTAACGGAAACGGAAATCATCTAAACGAGGGTTGTGCCCTTCTTCCGAGGGGAGCAGTTATTTTATTTAAATATATATACAACTTTCAACTTCATTGTGCGATAAATGTTTCTCCGCTTGTTGTAGGGGGAGGGGAGCGAAATTTTAAGCCAATCATATCAGTCAGTCAGTCAGTCAGACACTTCAGTTTTTTGCGTTTGTTTCATTCAGGAATTGCCGGAGAATGTGAATACTTCATTTTCGTTTTTTCCACAAAAATTTGTTTATGTGTGAAAATTTTCAATTTTATAGCAATGGCAATGATTTGCCTATTCATTGGCATATGAAAAAAAAGGTCGCAACAAAATATAATTCAATTTAAGTGCCACCAATTTTAAAAAGATTAAATGAAAAGGTGTCTGCCCAAATGAGGGGAGAATGCAGAGGGGAGAGTTTACGGGATTAACGAGGGTTGTTCGTTGTTCCCGTCATGCTAAAGGCAGAATTTTATAATATAAATACTAAAATTGATTGATGACAATGATTGTTATATAGGATTTTTGACATTTTTCTTAAAGGCAATATCTCTGTAGGACATTAACAATGAATGCGGTACATTGTTTCCCTTTTAAAGGGAATTTTGGCAATGGATTTTCAAATAAATTGTTTAAAATTTAAAAGAAATTTTAATGAGAAAGATTTAGCTCAGCTTTAGAAAAAAATTGAGAAATTATTGGATTTTTTAATATAACAAATTTTATAATAATTTTTATTTTAAAAACATAAAGTTATCTTAAGGAAAAATACACCAATATTTGTTCTTCTTCAGTGCTACGGACCAAAAATGTAGCTAATCGCAGGAGTCGCCTGAGAACCCATATATGTTTGGAGGAAATACGTTTCACGACATTTTAGGTTTGTCCGTCCGTCTGTCAGGTCTGAAAAAGTAAAAAAAGGTCTCCTCTAGTGGAAAAGACTGCAAATTTTATTTTCAACCCATTTTTTAGAAAAATTTAAAATACCAATTTTGATCAAATTTTCTATAAAAATTACATTTAATAAATTTGCTGAAAATTTCTACAAAACTTTATTTTTTTTTTTTTTTTATTTTATTTTATTTTATTTTATTTTACTTTACTTTATTTTATTTTATTTTATTTTATTTTATTTTATTTTATTTTATTTTATTTTATTTTATTTTATTTTATTTTATTTTATTTTATTTTATTTTATTTTATTTTATTTTATTTTATTTTATTTTATTTTATTTTATTTTATTTTATTTTATTTTATTTTATTTTATTTTATTTTATTTTATTTTATTTTATTTTATTTTATTTTATTTTATTTTATTTTATTTTATTTTATTTTATTTTATTTTATTTTATTTTATTTTATTTTATTTTATTTTATTTTATTTTATTTTATTTTATTTTATTTTATTTTATTTTATTTTATTTTATTTTATTTTATTTTATTTTATTTTATTTTATTTTATTTTATTTTATTTTATTTTATTTTATTTTATTTTATTTTATTTTATTTTATTTTATTTTATTTTATTTTATTTTATTTTATTTTATTTTATTTTATTTTATTTTATTTTATTTTATTTTATTTTATTTTATTTTATTTTATTTTATTTTATTTTATTTTATTTTATTTTATTTTATTTTATTTTATTTTATTTTATTTTATTTTATTTTATTTTATTTTATTTTATTTTATTTTATTTTATTTTATTTTATTTTATTTTATTTTATTTTATTTTATTTTATTTTATTTTATTTTATTTTATTTTATTTTATTTTATTTTATTTTATTTTATTTTATTTTATTTTATTTTATTTTATTTTATTTTATTTTATTTTATTTTATTTTATTTTATTTTATTTTATTTTATTTTATTTTATTTTATTTTATTTTATTTTATTTTATTTTATTTTATTTTATTTTATTTTATTTTATTTTATTTTATTTTATTTTATTTTATTTTATTTTATTTTATTTTATTTTATTTTATTTTATTTTATTTTATTTTATTTTATTTTATTTTATTTTATTTTATTTTATTTTATTTTATTTTATTTTATTTTATTTTATTTTATTTTATTTTATTTTATTTTATTTTATTTTATTTTATTTTATTTTATTTTATTTTATTTTATTTTATTTTATTTTATTTTATTTTATTTTATTTTATTTTATTTTATTTTATTTTATTTTATTTTATTTTATTTTATTTTATTTTATTTTATTTTATTTTATTTTATTTTATTTTATTTTATTTTATTTTATTTTATTTTATTTTATTTTATTTTATTTTATTTTATTTTATTTTATTTTATTTTATTTTATTTTATTTTATTTTATTTTATTTTATTTTATTTTATTTTATTTTATTTTATTTTATTTTATTTTATTTTATTTTATTTTATTTTATTTTATTTTATTTTATTTTATTTTATTTTATTTTATTTTATTTTATTTTATTTTATTTTATTTTATTTTATTTTATTTTATTTTATTTTATTTTATTTTATTTTATTTTATTTTATTTTATTTTATTTTATTTTATTTTATTTTATTTTATTTTATTTTATTTTATTTTATTTTATTTTATTTTATTTTATTTTATTTTATTTTATTTTATTTTATTTTATTTTATTTTATTTTATTTTATTTTATTTTATTTTATTTTATTTTATTTTATTTTATTTTATTTTATTTTATTTTATTTTATTTTATTTTATTTTATTTTATTTTATTTTATTTTATTTTATTTTATTTTATTTTATTTTATTTTATTTTATTTTATTTTATTTTATTTTATTTTATTTTATTTTATTTTATTTTATTTTATTTTATTTTATTTTATTTTATTTTATTTTATTTTATTTTATTTTATTTTATTTTATTTTATTTTATTTTATTTTATTTTATTTTATTTTATTTTATTTTATTTTATTTTATTTTATTTTATTTTATTTTATTTTATTTTATTTTATTTTATTTCATTTTATTTCATTTTATTTTATTTTATTTTATTTTATTTTATTTTATTTTATTTTATTTTATTTTATTTTATTTTATTTTATTTTATTTTATTTTATTTTATTTTATTTTATTTTATTTTATTTTATTTTATTTTATTATACCCTACACCACACTGTGGTACAGGGTATTATAAGTTTGTTTCACGGCAGATGTTTGTAACACCTAAAAATAACACAGCTAGACCCACCTTAAAGTATACCGATCGACTCAGAATCACTAGCTGAGTCGATTTAACGATGTCCGTCCGTCTGTCCATGTATAGTTGTTCGTCGACTACAGGTCGCAATTTCACTCCGATCGTTCTGAAATTTTGCAGTTTAGAGTATTTCGCGGTTGTTAAGATCGCTATTGAATTTGGTTGCAATCGGTTCAGATTTAGATATAGCTCCCATATATATCTTTCGTCCGATTTGGCCCTTTAGTCCTATAGAAGCTGTATTTTACATCCAATCGTTTTGAAATTTAGAATGGTAGAGTTTCTTGATCCATGAACTAACACTGCCGAATTTGAAAAAAATCGGTTAAGATTTAGCTATAGTTTTATGTTTTTATATATAGTAGTTATGTTTCGTCCGATTTGGCCCTTTAGTTCTATAGAAGCTATATTTTACATCCAATCGTTTTGAAATTTAGAATGGTAGAGTTTCTTGATCCATGAACCAGCACTACCGAATTTGAAGAAAATCGGTTCAGATTTAGCTATAGCTCCCATATATATGTTTCGTCCGATTTGGCCCTTTAGTCCTATAGAAGCTGTATTTTACATCCGATCGTTTTGAAATTTAGAATGGTAGAGTTTCTTGATCCATGAACCAACTCTGTCCAATTTGAAGAAAATCGGTTAAGATTTAGCTATAGCTCCCATATATATGTTTCGTCCGATTTGGCCCTTTAGTCCTATAGAAGCTGTATTTTACATCCGATCGTTTTGAAATTTAGAATGGTAGAGTTTCTTGATCCATGAACCAACTCTGTCCAATTTGAAGAAAATCGGTTAAGATTTAGCTATAGCTCCCATATATATGTTTCGTCCGATTTGGCCCTTTAGTTCTATAGAAGCTATATTTTACATCCAATCGTTTTGAAATTTAGAATAGTAGAGTTTCTTGATCCATGAACCAACATTGCCGAATTTGAAGAAAATCGGTAAAAATTTAGCTATAGCTTCCATATATATGTTTCATCCGATTTGGCTCTTTAGATCCAATCGTTTTTATACCCTACGCCACACTGTGGTACAGGGTATTATTTAAGTATAAAATGTCCCAAAAGTAAATTTATGTAAACAATTTATACATGAATTACAAAATTTATATATCAGAGTTATTCAATATTACGAGAGTGGTGTAGGGTATTATATAGTCGGCCCCGCCCGACTTTAGCCTTTCCTTACTGGTTTTATTTTATTTTATTTTATTTTATTTTATTTTATTTTATTTTATTTTATTTTATTTTATTTTATTTTATTTTATTTTATTTTATTTTATTTTATTTTATTTTATTTTATTTTATTTTATTTTATTTTATTTTATTTTATTTTATTTTATTTTATTTTATTTTATTTTATTTTATTTTATTTTATTTTATTTTATTTTATTTTATTTTATTTTATTTTATTTTATTTTATTTTATTTTATTTTATTTTATTTTATTTTATTTTATTTTATTTTATTTTATTTTATTTTATTTTATTTTATTTTATTTTATTTTATTTTATTTTATTTTATTTTATTTTATTTTATTTTATTTTATTTTAATTTTATTTTATTTTATTTTATTTTATTTTATTTTATTTTATTTTATTTTATTTTATTTTATTTATTTTATTTTATTTTATTTTATTTTATTTTATTTTATTTTATTTTATTTTATTTTAATTTATTTATTTATTGTTTTTGAAGATCTACCATACATATTACCAGATTTTTTTAATCGACCCCACTGTGCGTGGTCGGTGAACGATGTTAATATGATAAAATAAAGTTGAAATCGACATATCGTTGTAGCCGAGACACATTGCAAAAATAAGCCACCAGAAGAGCAGCAATAACAACATAAAAGAGCGTAACGTAACGCAAAAATCAAGTCCAACCCTCCAACAATATTTATTTACACATCGTATATCGTATTGGAGGGGTACATAGACGAATAGATGGACAGACGCTTGGACGGACAAACCGTACAAGTCCAACATTGTTTTGGTTTGTCAAGTATAACAAGTAAGCACAACTTACTTGAGACGATCAGTTGCGATACAAACGTGATAGCGATAAGATATCCATCCATCCAACCAAACATTTATTGCATCTCGCTCGGAACGGTACGGTCGAAACGAAGTTCAAAGCGAAGCTGCTTCAAACGGAGACGACGGAGATTTGAAAGCACGCACGAGACGTTACGATCGATTGTGTGTGTTTGATCACTCGTCGTCACTGGGTCGAAATTTAGAAGTTCTTGTGAGTTGTCGTTACTTATGTTATGAGACGAGTCGGGGGGCGGGAAGCTTTTAATATTAAATGATACTTGAACAGAAAAAAATCATAAAAAAAAATGTGAATTGATCTTAAAACGAATGTGGCGGTTTTGCGTCGAGCATAAATATGAATGAATTATGAAATATGACTGTGACCGGCAAACCATTCGTAGTCGGGGGAGATTGCGGCTTCTGGTGACAAAAACTACAATCTACAATCAAGCTCGGACTCGATTTGATCTGATTATGTGCGCGCCAACAATATATGTATATTCCATCATACGTACATGCATATGTTGGACATCCCTCCATACACATAATGAAGTGCCTATTGGGGGAGAGTAGTAAACGACACAGAAAAAAATAAAAAAAGAACAAAAAAATTTAATAAAAAAAATTATGTGATTATTATTAATTGAATCAATTCAATGAAACCGTCGTCGAAGAAGAACGAGAGAAAAAAACTAAAGTCGTTAAAGTGAAAAAAGATTTTATGAAAAAATGTAATAAAATTCTGTATGAAAGTTGCAGATAATGGAAATAATATTTCTGCTCAAACTCTGCCCAAAACTGAGTGTTGATGATTTGAAACTGACAAATTCCTAAAACAATCTTGGATAGTCATTGTAAACAAGTGTTTTTGTTATTTTGTTTTTAGAAAATTGAAACTGCTATACAGTTTGTAATGAATGTGTTATACACCCTTCTACGAAGTAAATATTTATTAATGAAAGGCAATTAATCAATGCAAAAAAAATCAATGAATTGAAAATATTCTAAAAGGTTGACTAACTAAAAGTGATGTAGAAGAATCTTAATTACACTAGGCAACACAATGAAAATGTTTGCGGATCCAAAAAATACTATATATTTTAAAAATAATAATTAAAATTTAAAACTGCAAAATTTCAGACAAAGCGACTGTAAAATGTAGTATTTATGGCTAAAAATATTTAACAGCGATTTCTATATGGAGCCTACAGCAAAGTACGAGTATGAACTGATTGATGATTTGGGTAATTTTTGTTGATATGTATTCTTTTCAAAATAGAATACAAACTGCAAAGTTTAAGCTAAATACGAGTATACATATTAGAAAATGAGGATTTTATAGCATAATGAAGCATATATGGAAGCGATCTCTATGGGGAAGCGATATCAAAACATTAACCGATATGGCTCATTTTCAATTCCAAGCGACCTGCAACTATAAGAAATATATCTGCCAAATTTGATTAATCTAGCTCAATTATTACGGACTGTAGTGTTATTACAAAAGACAGACGGGCGGATATGGCCAAATCGTCTTAGAATTTTACGACTATGAAGAATATATAGGTTTAGGTTTTGGTTTTTTAGCAGCTCACATAGACTTGTTTAGGTCCCTAGTGTTGCAACGGGCCGAAATGCCCCTTAACGAAACAACCTCTTTGATATACAAAGTAATCGATAGTACGAATGTCGGTACCGGAAAGATCTGTTAGCAGCCTGGAAAGGCCGACCTCAGAATGTCCAGTCGTCGTTTACTCAAAGCGAGACAGTCGCATAGCAAGTTTTATTATCTTATACTCGAAAAATATTTATTAAATCTTTCCAGGAATAATGTACCTATTTTGGTTTATTTTTGCCCATTATTATTTCAAAAGGTACGAATTTCGAAAAATTATTATTATGTCATTCCAGGGAGAAAGTACCATTATTGGGTCTGCTTTGTCCTTTTTTATCCGAAAAATAATTATTGAGTTTTCTCAGGAAGAAGGTAACACTTAGAGCTTTGTTTTGGCCCATTTTTACTTAAAAAAGTACGAATTACAAAAAATAATAATTATATCTTTCTAGGAATAAAGTAACATTTTAGGGTAATTTTGGCTGTGTTTACTTGAAATATAATGAATACGTCATCCTTTGGATGACGTATGAAAAAATGAAACAAAGGACCCATTTCTGGGTCCTTTGTTTCATTTTTGGCTTTAAAAAGTGCGAATTTTTAAAAATAATTATGAGTCTTTTCAGAGAAAAAATTTGTTTTGGATTCGTGTGTTCTTTTTTACTCGAATAATATGTATTACGTCTTAGCAGGGAGAAAGTAAATCTTGTGGGACCTTTTTGAGCCTTTTTACTTCAAAAAGGGAGAATGTACCATATTCGGGAAATTTTTGTACTTTTTTAACAAAAATAATTATTTGTCCTATTGCACTCGAAAAATAATTATTACTTCTTCACAAGGAGAATCTATCAGTTTTGGTAGACTTCTGTCGCTTTTTTACTTTAAAAAGTACGAATTTACAAAAAAATAGTAGGTATTTTAAAGGAGAAAAAAATGTTACGTCCTTTCAGAGGATCAGTAAAAGTTTTGGATTCTTGTGTGTTAATTTTACTCGAAATAAAATCATGAAGTCTTCCCATGAAGAAGGTACCATTTTGGGTCCTTTTGTCCCTTTTTACTTTAAAAAGTACAATTCAGAAAAGTACGAATTCCATGAGACTTATTTACTTTTACTTAAAGAAATACGAATTTTGAAAAAAATATATTAAGTCTTTCTCAGGGATAAAGTAAAATTTTTGGGTCCTTTTTTGCTCGGATAATAATTTGTACGTCTTCCCAGGCAGAAGGTTTGTTTTTACTTCAAAAAGTACAAACTTCATGAGACTTAATCCCAGAGACATTGTGTTACATTTGGGGACCTTTTTGCCCTTATTTACTTAAAAATACGAATGTTGAAAAATAAATATTGGATAAAGTACAATTTGTTGGTTCTTTTGTCCTTTTTTACTCGAAAACTAATTTGAACGTCTTTCCAGGGAAAAGGAACCAATTTAGGCCCTTTCAATCAATTTTTACTTCAAGAAGTACGAAATTCCAAAATAAATGTTGTCTGTCCAGGGAGAAAGTACGATTTTCTGCCCCTTTTGTCCTTTTTTACTTCAAAAAATACGACTTTCGAAGAATAATTATTACGCTTTTCAATGGAGAAAGTTTTGGGGTAAATTTGAAATGTTTTACTCCAAAAATAATTATTACGTCTACCCAGGGAGAAAGATCAAAAATACACATTTCAAAAAATATTTTTTTTTTGCTCGAAAAATAATTATTACTTCTTCCCAATGAAAAGTCAATATTTTTGGGTCTTTACTTCATTTTGACTTCAAAAAGTACGATTTTTTGTAAAAATAATTATTACTACTTCTAAGGGTTCCATTTTTGGGGTCCATTTTTTGCTCGACAAATATTACGTATACCCAAGGTGAAGTCAGAATTTTTGGGTCAATAAACAATTATTACGTTTTTCCAGTGAGAAGAAGGGGAAAAAAGGATAAAAATTCGTTTTTCCGTTTTTACTCGAAAAATAATCATCACGACTTGCCATGAAGTATGTACTATTTTTGTCCATTTTTCCTTTAAAATGTATGTATTTCAAAAAATAATTATTATCTCTTTCCATGGAGAAAGTGTAATTTTTGGGTATTTTTTCTTTTTTACTGGAAATATGAATATTATGTCTTCCCAGGGATAAGGTAACATTTTTTGACTTTTTTGTTATATTTTACTTCAAAAAGTACGTATTTCGAAAAATAATTTTACGTCTTTCCGGGGGGAAAAGTGTAATTTTTGAGACATTTTGTTATTTTTATCTCGAAAATTAATAATTACATCTTACCCTGGAGAGGGTACCGATTTTGGGACCGTTTTGTTCGTTTATACTTTAAAAAGTACGCATTTCGAAAAACTTCTTTCCAGGGAGAATAGGCAATTTTGTTCTTTTTCACTCTAAAAGGTACTATTTTTGGGTTTGTTTCTGTTTGGTTAAAAAATTGCGAACAATTATTATTACGTCTTTCCACGTCTATCTTTTATAATATAATTATTACATTTTCCCAGAAAGAATGTACCATTTTGGTATCATTTTGTCCATTATTATTTCATAAGTACGAATTTCGAAAAACAATTATTATGTCTTTCCAGGGAGAAAGTACAATTTTTGGGTCTTTTTTTGCTCGAAAAATAATTATTACGTATTCCTAGGCAGAACGTAACATTTTTGTCCATTTTTATGTTAAAAAGTATAAATTTCGAAAAAAATTATAAGCTAATTACATGGAGAGATATGGACCGTTTTCGTCCCCATTATTACCGCAATACTGGGGATGAGAGATTCCGAAAAACAAAAACATTTATTATTTTTTTCCATGGAGGGGCTGACATTATTAGGACTTTTTGTCCCTTTTTTACTCTAAGAAGTATGAATGCCGAAAAAAACGAAAACCTAATTACAGGGAAATGATACCATTTTTAGGTCTCTGGTTCTCCTCTTTTTATTTCAAAAAGTAGGAATTTCAAAAGTAATTGTACTAATTTTTATTTCTAGGGGGAAGGTACAGGAATCTTCGTATAATAAAATAAATAAACTACTATTTCTGCCCAGTGGGAGAGCACTATTTTGGACCTTCTTTGTCCACATTTTACTTTCGTTGCCATATTTATGCCGGTTTGTCCTATTTTAGTCCCTGAAACTACAAATATAAAAATAGCATTTCGTATCTTTGTGTACGTACACCAAGTCCCACGATTCTAACCGTTTGCTTTTCGCGGTGGTACCATATTTATCCCTTTTTAACCCCTAAATGCTATAAATCATACAAATGGCCCAATTTACTTAGGGTTGTATTTGATAAAACTATACTTTATTTTTTTTTTGTTAAAAAGTGATTAAAAAATCCAAAAGGTGGGGATACAATCCCTTAATTCCCAAAAATATTTGAAAAATTCCCCAGCATTTTTTTTAGCTTTTTTGGTTCAAAAAACTTTTGTTAGATTTGAAATTCATTGAGAATTTCACTTTAAATTAAATTAAAATAAGTAAGTAGCATTTCCAACGAATAACTAAAAATATCGTTGAATACCCTTAAAAGGCACATTAACATTTCCAATACCGGTTTTATCACGTGCTTTAATTTCAATGCATTTCTAAAGCAATTCAATAACAAAAAAACAATGAACAAGTTGATGAAAAAACAACAGTAATTAATTAAAACAAAGCAACAAATTATGGCACAAAAGACAACTAAAGCAAAAAAAACTTAAAATCAAATCAAGTGACCGGCAAGTAATGACAAGTTCCCGCCTCAAGCTCCAAGCAATTTTTAAAAATCTGTTTAAGTGATTGTGTGAAATCTTATAGAAAAATAGAAATCCCCAAATAGTGATCAATAAATTATTCATGAATTATTGAAAGCAAAGGAACAACACAAAAGAAACAAAACAACGAAAAACAAACACAAATATAATTAAGATTTGATGATGATTTGATTAAAGTAAAAATAAATAATACAAAAGATACTGAAAAATAAAATAAAAAAGGTTTAGAGTTAAAAATTAATAAAAAAGAAGAATATAAACTAAGATTTCAATAAATTTTGTAAAAAATAATATAAAAAATTCGTTAAGAGTTTTCAAATTTGCATTTTATGAAAAGAAACGCAATTGCGATAAAAGTCACACTAATGTTATTTGAGGCTGCGTTTTTTCCAAGCCCTGCGTGAATAGTAGGAAACCTTTTGAGATACAGCCAAATAATTGTTGTAAAAAATTGTATTGATTCATATTATATTCATAATTTTTTTAGTTCTCTAAGCTTATAACCACAAACTTGTGATTGTGTAAACTAAAGCGACTTTTTTCCTGCAAAAATATATATGACTTCAAACCAAAAATGCTAAAAAATTGAAAACAAATTTAAATTTAATAACCTACAAAACCCGATTCGATTTCCTTTTATTAACGAAAACGGAAGAAAGCAAAAAACCTCATAAAATCGTATAAATGTCAATATTTGCCAAATGTCAAAATGTCAATCTATAAGATGTCAAATTACAAATCAACCATAAAATCATCGTCCACATTATCACCATCAGCGTCACGGCTACAGAAACAGACAACGAAAACGCCGCCGACATCGAAGACATCGACGACATTCACAAAATTCTATTTAATTAATTTATTACTTGTGCTCCAATGTATTCTGAGTACGGCTACAACAACGCAACAACAACCAGACGCACTGTCAGTGTTGGCAGTGTCGGATATATCCACGCTCTCATCACTGACAGCGAATGTTAGTAACGGCGCAGTAAAAAGTGACGACTCAGCCGAAAGTAATGCTGACGCAGTTGAAAATAACGCCGTGAATTCGAATGCAAATGCAGACGCAGCTGCAAAAGATAATGATAATGCTGCTGCGGATGATAATGACCTGACGACCATTAATCATTTATTTACCCATTTAACAAATGCAACACTTTTCAATGATGTTTCGTCCAATGAGTACGATGCCACAACGGTCTTATTGTTGGGCAATGTAACCTATTCATGTTTGCAGATGTGTATGGTAGAGGTAAGTGGACCCTTTTACTCTATGATGATGGCATGTTAATGACTATGTATTTGAATATTTTGCAAGCAAACAAAAAAGAAATTAAGAAATGTATGTGGACAATTAACAAATTATAGTATTTCAAGGTTAGATATTTATGAGGTGTATTTGGGTTCATGTCAAGGCTAAATACGAAAAATAATAGGATTTAAAAAGGTCCAGAGATGAAGAAATTATTAGTTTTAGGAATAAATTTAATTTAGAAAAATAAATGGATGAATAAGTAAATAAAAAAGTAAAAAATAAAATAAATAAAATAAATAAAATAAATAAAATAAATAAAATAAATAAAATAAATAAAATAAATAAAATAAATAAAATAAATAAAATAAATAAAATAAATAAAATAAATAAAATAAATAAAATAAATAAAATAAATAAAATAAATAAAATAAATAAAATAAATAAAATAAATAAAATAAATAAAATAAATAAAATAAATAAAATAAATAAAATAAATACAATAAATACAATAAATACAATAAATACAATAAATACAATAAATACAATAAATAAAATAAATAAAATAAATAAAATAAATAAAATAAATAAAATAAATAAAATAAATAAAATAAATAAAATAAATAAAATAAATAAAATAAATAAAATAAATAAAATAAATAAAATAAATAAAATAAATAAAATAAATAAAATAAATAAAATAAATAAAATAAATAAAATAAATAAAATAAATAAAATAAATAAAATAAATAAAATAAATAAAATAAATAAAATAAATAAAATAAATAAAATAAATAAAATAAATAAAATAAATAAAATAAATAAAATAAATAAAATAAATAAAATAAATAAAATAAATAAAATAAATAAAATAAATAAAATAAATAAAATAAATAAAATAAATAAAATAAATAAAATAAATAAAATAAATAAAATAAATAAAATAAATAAAATAAATAAAATAAATAAAATAAATAAAATAAATAAAATAAATAAAATAAATAAAATAAATAAAATAAATAAAATAAATAAAATAAATAAAATAAATAAAATAAATAAAATAAATAAAATAAATAAAATAAATAAAATAAATAAAATAAATAAAATAAATAAAATAAATAAAATAAATAAAATAAATAAAATAAATAAAATAAATAAAATAAATAAAATAAATAAAATAAATAAAATAAATAAAATAAATAAAATAAATAAAATAAATAAAATAAATAAAATAAATAAAATAAATAAAATAAATAAAATAAATAAAATAAATAAAATAAATAAAATAAATAAAATAAATAAAATAAATAAAATAAATAAAATAAATAAAATAAATAAAATAAATAAAATAAATAAAATAAATAAAATAAATAAAATAAATAAAATAAATAAAATAAATAAAATAAATAAAATAAATAAAATAAATAAAATAAATAAAATAAATAAAATAAATAAAATAAATAAAATAAATAAAATAAATAAAATAAATAAAATAAATAAAATAAATAAAATAAATAAAATAAATAAAATAAATAAAATAAATAAAATAAATAAAATAAATAAAATAAATAAAATAAATAAAATAAATAAAATAAATAAAATAAATAAAATAAATAAAATAAATAAAATAAATAAAATAAATAAAATAAATAAAATAAATAAAATAAATAAAATAAATAAAATAAATAAAATAAATAAAATAAATAAAATAAATAAAATAAATAAAATAAATAAAATAAATAAAATAAATAAAATAAATAAAATAAATAAAATAAATAAAATAAATAAAATAAATAAAATAAATAAAATAAATAAAATAAATAAAATAAATAAAATAAATAAAATAAATAAAATAAATAAAATAAATAAAATAAATAAAATAAATAAAATAAATAAAATAAATAAAATAAATAAAATAAATAAAATAAATAAAATAAATAAAATAAATAAAATAAATAAAATAAATAAAATAAATAAAATAAATAAAATAAATAAAATAAATAAAATAAATAAAATAAATAAAATAAATAAAATAAATAAAATAAATAAAATAAATAAAATAAATAAAATAAATAAAATAAATAAAATAAATAAAATAAATAAAATAAATAAAATAAATAAAATAAATAAAATAAATAAAATAAATAAAATAAATAAAATAAATAAAATAAATAAAATAAATAAAATAAATAAAATAAATAAAATAAATAAAATAAATAAAATAAATAAAATAAATAAAATAAATAAAATAAATAAAATAAATAAAATAAATAAAATAAATAAAATAAATAAAATAAATAAAATAAATAAAATAAATAAAATAAATAAAATAAATAAAATAAATAAAATAAATAAAATAAATAAAATAAATAAAATAAATAAAATAAATAAAATAAATAAAATAAATAAAATAAATAAAATAAATAAAATAAATAAAATAAATAAAATAAATAAAATAAATAAAATAAATAAAATAAATAAAATAAATAAAATAAATAAAATAAATAAAATAAATAAAATAAATAAAATAAATAAAATAAATAAAATAAATAAAATAAATAAAATAAATAAAATAAATAAAATAAATAAAATAAATAAAATAAATAAAATAAATAAAATAAATAAAATAAATAAAATAAATAAAATAAATAAAATAAATAAAATAAATAAAATAAATAAAATAAATAAAATAAATAAAATAAATAAAATAAATAAAATAAATAAAATAAATAAAATAAATAAAATAAATAAAATAAATAAAATAAATAAAATAAATAAAATAAATAAAATAAATAAAATAAATAAAATAAATAAAATAAATAAAATAAATAAAATAAATAAAATAAATAAAATAAATAAAATAAATAAAATAAATAAAATAAATAAAATAAATAAAATAAATAAAATAAATAAAATAAATAAAATAAATAAAATAAATAAAATAAATAAAATAAATAAAATAAATAAAATAAATAAAATAAATAAAATAAATAAAATAAATAAAATAAATAAAATAAATAAAATAAATAAAATAAATAAAATAAATAAAATAAATAAAATAAATAAAATAAATAAAATAAATAAAATAAATAAAATAAATAAAATAAATAAAATAAATAAAATAAATAAAATAAATAAAATAAATAAAATAAATAAAATAAATAAAATAAATAAAATAAATAAAATAAATAAAATAAATAAAATAAATAAAATAAATAAAATAAATAAAATAAATAAAATAAATAAAATAAATAAAATAAATAAAATAAATAAAATAAATAAAATAAATAAAATAAATAAAATAAATAAAATAAATAAAATAAATAAAATAAATAAAATAAATAAAATAAATAAAATAAATAAAATAAATAAAATAAATAAAATAAATAAAATAAATAAAATAAATAAAATAAATAAAATAAATAAAATAAATAAAATAAATAAAATAAATAAAATAAATAAAATAAATAAAATAAATAAAATAAATAAAATAAATAAAATAAATAAAATAAATAAAATAAATAAAATAAATAAAATAAATAAAATAAATAAAATAAATAAAATAAATAAAATAAATAAAATAAATAAAATAAATAAAATAAATAAAATAAATAAAATAAATAAAATAAATAAAATAAATAAAATAAATAAAATAAATAAAATAAATAAAATAAATAAAATAAATAAAATAAATAAAATAAATAAAATAAATAAAATAAATAAAATAAATAAAATAAATAAAATAAATAAAATAAATAAAATAAATAAAATAAATAAAATAAATAAAATAAATAAAATAAATAAAATAAATAAAATAAATAAAATAAATAAAATAAATAAAATAAATAAAATAAATAAAATAAATAAAATAAATAAAATAAATAAAATAAATAAAATAAATAAAATAAATAAAATAAATAAAATAAATAAAATAAATAAAATAAATAAAATAAATAAAATAAATAAAATAAATAAAATAAATAAAATAAATAAAATAAATAAAATAAATAAAATAAATAAAATAAATAAAATAAATAAAATAAATAAAATAAATAAAATAAATAAAATAAATAAAATAAATAAAATAAATAAAATAAATAAAATAAATAAAATAAATAAAATAAATAAAATAAATAAAATAAATAAAATAAATAAAATAAATAAAATAAATAAAATAAATAAAATAAATAAAATAAATAAAATAAATAAAATAAATAAAATAAATAAAATAAATAAAATAAATAAAATAAATAAAATAAATAAAATAAATAAAATAAATAAAATAAATAAAATAAATAAAATAAATAAAATAAATAAAATAAATAAAATAAATAAAATAAATAAAATAAATAAAATAAATAAAATAAATAAAATAAATAAAATAAATAAAATAAATAAAATAAATAAAATAAATAAAATAAATAAAATAAATAAAATAAATAAAATAAATAAAATAAATAAAATAAATAAAATAAATAAAATAAATAAAATAAATAAAATAAATAAAATAAATAAAATAAATAAAATAAATAAAATAAATAAAATAAATAAAATAAATAAAATAAATAAAATAAATAAAATAAATAAAATAAATAAAATAAATAAAATAAATAAAATAAATAAAATAAATAAAATAAATAAAATAAATAAAATAAATAAAATAAATAAAATAAATAAAATAAATAAAATAAATAAAATAAATAAAATAAATAAAATAAATAAAATAAATAAAATAAATAAAATAAATAAAATAAATAAAATAAATAAAATAAATAAAATAAATAAAATAAATAAAATAAATAAAATAAATAAAATAAATAAAATAAATAAAATAAATAAAATAAATAAAATAAATAAAATAAATAAAATAAATAAAATAAATAAAATAAATAAAATAAATAAAATAAATAAAATAAATAAAATAAATAAAATAAATAAAATAAATAAAATAAATAAAATAAATAAAATAAATAAAATAAATAAAATAAATAAAATAAATAAAATAAATAAAATAAATAAAATAAATAAAATAAATAAAATAAATAAAATAAATAAAATAAATAAAATAAATAAAATAAATGAAATAAATGAAATAAATGAAATAAATAAAATAAATAAAATAAATAAAATAAATAAAATAAATAAAATAAATAAAATAAATAAAATAAATAAAATAAATAAAATAAATAAAATAAATAAAATAAATAAAATAAATAAAATAAATAAAATAAATAAAATAAATAAAATAAATAAAATAAATAAAATAAATAAAATAAATAAAATAAATAAAATAAATAAAATAAATAAAATAAATAAAATAAATAAAATAAATAAAATAAATAAAATAAATAAAATAAATAAAATAAATAAAATAAATAAAATAAATAAAATAAATAAAATAAATAAAATAAATAAAATAAATAAAATAAATATTTATTTTATTTATATGGTCTTCCTCTAGTCGATTCTATTATAGAGGACTGCCACGGTGGTCGAGACTCTAGTATAGAGTTTATTTTGCGATAAATAAACAAACACATCACATTAATTAATTACTTAATTTTTAATTAATTAATTATCAAAAGCTTGTCTTTTGTTGGTTTTAAATATATTAAGTGTCTCCAATTTTACACTCTATTATATCTATTTAAATTTAAATAATTTTT
Source organism: Eudasyphora cyanicolor (assembly GCA_963930755.1). Classification (NCBI taxonomy): domain Eukaryota; kingdom Metazoa; phylum Arthropoda; class Insecta; order Diptera; family Muscidae; genus Eudasyphora; species Eudasyphora cyanicolor. The sequence goes on along the minus strand of OZ005736.1, from coordinate 274,218,520 downwards.
ATAAATATGACAATAATTTTTAAGGTCAGGTCTGGAACTGCAAATAGACGTTAGAAGATATGATATCACATGAGGAAAAACGTGTTTGACCGCCATATTCGAAACGATAAGTAGTTCAAAAAAATGATTTAAATTTTTAAGATAAACAAAAAGAAGATTTAAATAAATGCTTTGAGGGAGATTTAAGCGAAGATAGTCGTTGAGTGTGGCGATAACATAAACCTAAAACTAAAGTATCTGCATAAACACCAACAAATGTTTTTTTGGATTTTTATTTTTGAGAGTGTCTGTTTGAAAGCTCATAAATTTTCTTTAAATTGTCATCAATAAAGCCAATGTTATTATGTTTTTTTTTTTGAGTAAAAATAATGTTTACTCAATTTTTTCAGCAACGGACGATATTAATTAAAATTTTTCAAACCGCACGTTTAATCATTTACTCGTCATTTGTTTAACGAAAAAATGCGATTCCAACAAATTGTGCAAAAATAACAATGTTTGCGTTTTGTTTATGGCATAAACAAATAATAAAAAAATATATATAGATTAACATTTTTGTGCCACTTTGAACCCACTATAACATCAAACGAGAATTCTAGGCGTTCGTAGTTTGTAATTAAAAACACTTTCAATAGCTCAGCTTTCATGGTTTTGGTGGCTTTTATTTAAAACTGTTACAAAAACAAAACACCTTTCGATGACACTAGTCTGTAAATGCGGGCGGATCATAATTGCGCACATTTATGTCGCAAAACGCCACAAAGTGCAGCAAACGCGTAAAAATGTTAAGGTTAAAGAAATTAAGAACACACTGTGCTATTTTTTGTCGAGCAAAATTTTTTTCATTACACTTTTTGAGATGAATTCTCGACTGCATTCTTTTGTTATTTAACAAAAATGTGCAGTCATAAATCTTACGCTTTGCGGCGACAAAAATCTAGCTTTTTAAATAATAGGTTTCTTTTTGTTTGGTCCCGTACAAAGGAAAAGAACGTATGTATTTATTATTTATACATATATATGTATGAATGTACGAATGGGAGTAACTAATAAAAAATCTAGTTCAGTTTTTGTGACATGATCAGGCTCGTAATGACAGGTGGTGTGCCCTAAAGTATAGCAAAGAATAAGAATATATATATATATATGTGTAAAATTCTTTTTTTCAAAGAAAACCGCTTGAACCGGGTTTTCGGTTTTTTTGTCTAATGATGCCAAAAAACCCGATTTTTGTCTTATAATGAAAATTTTTGTTTTTCTGCAAAATACAAAAAATGTAAAAAATTTCTGAATCGATACCAATTTTTTATATTAGTTATAGACGGTTTTAAAAAAAACCGCAATATACATATATATATATATATATATATATATTATATAAATATATGTATATATATATATATATGTATGTAAAATTCTTATTTTCAAAGATAACCGCTTGAACCGGTTTTTCGGTTTTTCGGTTTTTTTGTCTAATGATGCGAAAAAACCCGGTTCAGATTTTTGTCTATAACGAACATTTTTGTTTTCCTGCAAAATACAAAAAATGTCGTAAAAAAGTTCTCAATCGATACCAATTTTTTATATTAGTTAGAGACGGTTTTAAAAAAAACCGCAAATCTGGTTCAGATTTTTTTCTTATAATGAGAAATGTAAATTTTCTTACAAAATACCAATAATGTCGTTAAAAAAAATTATCCATATTCAATACGAGTAGATGAACCGCACGAAGCGGTTTTATATTATTATTTTTTAAAGTCAATTAAAATCAGATTTTTGATTAAACAAAAAATACGAAAAAAATATTAATTTTTGAGCAAAATACGCCAATTTTTACAGGAAAAGTGTTCATTTTCTACAAAAAATCGCATGAATCGGTTTTTAATTTTTTCCTAATGCCAAAATCGGTTTTTAATTTTTACCTAATGCCGCACCTGAACCGGTTTAACGGTGTTGTTTAGAGAAACCCGTCGCTTATTTGACAACAAAATTTAGTATTGATCAGAAACAAATTTATTTTGTTTTCTTCTTCAACATGCGATTTCAATTTTGTAGTTTATTTGACATTACAAAATAACATAAAACCGGTTCATACGGGTTTTTTGTTGAATGTTTCCTTGCAAAATATATGGCATTTAGCCGGAAAATTAAACTTATTCATTATTTAGTAATTTTGGTCTTATCACAAATCCGATCCAGTCAACTGTTTTTTAAAGAAACTCATTTCTAATTCATGTATTTTTATATGATTTTAGAAAAATATATAATATTTTGTTTAATAGAAGACACTTTTTTAGAAAATTTTTGGTATTTTTCAAGAAAATTAAAATTTGTAGTTATAAGACAAAATTCTGAACCGGTATAACGGTTTTTTTAGATTAACCCGTCCTTAAATCGTAAAGAATATTTCATATTGACTCAGAAATAATTTCTTTGTTTTCTTATTCAAAATGTGATTACAATTTAGAAGCTTTTGACATAAGAAAAAATATAAAACCGGTTCATGGGGTTTTTTGTTGAATACGAGGAACTTTTTAACAACATTATTGGTATTTAGCAGAAAGCTTAAAATTGGTCATTATAAGACAACAAATTTTAACCGGTTTATCGGATTTTAGACCTGCCCTTATTAACATACGCAATTTGGTATCGATTCAGAGACATTCTTATTTTGTTTTCTTGTTCAAAGTGTTATTACAATTTATTATTTTATTTGACATAAGAAAAAATATATATCCGGTTCATGCGGTTCATGCGGTTCATGCGCAAAGCCGGTTCCGATTTTTTCTTATAATGAGAAATTTTAATTTTCATACAAAATACCAATAATGTCGTTAAAAAAAATTCTTTGTATTCAATAGATAGACCGCACGAAGCGGTCAGATTTTTGATTGACAATAATTACGAAAAAATGATTAATTTTCGGGCAAATGCGACAAATTTTACAAGAAAAGTCTTAATTTTCTACAAAAACCCGCATGAACCGGTTTTTAATTTTTTTCTAATGTTAAAATCCTTTTCTAAATGTGAAAAAATAATGTTTCTGTATGTATGTAAATAAGGACAGGTTTCTCTAAAAACCGTTAAACCGGTTCAGATTGTTATCTTATAATGAAAATTTTTATTTTCCTGCAAAATACCAAAAATGTCGTAAGAAAGTTCTTCACATTCAACAAAAAAAAACCGCATGAACCGGTTACATATTTTTTCTAGTGTCAAGTAAAATCAGATTTTCGATTAGAAGAAAATTACGAAATAATGAAAAATGTTTATTTTCGGGCAGAATACGTAAAAATGTACAAGAAAACTTCTCATTTGCAACAAAAAACCGCATGAACCGGATACATATTTTTTTTAATGTCAAATAAAATAATGAATTGTAATCACACTTTAAACAAGAACACAAAATATGAATATCTCTGAATCGATACCAAATTGCATATGTTAACCAGTAAGGAAAGGCAGAAAGTCGGGCGGAGCCGACTATATAATACCCTACACCTCCCTAACAATGCAATAAGGGTCATTGCCATAATAATTTGGAATATTTGGTAAATGGGTAGAAACATATTATCTAATTCGGAAACGATAATCGCTAAATTAAGCAATATTCGTTCCTAAATTGAGAAACATCTTTCTGGAAAATTTTAATGATCGGAAGTAAAATACAACTTCTATAGCGGTTTTATACCAAATCAGGAGGAACAATCAATATAAATCTGAACCGATCTTCCCTGAATACTCATTCATGTAAAAAGACCTCCTTCTGTCGAATTTCGTACTGATCGCATATAAAATACAGTCTCTACAGCGCCTACATGTCAAATCGGGGGTAACGTATATATGGGGGCTATATCTAAATCTGAACCGATTTCTTCCAAATTTAACAGTGTTCATTCATATAATAAGAAACCTCTTTCTGCCGAATTTCATACTGATCGGATATAAAATAACATTTTTACAGCGCTTACAAGTCAAATCGGCGGTAACGTATATATGGGGGCTATATCTAAATCTGAACCGATTTTCTCCGAATTTAGCAGTATTCCTTCATGTAATAAGAAACCTCTTTCTGCCAAATTTTGCACTGATCGGATATAAAATACAGTTTTTACAGCGCTTACATGTCAAATCGGGGGAAACATATATATGGGGGCTATATCTGAATCTGAACCGATTTTCTCCGAATTTAGCAGTATTCCTTCATGTAATAAGAAACCTCTCTTTGCCGAATTTCGCACTGATCGGATATAAAATAACATTTTTACAGCGCTTATATGTCAAATCGGGGGTAACGTATATATGGGGGCTATATCTAAATCTGAACCGATTTCTTCCAAATTTATCAAAGTTCATTTATGTAATAAGAAACCTTTTCCTGCCGAATTTCATACTGATCGGATATAAAATAAAGTTTTTACAGCGCTTACATGTCAAATCGGGGCTAACATATATATGGGGGCTATATCTAAATCTGAACCGATTTTAACCAAATTCAATAGGGATCGTCCTTGGGCCAAAAAAAAGATATGTGTAAAGTTTCGTCCAGATCGGACCATAATTGCGACCTGTACTTTGATTACAAGAATACATGCACAGACAGACAGACGGACAGACAGACGGACAGACAGACAGACAGACAGACGGACAGACGGACATAGCTAAATCGACTCAGAAAGTGATTCTAAGTCGATCGGTATAATAAACGATGGGTCTATTTCTTCTCCTTTTTGGTGTTACAAACAAATGCACAAAGTTATAATACCCTGTACCACAGTGTGGTGTAGGGTATAATAAGGGCTGGGCTAAAATCCGATAAACCGGTTTAAATTTTTGTCTTATGATGACCAATTTTAAGCTTCTTGCTAAATTTTCAATAATGTTGTTAAAAAGTTGTTCATATTCAAGAAAACCGCATGAACCGGTTTTATACTGAATTCTGAAGATGATAGAGTGGTGTCTATCGAAACTGCAGTCAATTCTACCAAGCAATTAAAACTCTCTACCAATTTTTGTATTTGTTTCTATTACTTTCTGGGAATAGACAGAAAGTAAATGGAACATATGGTCTCAAACCAAAAAAAAAATAAATTCTGACTGAATAACAAAAGCACAGACCAACAATAAATAACAACAACACATACAAACACATGAGGTACGATGACGTCGGCATTAGCCGTTGGCAAAACTACATTTGTTTTCTACGTTTTTGCACTTAGCACAGTTTATAATGGAGGTTTCGATGTATAAATACATGAATTAGAAATGAGTTTCTTTCTCGACATTTGTGATTAGACAGAAATGACGAAATAATAAAATAATTGTAATTTTCGGACAAATAACTGGAAATTTTACCAAATATTCAACAAAAAGCCGGTTAAACCGGTTTAATGTATTTTCTATTGTCAAAAAAAAAACTAAAAAAATTGTAATCCTATTTTAAACAAGAAAGCACAAAAATCTGAGTTTATATAAATTTTTGTGTGTGAATAAGAATGTCTGGTTCTCTACAAAAAAACTTTAACCGGTTCAGATTTGTATCCTTTAAGGAATATTTTTAATTTTCCTGAAAAATACAAACAAAGAAATTAAAAAGTTTTTACAGAAAAATAACTACAAAAATTTTAATCATATTTTAAACAAGAAATCACAAAAATCTGAGTTTATATAAATTTTTGTGTGTGAATAAGGAATGACTGGTTCTCTGATTCTCTACAAAAAACCCTTTAACCTGTTCAGATTTGTGTACTTTAAGGAAAATTTTTAATTTTCCTGAAAAATACAAACAAAGAAATTAAAAAGTTTTTAATATTCAACAAAAACCCGAATGAACATGATTTATCATTGTTTTCTAATGTCAAATGAAATACTAAATTATAATAACAGTTTTCTGAATTGATAATAACAAATTTATAGATGGGAATCTTTACAATAATCCCTTGAACCGGTTCGGCCTTTTAACTACTCATGAGGAAATAATGAAACACATTTATATTTATGAAAAATTTCGAAATTCCTAAGAAAGACACTCATATTTAATAGAAAACCGAAAGAATTATTAATAATAAAAAAAAATCGAAAATGTTTGCACATTTTGCCAAGATGGGGAAACAACAAAACCGCATGAACTGGTTTTCTATGTTTTTTCTATTGTCAATTGAAATTATGTGAATTATGGATACATTTCTTTAAACAATTTTAAAACAGGTTTATATTATTTAATAGACCAAAATTACTAAATAATGAATAAATTTAATTTTCCGCCAAAATGCCATATATTTTGCTAGGAAACATTCAACAAAAAACCCGTATGAACCGGTTTTATGTTTGTTTTTTATGTCAAATAAACTACAAAATTGTAATCGCATTTTGAAGAAGAAAACAAAAAAAATTGTTTCTGAATCGATACTAAATTTTGTTGTCAAATAAGCGAAAGGTTTCCCTAAAAAACCCATTAAACCGGTTCAGTTTTTTGTCTTAAAATAACAAACTTCAATTTTCCAGAAATATAAAAAAAAAATCGTTAAAAATTTCTTCATATTTAACAAAAATGCACATAGGTTTTTCAGCTGTGAATTAAAATTTTATGAATCAAAGACAAGTTTTTTTTAAAAAGGTTACAAACAATTTTTGGTTAGACAAAATAAAGAAAAATTTAAATTTTGCCCTTTTTCAAGAAAACTCATACTGCAGAAGTTATGAGAATTACGCTGAAAAAAATTGCTTCTGTAGTATATTGTGCCAAACATATTCTGCTTGAAATATACAAATGTTTAGGGTACATTCTAAATATATTATATTTGATACACACAAAAATTATATTTTTGGGAAGATTTTGTTCTAAACAAATCTTAATTTCCGACCTAATAGTTTTTACGTAGAACTATTATTTACAACACAAATATTTATCTGCATTTTAGTATTCTGAATATGTAAGTTAGGTTAGGGTGGCAGCCGTATTTTTTTTACAAGCTCACATAGACCAGTTTAGATCCCTAGTGTTACCACGGGCTGAAATGCCCCTCATCGAAACCAACCTGTTTGATATACAAATTTATCGATAGTACGAATATCGGTACTGGAAAGATTAGTTAGGCTGCCTAGAAAGGCCGACCCCAGTATGTCCAGTCGTCGTTTACTCAGAGCGGGGCAGTCGCATAGCAAGTGCTCAATGATCTCCACTTCTTCCTCATCTCCACAGCTTTTGCCGAAGTCATTAGAGTCAATACCCAATCTTTTGGCGTGTTCGCCGATCAAGCAGTGTCCCGTCAGAACTGATACTAACGTAGACAATCTTTGCCTTTCTAGTGCGAGGAGATATTTTGATATTCTCAGGTCATACCTTGTCCAGATTTGTCTAGCTACCCTGCAGGTGCCGATTTGTGTCCATCTTTCGTTGGACTGCCTGATTGCCTCAGCCAAAGCTTGCACGTGGATAGTGGCGCACCAATATATGCAAATTCTTTGAGAATTTGTAATGTCGTCCCTTTCCTAGCAAGTTCATCGGCTTTGCAGTTCCCCGGGATATCCCTATGCCCAGGCACCCATATGAGGTGTATATTAAACTGCTCAGCCATCTCGTTAAGAGATCTGCGGCAGTCGAGGGCTATTTGTGAATTTAGGGATGTGGCCTCCAAAGAATTAATGGCAGTCTGGCTGTCCGAGTAAATGACAACGCCAGTGTTGGTTACTATGTTGCGACTCAGCCACTTGGCTACTTCCTATATTGCCATTATTTCGGCTTGATAGACGCTGCAGGTATCTGGTAGTCTGTGAGGTATATCCAAACTAAGCTCTGCACAGTGTACTCCGAAGCCAACCTTTTCATCAAGCTTCGAACCATCCATGTAAAAGTGGAGAAAGTAAAAGATCTGCCATCCCATTCATCCCTGGCTGGTATCATAGTGATGTAGTTCCTCTCAAAGGTGCGCACCGTTGATATATAGTCCACTCGGTCTGTTACCATAGCACTTGACTTTGATATCCTCATGTGACCGTAGTTCTTGTACCTCCACATTGATAGGCAGTTTAATCTTATTGCTGCTTTGGTTGCAACTTCTCTCGCCACAATATTAATCGGCAGTATATGGAGTAGGGCTTGTAGAGACTCGGTCGCTGTAGTCCTTAAGGCTCAGCTTATGCTCTGGCAGGCTGTTCTCTGAACCTTTGTTAGTAACTTGGTGATGATTAATTTGTCAGTTGCCGTCCACCATACCACAATGACGTATAACAGTATTGGACGAACTGCTATATATGTGGACGATTTTAGGAGAGAGGCCCCACCGCGATCCGACAGCCTTTTTGCTGGAATATAAGTCGACGTTGGCCTTCCTTACACGTTTCAATGTGTTAAGTCTAAATAACAGTTTTCTATATAAAATTATTCCTAAAAATTGTGCACTTTCAGAAAAGACTAGCTCTGTTCCATTTATCCGAGGTGGAGGGTCCACATGTGGGACATTATTCATCCTAGTAAAGAGAACCAATTCTGTCTTGTTTGGGTTAACGCCCAAACCGCTGCTTCTGGCCCATCTAGCCAATTTGTTCAGAGCCAGCTGTAGAATGTCTCGGAGGACGTTTTTGAATTTGCCACTCACTGAAATTGCCACGTCGTCCGCATATGCCACGACCTTGCAGCCACAACGTTCTAGATCTTGCAGGATTTCATTCACCGCTAGGTTCCAAATTAGTGGAGACAGTACTCCTCTTTGTGGGGTCCCTCTGCTTACAAACCTCTTTGTGGGGTCCCTCTGCTTACAAAGCAGACTTTGAATTAGTCTAATCAAACTAGAGTTAACTTTTAGATGTGAGAGTGCCGCAATTACTGCATCTGAGTGAATGTTGTTAAAAGCCCCTTCTATGTCAAGAAATGCTACCATGGTGAATTCCTTGAAATGCAGGGATGATTCGATAGTGCTCACAAGTTCGTGCAGGGCTGATTCTGTACACTTCCCCCTATTGTAAGCATGTTGGTTCACCGACAGGAGTTTTGTATCCAGGTTTTCTATAATGAAATAATAAGAAAAGTCTTTCCAGATCTTTCCATAGAAAGGAGGATAGGCTAATTGGTCTGAAGTCTTTTGGCCTAGTGTGTGATATCTTCCCGCTTTGGGTATGAATACCACTTTGGTATACCTCCATCGATTCGGGATGTATGAAAGCCTGAAAGCCCTTTCTCCAGCCAGGCGATAATATACTTTAACATTTTCTGCATTTCTGCTGGAGTGATGGCATCTGGTCCAGGTGACTTGAAGGGCTCAGAGCTATTAATAGCCCAGCTTATTCTGGATCTCTCAGTCAACAAGCTAGCACCGCTCGCAGTCCACTCGCATTCTAGTTGGTCTTGTTCATCTTCGGGTTCTGTTGGTGAGTTCCCCGGGAAAAGTGTGTCGAGCAGTACATTGAGCGACTGCTCGCTGTTTTTGGTCCAATTATTTGCCTCATCCTGCAAGTAACCCACTGTACAGGGTGAAGTAGATAGTATTTTCCTCAGCCTTGCGGCGTCGGAGACCTTTTCCACTTGGCCACAGAAGGTATACCAAGAGCGTCTTTGCGACTTTTTAAGCTCCTTCTAATAGATCTTGAGTTGCTCTTTATAGGCATCCCAAACCTAAGCGACCCCAGTAGATTTAGCCTTGTTGAATAGCATGTTGCAGGTCTTTTTCATAGCCGTTAGCTCAGAAGTCCACCATTGGGGTTTAGTTTTACCCTTGTACCTTGTTTTTGGACAGGCTACGAGTATCGAAAGCACATATCAATACCTCAATTCTAAGCTATGCTAAGTGCAAATGGTAGTTTTTCAGAAGAGGCGATTAAAGTTTGATGATTTTTTTAAATTTGTGTGGAATTCCTTTGTAGTGGAAATCGATTGACCTGAACTGTTTTGTGAATAACTTTGGATTGGGTTGACGTATAAACACCAAATTTTGACTGAATATAATTTGGAATATTTAGAAGTTAAAAATGCAATCTCCCTAAAAACATGCTAAGTCGACTTAGCATGTTTTAGAATGGAGGTATCGATATTAACTATTTTTCCTTTAACCAATCAATTATTTCTAATTAATTAAATTTTTGAAGGATTAGCAAAATTATGAATATATTTTTCGCGTAACATTTATTAGAGCTCCCAAATAAAAAAACCAAAAACCCGGTTTTCTGAACCGAATAACCGGTTTTATAAAAACCGAAAAACCGGGTTTTGAAAACCAGTTTAACATTTTGTAAGGAAACTAAAAATTATTTTTTTCTTATTTGAGGAATTAATATTTTCCAAAAAAGATATAAAGGCATAAAACACTTTTGTTCATTAAATAAACAATAGGATACTTCATAGCCTTTATTTCAAAGTTTTTTTCGTGCAGCTTCGCTACATACGCTACACGTTCATTTGCAGCTTGTCAAGATTTTCTAATTGTATTCAGTATCATTTTCTAAAGCATTGTAATTCAATTTGAGGTATAATAGTTCTGCTAAAAGAGAGGCAAAAAATAAAGAAACTCAAATGACATTATTTACACTTGTTATACAAAAGCATTTTGCCAAGCATATCATTGGCCACAAAACGGGGCTTTCAAATGCAACTGACGCTGGTGTTGGCGATGGCGATGGCATACTCAATGCTATATTTTTCAAAAGATTTCAAATAGAAAAAAGTCGTCCGATTTTTTCCTTTCCTTTGAATGAAGCAGTTGTAGTTGTATGAAGGTTAGAGTATGGCTTTTATTTGCTTAGAGCAAACACGAGTTTCAACAAAAAAAAAAAAAAAGTTGCAAAGCTTTGTGTTTGATTTCAGATTTTTATTCAGCAGATGCATTTTGTATTTCCTCCACTTGTTCCTCTTCATTCCACGGCTATGTTTTTGCCATCTTTGAGCAATATTTGCTTTGCGCTCGCTCGTTGCAACGGTGTACTCGTAGCTATAGTATGAGGCGGCGATTTGTTTGCCGTTTCTGGTCGGTTTGCCATTGTTGAGGGCTATAATTGTTTAATTGCTGGTTAGACATGTGCATGAATGAACGGTTGGGTGTTTTGGTGTGCTGGGTTGTCATGTTCATTGGGTGACAATTAAAAGGCGGTGTTAACATTGGCGGGGTGTAGAATTTTAAATGCAATGAAGGCTGGTTGAAGGTTCAAGGGCGGTCCGCTCGATGGATTTTATTAAATATTACAACAGTGGTATTTATGGCTCAAAACCCATATTTTGGAGCGACCTCTATATGGGGGCTATATCAAAACATTGACCGATATGGCCCATTTGCAATCCCAAACAACCTGCAACTATAAGAAATATTCCCAGCAAATTTGATCAACCTAGCTCTAACGGGCTGTAGCGTGATTTCAACAGACAGACAGGCGGACGGACATGGCTAAAACGTCTTAGGGCTCAAATATGATATTCTCTGGTAGTTATACCCTACACCACACTGTGGTACAGGGTATTATAAGTTTGTTTCACGGCAGATGTTTGTAACACCTGAAAAGTATACCGATCGAGTCAGAATCACTAGCTGAGTCGATTTAATGATGTCCGTCCGTCCGTCTGTCCATGTAAAGTTGTTCGTCGACTACAGGTCGCAATTTCACTCCGATCGTTCTGAAATTTTGCAGTTTAGAGTATTTCGCGGCTGTTAAGATCGCTATTGAATTTGGTTGAAATCGGTTCAGATTTAGATATAGCTCCCATATATATCTTTCGTCCGATTTGGCCCTTTAGTCCTATAGAAGCTGTATTTTACATCCAATCGTTTTGAAATTTAGAATGGTAGAGTTTATTGATCCATGAACCAACACTACCGAATTTGAAGAAAATCGGTTAAGATTTAGCTATAGCTCCCATATATATGTTTCGTCCGATTTGGCCCTTTAGTTCTATAGAAGCTATATTTTACATCCAATCGTTTTGAAATTTAGAATGGTAGAGTTTCTTGATTCATGAACCAGCATTGCCGAATTTGAAGAAAATCGGTTAAGATTTAGCTATAGTTCCCATATATATGTTTCATCCGATTTGGCTCTTTAGATCCAATCGTTTTTATACCCTACACCACACTGTGGTACAGGGTATTATTTAAGTATAAAATGTCCCAAAAGTAAATTTATGTAAACAATTTATACATGAATTACAAAATTTATATATCAGAGTTATTCAATATTACGAGAGTGGTGTAGGGTATTATATAGTCGGCACCGCCCGACTTTAGCCTTTCCTTACTGGTTTGTTTCTAGAAATGAACTAGGGGGCAAAATGGTTTATATGTGACAAATATGAATATGTTCTGACATATCCCAACCCAGAGGTTCAGAAATTGGTACATTTTGAAACTGAAATGGGGATGGCAATATATGCTCAAATGTGACACTCTCTGCAAAAGAGGAGATGTTAAACCAACAAGAAGATTCAGAAATGCGTACCTATTGAAGTTGAAAGGAGCGCAAGAAATGCTCAAATGTGGTGCTCTCCAAATTTTGGGCCCAATTGTTGTACTCTCGCTCAATAACAAAATAAAAATGGATTGCCAACATTAGTCAAAAAGAGCAAACATTTGCCAAAAAGGGACAAATGGGTCCAAAAACGAACAAAAAGAGCAAAAAAGAGACAAAATTACTCAAAGAGGATCAAAAGGGTACTTAAATTGCACAAATGGACCAATAAAGAGTTCAAAGTGTCCAAAAGTGGACAGTTATGTTTTTTATTTTGTCTTCCAAAAAATATTTTCAAACCATTTTTTTGAGGTGCAAATTGGTCCAAAATGGAACAAGAAGAGCCAAAATTATTCAAAGTGGTTCAAAAAGGTACTAAAATTTCACAAATGGGCCAATAAAGAGACCAACGTGTTTAAAAGAGGACTTTTATGTTTTTTATTTTGTCTTTTAAAAAAATATGTTCATAATTTCAAAAAAATTTTTGAGGTGCCGTTTTTGCCCAAGAGACCCTAAATGGATTAAATTTTTCAATTACGAAATAAAAATGGTTTACCAAAATTCGTCAAAAAGAGCTAATATTTGCCAAAAAGGGTCAAATGGGTCCACAAAGGGACAGAAATAGGCAAAATTACTTGAAGTGGGTCAAAATGGTACCAAAAAGGTTGAGGTGCCGTATTTGCCTAAGGGAGCCGAAATGGATTAAAATTTCAATGACGAAATAAAAATTTCCAAAATTCGTCAAAAAGAGACAACATGTGCCAAAATGGGCAAATGGGCCCACAAAGGGACGGAAAGAGGCAAAATTACTCAAAGTAGGTCCAAATTGTTCCGGGTTTTGCCAAAAGAGGACTATTAAGTTTTTTATTTCGTCTAAAAAAATATTTTCATACTTTCAAACCATTTTTGAGGTGATATATTTGACCAAGAGGGCCGAAATGGGTTAAAATTTCAATGACGAAATAAAAATGGTGTCAAAATTGCCAAAAAGGCTCAAATCGGCCCACAAAGGGACAGAAATATGGAAAATTACTCAAAGCGGGACAAAATGGTACCAAAATTGCCGAAAATGACCTACAAAAGGGACAAATGTTTCCAAAAGAGACCTATTATGCTTTTTATTTCGTCTAAAAAAATAATTTCATAGTTTCAAACTATTTTTTGAGGTGTCTTATTGGAACAAGAGGGCAGAAATGGGTTAAAATTTCAGTGACAAAATAAAAACGAATTGCCAAAAAGAGCCAACATTTCCCAAAAGGCTCAAATCGGCCCACACAGGGACAGAAATAGGCAAAATTACTCAAAGCGGGTCAAAATGGTACCAAAATTGCCGAAAATGACCTACTTTTTATTTCGTCTAAAAAATAAATTTAAATTCAAATTTTTGAGGTGCCGTATTTGACCAAGAGGGCCGAAATGGGTTAAAATTTCAATGACGAAATATAAATGGATTGCAAAAATTCGACAAAAATAGCCAACTTTTGCCAAAAAGGGAAAAATGGGTCCACAATGGGACAGAAGTAGGCAAAATTACTCGAAGCGGGTCAAAATGGTACCAAAAAGGTTGAGGTGCCGTATTCGCCCAAAAGGGCTGAAATTGATTAAATTTTCAAAGAGAAATAAAAATAGATTGCCAAAATTCGTAAAAAGATCCAACATTTGCCAAAAGGGACCACAAAGGGACAGAAAGATGCAAAATAACTCAATGTGGGTCAAAATGGTAACGAAATTGACTAAAATGAGCTACAAAAGGGACAAATGTTTTCAAATGTGGACTATTAGGATTTTATTTCGTCCAAAAATAAAAATATTTCATAATTTCAAACCATGTTTTGAGGTGTCATATTGGACTAAGAGGGCCGCAATGGGTTAAAATTTCAATGACGAAATAACAATGGATCGCCAAAACTCGTCAAATGTGTCCAAAAAGAGAAAAAAAGAGCCAGAATAACTCAAAATAAACAAAAGTGTACCAAAATAGTCCAAAATTACCTATGGGTAATTGTAACCATTTTTGGAGATGCCATATTTGTCAAAATTTACCAAAAAGGGAGAAATGGGTCCAAAATAGGACCAAAATAAAAGGCCAATAAGTGTCAATGTCAAGGTCACAATTTCAAATTCCTTTTTGAAGTAGTATATTTGCCCAATATCGAAAAGAGCTAAAATTTTCCAGAATGGACCAATAAGGGCCAAAGAGATCCGAAAGGGTAAAATTTGTCCAAAAAGGTACAAACGGATCCATAAATTGTCAAAATATAACAAATGCGATGATAATTTTTGTTCATTTTGTCTTCTCGAAAAATATATGTAATATCAAATAATTTTTTGACGAGCTAAGGGCCAAAACAAGCCCAAACCTATAGAGGGACAAACGGGCTATTATGTTTTTTTATTTCTTCTTCTAAAACATAATTTCATTATTTCAGACCATTTGTCAAAATTTTAAAATAATATATATTATTTCAAATAATTTTTTGACGAGATAAGGAACAGAAAAAGCACAAAAGGGCAAAAAAATTACCAAAAAGGGACAAATGAGTACATGTGATTTCAAATGAGTACAAAATTTAACAAAATTGTATAATAAATACGACAATTAGGTCTTTTATTTCACTTTCTGGAAAAATTCATGTAATTTCAAATCCCTTTTGCGGTACCATATTTGCAAAAATGGCCAATGTTTGTCAAGGAGCCAACATTGCTCAAAATGGGCCAATAAGGGATAAAAGGGTGCAATTTGCCCCCACAGGCTCTGGTCTTTCGCTGCAAAACCTATTAGAATATAAATTTACTTTGTGTTGTAATTCATATAAATAAATAATGATTCGTACGTTTTAGGTAGCAAATTTTTCGAATAAGGGTCAAAAAGATACAAAATTTTCCAAACGGGAAACGGGTCCAAAAATAAACAAATTCCAATAAAGGGGACAAAATGGCCCAAATATTATAATCTCACCAAAAAGAGCAAACGGGAAACCGGGCCAAAAATTAACAAATTCGAAAAAAGGGGACAAAATGGACCCAAATAAGATGATCTCAACCAAATATAGATAATACTATAACGATAATTCGAACTAATAATTCGTACATTTTGTGGTAGCATATTTGTCAATAGAGCCAATAAGGGACAAAAAGATCCGAAATTAGCCAAAAAGGTGCAACAAGGTGCAAAAAGTTGCAAAATGGGACAATATAGAACAAATCCGACAATTATGTCTTTTATTTCATCTTTTTAATAAAAATACATGTTATTTCAAACCATTATTTGAGGTATCATATTTGTACAAAAGGGTCCAGAATTTCGCAAAAAGGGACAAACGGGTTGGAAAAAGCAAAATGGAACAAAATATAAGAAATACGACAATGATGTTTTTTATTTCATTTTCTTCGAAAAAAAAATAATTTAATTTAAAAATACTTTTTGAGGTACCATATTTGCCCAAAAGGGCCTCGTAAAAGTGTAAAGATGAGCCAAGAATGGATAAACGGGTGCAAAAGGGACAAATTATAACAAATACGACTATTATGTTATTATTTCGACTTCTCGAAAAAATACATGTAATTTTAAATCAATTTTTGAAGTAAAATGGCCAACAGACCAAAATTGCAAAAAACTATGAAAGGGGGACAAATCTAACTAATGTTATTATATCGTCTTCTGGAAGAAAAAAAATGTTAATTCAAATCGCTCTTTGAGGTACCATATGTACCCAAAAGGGTCAATGAAACTCAAAAATATGCAAAAAGTGTAAACATTTTTCAATATAGGCTAAAAAGGAACAAACGGGTCCAAAATGGTACAAAATTACAAATACAACTATTAGGTTTTTTTATTTCATATTCTAGAATAAACAAGTAATTTGAAATCATTTAAAATCTTATTTTTAGATATTACAAAAAAAAAAACAAAATATGTAATATTACAAAAACTTTAATTTAAATTCCCATTCTTAATAATTTTTTTTTAATTCCCGTTGTCAATAAAATGTCTGTGCTTTCTTAAATTCGGGTTTTTATACATTTTAATAATAATATTTCTACATATTATTGTATTTTCTTTTGTTTCATAATACTTTTATTAAATTCTTAAAAGATATGAATATTTTAATATACATTTTTAAGTCATTTTGCTTTCTATCTTGGCAATTCAACGTGTGCTCCTCTTCTTTATTAGTGTTGTCATTGTCATTAGTTTAATTGACCGCACTCTTTATTAGTGACGTTTACCCAGAGCGTTTAGTTTTATTTTGTTTTGGTTTCATTTCGTCACTTTTTTTTTCTTCTGTTTTATTTTTCTGTTATTTTTGCTGGACGACTGTAATGGTTTATTAAATACTCAAATGCCCACATAGCAATTATTGCTGGAACAGCAAAATCAATTAGGAGAAGTAAGTGTAAATGGACGTTAACCCAGCAAACAATTTGGGGAGGAAGGATAATATATAGGAAATCCAATGACAATTTTTAAAAAATGTAATTTTTGAATTTTGATTTTTTTTCAAAAAAAACATTAAAAATATATTTTATATTTTTAAATTAAATTTGCAACTTTTGAAATTTGTAAAAAAAATATAGTTTTTTTTCTGGAATGGTGTATCGATTTGAACAATTCTTTGAACATTTTAACAAAATTATGCATATTTGGGGAGGAAGGAAATTCCTATATCTTATAGGAAATCCACTGAAAATTTTTATAAAATTTAATTTTTGAATTTTGATTTTTTTTCAAAAAATCTATTAAAACTATATTTTACATTTTTAAATTTAAATGGTTCAAAAAATTGCTTCAACCGATACAACGTTCCATAACAGCACCAAAAAAAGTATTTTCAAATTTCAAAAGATGCCAATTCAATCTTTTGAAATTTGAAAATACTTTTTTTGGTGCTGTTATGGAACGATGTATCGGTTGAAGCAATTTTTTTAACCATTTAAATAAATTTAGCTAATTTGCGGATTTTTTTAAAATTTTATATTTACATTAGTTTAAAAAGATCGTATGGGCCAATTTTTTCAAATTCGATTTTTTTTTAATTTTTTTTCTATAGGAATATGTAAAATCAAATTAACGATATGTTCGATATATTTACGAGTATATAAAAATTTGTATTCTTTTACATTTTTAACTTGTGTTATATGGATTCGTTGTACTTCCCACAATTTGTTTGCTGGGTTATCAGGAGTATCACTACGACTACTGTCTCATTGCTGTGGGGGAGTGTTGTCATGTGTCAATTACCTTGTCACTCGAGTAGAGTGGAAGAATTTGGAATTTATCATTTCTAAGCTGTTTGTCTTATGTTAGGAGAGACGACAAAATGGCAAGAATTTTTGGTCACTTCTACTCAATGTTTAAAGCTAAAGAAAAAAAAAATGTGTCAAGAAATAATGTTACAATTTTTTCTTGATAATTTAATAAAATTAAATTAGCTTTTTTTCATTAAATATAAATAATTTTTATATTTAAGCATTTATTCTTTTAAGGTTGTTTTTAATGATGATTTTCTTATTTTAAATTAAATTTATTTTTATAAAGAAAGCTTAGCTATAATTTTTTTTAATTATTAAAAGAAAAACATCTGCTATTTTTTTTCAATAAATTAAATTTTTTTGAGAAAAATTCTTAGAAATTTTTTAATTCCAGAAAATTTCTTTGAAATTTTATATTTATAAAAAATTTCTTCGAAATTTTGTATTTATAAAACATTTCTTCGAAATGTTGTAGTTATAGAAAATTTCTTCGAAATTTTGTATTTATAGAAAACTTCTTCGAAATTTTGTATTTATAGAAAATTTCTACGAAATTTTGTATTTATAGAAAATTTCTACCAAATTTTGTATTTATAGAAAATTTCTACCAAATTTTGTATTTATAGAAAATTTCTACCAAATTTTGTATTTATCAAAATTTCTTCGAAATTTTGTATTTATCAAAATTTCTTCGAAATTTTGTATTTATAGAAAATTTCTTCAAAATTTTGTATTTATAGAAAATTTCTTCGAAATTTTGTATTTATAGAAAATTTCTTCGAAATTGTATATTCATAGACAATTTCATCGAAATTTTGTATTTATAGAAAATTTTATCGAAATTTTGTATTTATAGAAAATTTCTTCGAAATTTTGAATTTATAGAAAATTTCTTCGAAATTTTGAATTTATAGAAAATTTCTTCGAAATTTTGTATTTATAGACAATTTCTTCGAAATTTTGTATTTATAGAAAATTTCTTCGAAATTTTGAATTTATAGAAAATTTCTTCGAAATTTTGTATTTATAGAAAATTTCTTCAAAATTTCGTATTTATAGAAGATTTCTTCGAAATTTTGTATTTATAGAAAATTTCTTCGAAAATTTGTATTTATAGAAAATTTCTTCGAAAATTTTTGCGAAATTTTGTATTTATAGAAAATTTATTCAAAATTTTGTATTTATAGAAAATTTCTTCAAAATTTTGTATGTATAGAAAATTTGTTCGAAATTTTGTATTTATAGAAAATTTCTTCGAAATTTTGTATTTATAGAAAATTTCTTCGAAATTTTGTATTTATAGAAAATTTCTTCGAAATTTTGAATTTATAGAAAATTTCTTCGAAATTTTGTATTTATAGAAAATTTCTTCAACATTTCGTATTTATAGAAGATTTCTTCGAAATTTTGTATTTATAGAAAATTTCTTCGAAAATTTGTATTTATAGAAAATTTCTTCGAAAATTTTTTCGAAATTTTGTATTTATAGAAAATTTATTCAAAATTTTGTATTTATAGAAAATTTCTTCAAAATTTCGTATTTATAGAAGATTTCTTCGAAATTTTGAATTTATAGAAAATTTCTTCGAAATTTTGAATTTATAGAAAATTTCTTCGAAATTTTGTATTTATAGAAAATTTCTTCGAAATTTTGTATTTATAGAAAATTTCTTCGAAATTTTGAATTTATAGAAAATTTCTTCGAAATTTTGTATTTATAGAAAATTTCTTCAAAATTTCGTATTTATAGAAGATTTCTTCGAAATTTTGTATTTATAGAAAATTTCTTCGAAAATTTGTATTTATAGAAAATTTCTTCGAAAATTTTTGCAAAATTTTGTATTTATAGAAAATTTATTCAAAATTTTGTATTTATAGAAAATTTCTTCAAAATTTTGTATGTATAGAAAATTTGTTCGAAATTTTGTATTTATAGAAAATTTCTTCGAAATTTTGTATTTATAGAAAATTTCTTCGAAATTTTGTATTTATAGAAAATGTCTTCGAAATTTTGTATTTATAGAAAATTTCTTCGAAATTTTGTATTTATAGAAAATTTCTTCGAAATTTTGTATTTATAGAAAATTTCTTCGAAATTTTGTATTTATAGAAAATTTCTTCGAAATTTTGTATTTATAGAAAATTTCTTCAAAATTTTGTATTTATAGGAAATTTCTTCAAAATTTTGTATTTATAGGAAATTTCTTCGAAATTTTGTATTTATAGAAAATTTCTTCGAAATTTTGTATTTATAGAAAATTTCTTCGAAATTTTGTATTTATAGAAAATTACTTCGAAATTTTGTATTTATAGAAAATTACTTCGAAATTTTGTATTTATAAAAAACTAGCGGACCCGGCGAACTTCGCCTCGCCCCAATTTAACGCCTTCAGATAAACTCCAGAGTGATAATAAAACACAGATAGTTAAAATTTTAATGCGATTTGTTTAAAAGGAATCGAAATCAGTAGAGATAAATCGAATCAGATGATAAACAACAAACAACGAAGACAGAAGACAGGCAGCGTACAGATGACCGTGCGAAAAACAGGGAAATTCGAGATTAATTCCACAGACTTCCTACGATTGGTTTTGAGATTTATTGATTGTCATCGCAAAAGCCAATCGTACAGGGAACTGAATCCGCTTGAATTGGAATGAAAGATCAGTTGGAATAATCGGAATTCGTGGGATAAGGACTTCCTCTCCTTTGAATTTTCCCTTGATGATCGTCGCCTGAATCACATTGTCCATCAGTTTCATAATGGACAACCGCGAACTATGCACAATTTCGGATGATTCAGATTCCGCAACATGATTATGATCGATTCCACCTTCAGCTGCAAATTATGCGGCGGAGCTCCTGGCACATCAAGCGAGTTCGATTTTACTTTGAATAATAAAATTCATGCTATCGACGTCCTTATTCTTCGCTGCTAATATTGCCCATTCACTAATCTAATCGAGATTTGGAAACACTTTGGTGATGAGTTCCTCGTTCGACGATGTGAACTCGCAAAAATTTGCCGGGAACAATATCAATGCAGTGGAAACATCAATAGTAATTTGGCCATTGCCAAGCGCCAACAGTTGTTTCGAGAATTCAAGAGCCGATGAGTCGTTCTGCAACGCGACTCTCATGTTCGTGGTCAATTTCAACTTCTTGACATAACTTCTTGACATGCAGCCACAAAGACCACTATTTCAGGCATGCATTAATTTCATCGGCAGTAGATTTCGGGATGACGGGAAGCGTTTGACGAAAATCTCCGGAGAGCAATATCAGACTCACCAAATTGTCTCAAAGCACGTCGTAAATCCTTCATTTCGTACTGATCGGTCAATTGCCTCCAGAGCTCGTTTATGCGCCATCGTGCATTAATCCGAAATTATGATTTGCAATGCCCGCAATCCAATAAGATAACCTTACCTCTTATACTCAAACTTATTATCTGAAAAAATGTTCGAATTGATAAATATCGTGAATTTTAATTGATCGTAATGCTTGTACCGTTTGCCGATGTGATACCCGAAATCAGTGTAACAATACGCAAAACTCGAATGAATTGCACCAAGAAAAATAGCACATACTCGTACATATGTTTAATAGAAAACTTTTTTGTTTAATAGAAAATTAATAAAAAAAATTTGGATTGAAAAAGAGAGCAGTAGATAGGAACAGTAGGAATCTCGCAAGAAATAGCATTTTTCGATTTTCCCAATTTTCCGACTTTTCCGGAGGGTTTTCCCAAAATTTTCTTTTGTAACAACCTTCTCCAGGCAAATACGAACAACTGAAAAAAAATTGAGCCAAATCGCTCCAGCCGTTCTGACGTGATGCCATTACACAGATGGACCGTTTCATTTTTATATATATAGATTTCTTCAAAATTTTGTATTTATAGAAAATTTCTTCGAAATTTTGTATTTGTAGAAAATTTCTTCGAAATTTTGTATTTATAGAAAACTAGCTGAGCCCGGTGCGCTTCGCTGCCCATGTCAAAATTAGCGCTGTAGAAACTGTATTTTATATCC
This sequence comes from Eudasyphora cyanicolor, assembly GCA_963930755.1. NCBI lineage: Eukaryota > Metazoa > Arthropoda > Insecta > Diptera > Muscidae > Eudasyphora > Eudasyphora cyanicolor. The sequence continues at coordinate 274,196,809 of OZ005736.1, read as the reverse complement.
GATCAGTACGAAATTCGGCAGAAAGAGGTTTGTTATTACATGAAGGAATACTGCCAAATTCGGAGAAAATCGGTTCAGATTTAGATATAGCCCCCATATATATGTTACCCCCGATTTGAAATTCTAGCGCTGTAGAAACTGTATTTTATATCCGATCAGTAAGAAATTCGGCAGAAAGAGGTTTCTTATTACATGAAGGAATACCGCAAAATTCGGAGAAAATCGGTTCAGATTTAGATATAGCCCCCATATATATATGTTACCCCCAATTTGACATGTAAGCGCTGTAGAGACTGTGTTTTATATCCGATCAGTCCGAAATTCGACAGAAACAGGTTTATATTTTACATGAATGAGTATTCAAGGAAAATCGATTCAGATTTATATATAACCTCCATATATATGTTCCTCCAGATTTGATTACCAAGCGCTATAGAAGTTGTACTTTACTTCCGATCATTACAAAGTTCTCCAGAAAAATGTTTCTCAAGTTAGGAACGAATATTGCTTAATTTAGCGATTATCGGTTCAAAATAAGATATATATACACACACACACACCACATTTACCAATTATTCCAAATTATTATCGCAATGACCCTTATCGCATTGTTAGGGAGGTGTAGGGTATTATATAGTCGGCCCCGACCGACTTTCTGCCTTTCCTTACTGGTATTAGTAATACATTCAGTGAATGAAAAAATACCGAATTCAGTGGAAAGTTCAGAAAATAGAAATGTATACTTCTAAAATTTCCAAATTCTTGTTTTATTGGTCATGCATCACATTATCATATTGCGATTGTATTGGAGTGAGCAGCTGTAATTATCGCATACCGAGCATTTTTGTTCATGTATTTCCTATATAATACTTGCAAGATATATCAAAATATGGGCTGGGCCACGCCCACTGGTCCTATTCCGCCCATTTGTAAGCCAATCAAGTAGATTGCTACCAGATACATATACGCAAAATTTCAACACTCTCGCTAACAAAATGAGCAAGATAATTCAATTTAAAAATTTGGCTTATATGGGCGGTGGCACGCCAATTGGTCAGATCCCGCCAATTTTTGGACCAATCACGTGGACTGTCACCAAATACATATGTACAACATTACAGCACTCTAGATAAAAAATTGTGCAAGATATATCAATTTCGAAATTTGGCTTATAAGGGCGGGGCCACGCCCATTGTTCCGATCCCGCCCATTTTCTGACCAATCCCGCAGACTGCCACCATATACATATACACAAAATTCCAGCACTCTCGCTAACATATTGTGCAAGATATATCAATTTCAAAATTTGGCTTATATGGGCGGGGCCAAGCCCATTGGTCCGATCCCGCCCATTTTTTGACCAATTACGTAGAATGCCACCAGATACATATACGCAACATTGCAGCACTCCCGCTAGCAAATTGTGCAAGATATCAAAATTTCAAAATTTGGTCTATGTGGGCGGGGCCACGGCCATTAGGTCGATCCCGCCCATTTTTGGACCAATCACGTAGACTGCCACCAGATACATATACACAAAATTACAGCATTCTCGCTACTAAATTGTGCAAGATAGCTCAATTTTGGGTTATATGGGCGGGGCCACGCCCTTTGGTCAGATACCGCTCATTTTTAGGCCAATCACGTAGGCTTCCACCAGACACATATACACAAAATTACAGCACTCTCTCTAACAAATTGTGCAAGATATCTAAATTTCAAAATTTGGTCAATGTGGGCGGGGCCACGCCTATTGGTCCGAACCCGCCCATTTTTGGACCAATCACGTAGATCGCCAACGGATATATATACACAAAATTCCAGGTCTCTCGCTAACAAATTGTGCAAGATATCACATTTTAAAAATTTGGCTTATATGGGCGGTGCCACGCCCATTGGTTCGATCCCGCCCGTTTTTGGATCAATCACGTGGACTGCCATCAGATACATATGTACAACATTACAACACTCTAACTAACAAATTGTGCAAGATATAACAATTTCAAAATTTGGCTTATATGGGCGGGGCCACGCCCATTGGTCCGGTCCCGCCCATTTTTTGACCGATTACGTAGAATGCCACCAGATACATATACGCAACATTGCAGCACTCTCGCTAACAAATTGTGCAAAATATCTCAATTTCAAAATTTGGCTTATATGGGCGGGGCCACGCCCATTGGTCCGACTCCGCCCATTTTTGGAAAATTCACATTATCTGCCACTAAATGCATACACAAAAAATTTCAGCACTCTAGCTAAAAAATTTTCTTAATATCAAAATTGGACCCCTATGGGCGGGTCCACGCCCACTGGATATATCGAAAATTCAAGTACCCTATTTTTCTATAAATACGAAATTTCGAAGAAATTTTCTTTATATACAAAATGTCGAAGAAATTTTCTATAAATACAAAATTTCGAAGAAATCTTCTTCTTCTAAAAATTTGGATTTCTAGAAAGTTTCTTAGAATTTTTTTATTTATAGAAAATTTCTTTTTTTATTTATAAAAAATGTCATAGATTTTTCTATTTATAAAAAATGTCTTAGATTTTTTTATTTATAGAGAATTTTTGAGAACATATTTATTTATATAAAATTTATTATACATATATATTATTTATAGAAAATATAATAATATAATAATATAATACCCTGTACCACAGTTTGTTTCACGGCAGATGTTTGTAACACCTGAAAATAACACAGCTAGACCAGCCTTAAAGTATACCGATCGACTCAGAATCACTAGCTGAGTCGATGTCCGTCCGTCCGTCCGTCCGTCTGTCCATGTAAAGTTGTTCGTCGACTACAGGTCGCAATTTCACTCCGATCGTTCTGAAATTTTGCAGTTTAGAGTATTTCGCGGCTGTTAAGATCGCTATTGAATTTAGTTGAAATCGGTTCAGATTTAGATATAGCTCCCATATATATGTTTCTTCCGATTTGGCCCTTTAGTCCTATAGAAGTTTTATTTTACATCCAATCGTTTTGAAATTTAGAATGGTAGAGTTTCTTGATCCATGAACCAACATTGCCGAATTTGAAGAAAATCGGTTAAGATTTAGCTATAGCTCCCATATATATGTTTCGTCCGATTTGGCCGTTTAGTCCTGTAGAAGCTGTATTTTACATCCAATCATTTTGAAATTTAGAATGGTAGAGTTTCTTGATCCATGAACCAACACTGCCGAATTTGAAGAAAATCGGTTAAGATTTAGCTATAGCTCCCATATATATGTTTCGTCCGATTTTGCTCTTTAGTCCTGAAGAAGCAGTATTTTACATCCAATCATTTTGAAATTTAGAATGGTAGAGTTTCTTGCTCCATCAACGAACAATACCGAATTTGAAGAAAATCGGTTAAGATTTAGCTATAGCTCCCATATACATATATGTTTCGTCCGATTTGGCCCTTTAGTTCTATAGAAGCTGTATTTTACATCTATTCGTTTTGAAATTTAGAATGGTAGAGTTTATTGATCCATGAAGCAACACTACCGAATTTGAAGAAAATCGGTTAAGATTTAGCTATAGCTCCCATATATATGTTTCGTCCGATTTGGCCGTTTAGTCCTGTAGAAGCTGTATTTTACATCCAATCATTTTGAAATTTAGAATGGTAGAGTTTCTTGATCCATGAACCAACACTGCCGAATTTGAAGAAAATCGGTTAAGATTTAGCTATAGCTCCCATATATATGTTTCGTCCGATTTTGCTCTTTAGATCCAATCGTTTTTATACCCTACACCACACTGTGGTACAGGGTATTATTTAAGTATAAAATGTCCCAAAAGTAAATTTATGCAAACAATTTATACATGAATTACAAAATTTATATATCAGAGTTATTCAATATTACGAGAGTGGTGTAGGGTATTATATAGTCGGCACCGCCCCTCTTTAGCCTTTCCTTATTGGTTTTTATTTGCAGAAAATTTCTTAAAATTTTTTTAATGTATAGAAAATTTCTTAGAAATTTTTTGTGTTTATAAAATGTTTTATTTATAGAAAAGTTCTTAGAATTTTTTTACGAGTATTTACAGAACAGAAATGTTTTTATTTTATGCTATTTTTTTCTATTTAGTTTTAAATTTTAATCCTTAATTTTAAACCTTTGGATGCTTTCCAAAATTTTCTAGAGTGTTTCTTGAACTTGTTATGTTCTTAAGATTTCTCCTTGAGTGTATCTGAAAATCGATTTAGAACTTTTGTGTAGACATCGCAATTGCGGATAGAATAATAACGTTGTGCAGAATTAGACGTTGTCATCGCCATTTTACAAACGTGAGCTAATTCCATTAGCTGTGATTAAAACAGCTCTAAATTATCCATGAATTCCAGAGGGAAATACTAAATAATTCACAAACTCAGAATATGTAACACGGAGCTGCAAAGATAAATTTTTCTAACAAAATAATGTTATAATATATAGGTTTTATATAAAACCGAAAACCTATATAATATATAGGTTTTAGAAATAAAATTTTCTGAATACTCGTATATTTATTTTACAAAATTGTTGAATGTTATAAAATCCTAACTACATTTTGTTGTTGTTGTTGTTCTTGTTGTATTTTTATTTTATTTTATTTTTTATTTTACTATGTTATCTTAAATAAAAAAAAAACAGTTTCTAAGTGTAACTAAAATTAACTAAGATTTGAAGTCTTACAACTCAACTTCTCCTTCCTTCTGCTGAGAAATAATGACCAAAAAACATAGCCGTAAAAAAAATGATGTATTGCTTCTTCTGCTAATGATGATGTGCTAAACATTAACTACTTCAAACATAAATTTTCTATATTCTTCCAAAAGACCTGCTTCGAAGCATAACAGTATAACGAAAGCTAATATTTTTATTTGTCTCTGCGTCTGAAGTATACAAAATTAAAATTCATTCATAAAAATTTGATAGGAATCTATGTTGTGACGAGGGCAGCTGAAGCCTCATCAGGCAATTATCACAATTATTGTGTGTGTCTAAAGAAAATTTATGCAAATGAAGAAAAATGTCGAGCCAGACGTACATATGTAATGAATGTACACATAAAGAACTATTACAGTAGAACATGTTTAGAATGATCTTAGAGTATGTGGCACAGACCGTAAAGAGTTTTAGTACTTATTTTGTTTGGCTTAGATATTTACCATGGATATTTCAAATGATACTGCAGTGAATAGATTTTTTAATATAATAATATCTCTACACTGATTTTGTGGTACACTTACAGGATGTCTAGGAAACTCAAATGGTAATAAGATTTACGTTATAGAATAACTTTTTCCCCTTAGAAGTACAGAACTATATTTATAGCATAGTTTGGAATGGACATTAATTTGATTTAGTACAAAATAATTAAAAATAATATTGTTAGCTTTCATATACTCGTATAATAAAAACTCTACACAGATTTTGTGGTACACTGACAGGATGCTTTGTGGACTAAAATTGGAAGAACTTATCTCTCTTTCCGTGGAAGTGCAGAATCATATTTATTTTTTAGGCTTGGAATATTATTCTCCATAGACATATACGAGTGGTTCATTTGGATAGAAAAATGTGGTTAATTTTGTAATATCATTATTACAGATGACGAAAAATCGTGCAATAAAAACTCTACACTGGTTTTGTGGTACAACTATAGCAGGTTTAATAAACTCATTTCTTTACAGCTCACATATCATAGGATAGCACTTTTCCCCAAGAAGTGCAGAATAATATTTAAAGCTATGTTATGTAGAAAAATTTACTATTATTGACAAAAAATACAACTAGAAAATTGTCTATGTTTTACAAAATCTTCGATTCTGTTGTAAATTGTCTGTCCAATTTTTGTAAAAACTCGTTTCCATTAATTTTAAACCATTAAACAACCCTGAGTTCTATTTATCCACTTCCCACTGTACATGTACATCTGCTACACTCTTGCCATTCTCATTCAGCAAATTATGATTATATCTTAAATGTGTTTTAGATCAGATACGACGACGGTTGTGGTATTGACATCAGTAGCATATTGTCTTAATGATAACAATCTTGATCGTTAAGTTGACAAATTTTGAATATGATATGTCAGGTTAACGAGAACTACACAAACAGACAATCAGACGACAATGGTACCGAATTCCCAGTCATTTCAATGGTATTTAAGAGATAATATGGCATATAATTTTGTGTATGGAAATGGAAATGGGAAGTAGTAATTGTGTACGAGTATTCTTATTAAACCATCGTCATTATCAATAACTTGAACGATTATGATGATTAGTATAATAAACAAACTTAAAGCTATTAACTCATATGGCTTATCTAAAATGATTCTTACAGCGAGCACCTCCCTACGACGATAGAAAAAACGTCTTAAGCCTACCTTTTGTATAGTAAAAAAGTCAGAAGTCGTCTAATCCTAAAAAAATCATAGCGGATTCTTTTTGTAGAAAAGTCGGTTGAAGACAACATTTTCCTATAGAAAAGTTTCTCGAAGACAACTTTTCCTATAGAAAAGTTTCTCAAAGACAACTTTTCCTATAGAAAAGTTGCTCGAAGATAACTTTTCCTACAGAAAAGTTGCTCGAAGATAACTTTTCCTATAGAAAAGTTGGTCTAAGACAACTTTTCCTATAGAAAAGTTGGTCGAAGACAGCTTTTCCTATAAAAAAAGTTGGTCGATGACAGCTTTTCCTATAGAAAAGTTGGTCGAAGACAACTTTTCCTATAGAAAAGTTGGTCGAAGAAAACTTTTCCTATAGAAAAGTTGGTCGAAGACAACTTTTCCTATTGAAAAGTTGGTCGAAGACAACTTTTCCTATTGAAAAGTTGGTCGAAGATAACTTTTCCTATAGAAAAGTTGCTCGAAGACAACTTTTCCTATAGAAACGTTGCTCGAAGACAACTTTTCCTATAGAAAAGTTGCTCGAAGACAACTTTTCCTATTGAAATGTTGCTCGAAGACAACTTTTCCTATAGAAAAGTTGCTCGAAGAAAAGTTGCTCGAAGACAACTTTTCCTATAGAAAAGTTGCTCGAAAACAATAGAAAAGTTGGTCGAAGACAACTTTTCCTATAGAAAAGTTGGTGGAAGACAACTTTTCCTATAGAAAAGTTGGTGGAAGATAACTTTTCCTATAGAAAAGTTGGTGGAAGACAACTTTTCCTATAGAAAAGTTGGTGGAAGACAACTTTTCCTATAGAAAAGTTGTTCGAAGACAACTTTTCCTATATAGAAGTTGGTCGAAGACAACTTTTCCTATAGAAAAGTTGGTCGAAGACAACTATTGGTCGAAGACAACTTTTCCTATAGAAAATTTGGTCGAAGACAACTTTTCCTATAGAAATGTTGGTCGAAGACAACTTTTCCTATAGAAAATTTTGTCGAAGACAACTTTTCCTATAGAAAATTTTGTCGAAGACAACTTTTCCTATAGAAAATTTTGTCGAAGACAACTTTTCCTATAGAAATTTTGGTCGAAGACAACTTTTCCTATAGAAAAGTTGGTCGAAGACAACTTTTCCTATAGAAAAGTTGGTCGAAGAAGTTGGTCGAAGACAACTTTTCCTGTAGAAAAGCTGGTCGAAGACTACTTTTCCTATAGAAAAGTTGGTCGAAGACAATTTTTCCTATAGATAAGTTGGTCGAAGACAATTTTTCCTATAGAAAAGTTGGTCGAGGACAATTTTTCCTATAGAAAAGTTGGTCGAGGACAACTTATCTATAGAAAAGATTTGGAATTTCTTACAGAATTTTTTTGGAGTTTTCTTATACAATTTTTTTGGAATTTTCTTATCGAAAATTTTTGGAATTTTCTTACCGAAAATTTTTGGAATTTTCTTATCGAAAATTTTAGGAATTTTCTTATAGAAAATTTTTGGAATTTTCTTATAGAAAATTTTTGGAATTTTCTTATAGAAAATTTTTGGAATTTCCTTATAGAAAATTTTTGGAATTTTCTTATAGAAAATTTTTGGAATTTTCTTGAAGAAATAAGCCAATCTTTTAGATTTGGTCGAAGACAACTTTTCCTATAGGAAAGTTGGTCGAAGACAACTTTTCCTATAGAAAATTTGGTCGAAGACAATATTTCCTATAGAAAAGTTGTCTTCGAAAAGTTTTGGAAGTTCCTACAGATTTTTTTTGGAATTTTCGTATAGAACATTTTTCGAATTTTTTTATAGAAAATTTTTCGAATTTTCTTATAGAAAATTTTTCGAATTTTCTTATAGAAAATTTTTCGAATTTTCTTATAGAAAATTTTTCGAATTTTCTTATACAAAAATTTTCGAATTTTCTTATACAAAAATTTTCGAATTTTCTTATACAAAAATTTTTGGAATTTTCTTATAGAAAATTTTTGGAATTTTCTTATAGAAATTTTTTGGAATTTTCTTATAGAAAATTTTTGGAATTTTCTTATAGAAAATTTTTGGAATTTTCTTATAGAAAATTTTTGGAATTTTCTTATAGAAAATTTTTGGAATTTTCTTATAGAAAATTTTTGGAATTTTCTTATAGAAAATTTTTGGAATTTTCTTATAGAAAATTTTTGGAATTTTCTTATAGAAAATTTTTGGAATTTTCTTATAGAAATTTTTTAGAATTTTCTTATAGAAAATTTTTGGAATTTTCTTATAGAAAATTTTTGGAATTTTCTTATAGAAAATTTTTGGAATTTTCTTATAGAAAATTTTTGGAATTTTCTTATAGAAAATTTTTGGAATTTTCTTATAGAAAATTTTTGGAATTTTCTTATAGAAAATTTTTGGATTTTTCTTATAGAAAATTTTTGGATTTTTCTTATAGAAAATTTCTTGAATTTTCTTATAGAAAATGTCTTGAATTTTCTTATAGAAAATGTCTTGAATTTTCTTATAGAAAATTTCTTAAATTTTCTTATAGAAAATTTCTTGAATTTTTTTATAGAAATTTTCTTGAATTTTCTTATAGAAATTTTCTTAAATTTTCTAATAGAAAATTTCTTAAATTTTCTTATGGAAAATTTCTTAGATTTTCTTATAGAAAATTTCTTAAATTTTCTTATCGAAAATTTTTGGAATTTTCTTTTGGAACATTTTTGGAATTTTCTCATAGAACATTTTAAGTTTTTTTATAGGAAATATCTTGAATTTTCTATTAGAAAAATTTTTTAATTTTCTTATAGAAAATTGTTGGAATTTTCTTATATAACATTTTTTGAATTTTCTATAAGAAAAGTATTTTTTTTCTTGTAGATTTTTTTACTTTCTTTTGATATTTTGTTGACTTTTCTTTTTGAAATTGTGTATACATTTTTTATTTTTTTGCCCTTTTTCAATTATATTTTATTTAATTAACCTTGGCTTTTTTGCGTTGTGCTTTTATTAATTTTACTTAAATTCAGTTTCAGATTCACCAGGAAGTTTATTAGCCCAGTGCCTGTAATTTATGTAAATTATTTCGCTCATTCAATACAATTAATTTACTTTTGCCTCATTTTTTCTCAAAGCAATTAAATAACGTTATAAATAATAATAAATGTTTGTGACTTACAAATAAATTAATTTTAATTGTTTGCGTTAGAGTTTATGAGTTCATTAAATATTGTATTGTTTTCTCAAAAATTCCAAATTTTTTTCTCTTTCCAGGAAACTCGCTTTCTAAATGATTTTGGTGTGAAATGTGCGGTGGGGGACAATCGAACCGAATGCTATCGAACGAGGGTAAGTGTGAATAATAACAAAAAATTATTTAAGTTCATGATTGAATATGTAATATAAATGTAATTTATATTACATTTGAGGTTGAAAAAATTGGGCCAACTTTTTTATATGAAAAGTCGTCTTCGAGAAACTTTTCTATATGAAAAGTCGTCTTCGAGCAACTTTTCTATAGGAAAAATCGTATTCGAGCAACTTTTCTATAGGAAAAGTAGTTTTCGAGCAACTTTTCTATAGGAAAAGTCGTCGTCGAGCAACTTTTCTATAGGAAAAGTCGTCGTCGAGCAACTTTTCTATAGGAAAAGTCGTCGTCGAGCAATTTTTCTATAGGTATAGTATTCGAGCAATTTTTCTAAAGGAAATGTCGTCTTCGAGCAACTTTTCTTTAGGAAGAGCATTTTTCGACCAATTTTTCTATAGGAATAGTCTTCTTCAAGCAAGTTTTCTTTAGGAATAGTCATCTTCGGCCAACTTTTCTTTAGGAAAAGTCATCTTCGATCAAATTTTCTTTAGGAAAAGTCATCTTCAACCAATTTTTTTTAAGAAAAGTGGTGTTCGAGCAACTTTTCTATAGGATAAGTTGTCTTCGAGCAACTTTTCTATAGGAAAAGTTGTCTTCGAACGACTTTTCTATAGGAAAAGTCGTCTTCGAGCAACTTTTCTATAGGAAAAGTCGTCTTCGAGCAACTTTTCTATAGGAAAAGTCGTCTTCGAGCAACTTTTCTATAGGAAAAGTCGTCTTCGAGCAACTTTTCTATAGGAAAAGTCGTCTTCGAGCAACTTTTCTATAGGAAAAGTCGTCTTCGAGCAACTTTTCTATAGGAAAAGTCGTCTTCGAGCAACTTTTCTATAGGAAAAGTCGTCTTCGAGCAACTTTTCTATAGGAAAAGTCGTCTTCTAGAAACTTTTCTATAGGAAAGTCGTCTTCTAGCAACTTTTCTATAGGAAAGTCGTCTTCGAACAAATTTTCTATAGGGAAAGTCGTCTTTTAGAAACTTTTCTATAGGGAAAATCGTCTGCGAGAACCTTTTCTATAGGAAAAGTGTTATTCGAGGAACTTTTCTATAGGAAAAGTTGTCTTCGACGTCTGCGACCAACCTTTCTATAGAAAAAGTTGTCTTCGACAAACTTTTCTATGGGAAAAGTTGCCTTCAACCAACTTTTCTATAGGAAAAGTTTTCTTCGACCAACTTTTCTATAGGAAAAGTTGTCTTCGACCAACTTTTCTATAGGAAAAGTTGTCTTCGACCAACTTTTCTATAGAAAAAGTTGTCTTCGACCAACTTTTCTATAGAAAAAGTTGTCTTCGACAAACTTTTCTATGGGAAAAGTTGCCTTCAACCAACTTTTCTATAGGAAAAGTTGCCTTCAACCAACTTTTCTATAGGAAAAGTTGTCTTCGACAAACTTTTCTATAGGAAAAGTTTTCTTCGACCAACTTTTCTATAGGAAAAGTTGTCTTCGAGCCACTTTTCTATAGGAAAAGTTGTTTTCGAGCCACTTTTCTATAGGAAAAGTTGTCTTCGACCATCTTTTTTATAGGAAAAGTTGTCTTCGACCAATTCCTCTATAGGAAAAGTTGTCTTCGACCAACTTTTCTATAGGAAAAGTTGTCTTCGACCAACTTTTCTATAGGAAAAGCTTTCTTCGACCAACTTTTCTATAAGAAAACTTGTCTTCGACCAACTTTTCTATAGGAAAAGTCGTCTTCGACCAAATTTTCTATAGGATAAGTCGTCTTCGACCATCTTTTCGTCTCCAAGCAAGTTTTCTATAGGAAAAGTCTTGGAACAACTTTTCTATAAGAAAAAAATTGAATACTAATTAATTTTAAATTTGAGTATTAAAAAAATAATTTAAGATTGATTTTAAATACGAAGATTTATTTCAATTAATTGAATATTTAAAAATTTTAATTGAATTAAATTTATTATTTATTTTGTTGGAATTGTTATTCCCAAACCTTGACCCAAATAATGTTTACTAGAATAATACTGAATGTAGTCAATTTTCTCATTCATATAACAGTGATAGAGAATTTGATTCCCATTCAAATAATTGTGTAGGCAAACATAAATATTCCAATGTCATCTACATTATGTGTCCTTAATAAGTACATATGTACATAAGTACTGCCATGTAGCTACATATGTAATCAATGCCAATGCCATTAACTTTCATGTTTTACACACACATTCACCCTGACAATGTGTTGTCTTATATTCCAATTCCTTATGAGAAATCAAAGACCTCATTTTCGCCAAAGCTATTTTGTGAAAAAAAATCTTGTTACAAGGACCTTGTGTTACTCGTGAAATTTGAGACAATTCTCGTGAATGAATGAACGAACAACACTACACATGGATTAGACTAAGGCCAGTCAGCCAACCAACCAGCCAGCCATCCAGACAGACACCTTGACGTCAACATTCTCAGACTGCAACAAAACCAGAAGCTGAAGCTGAAGAAGAAGAACTCACACTCAATTCCAAATTCGTAAGTTAACAACGTCAAGGGTGGCTGGGATATTGTAATTTAATAGCCATAATGCGGTCTTGTTAACTTTTGGCTCCTACTCGTTTCATGTGAACGATGGCAATGCCAAAGACGAAACGACACGGGAAGGCCAGAACACCGAACCAAAACCAAGAACATGAATGAACATGCTGTGTATGCCACTGAGAGAATTTCGAATCAGTGGGTTGTGAAACAATTAAACAAGCGCATAATTGAATACCCATTCAGACCACAGTGGCTCAAAAAAAGGGTAAATTTTTTCCAGTTGGATCTAAGTTCTTTAAATAAAAATTCTATAGTTATATACTTATATATATAAATAACAATATAACAAAGACTCTCTCTCCCTCTCAGAGCCATTACTTTACTTCCATACAGCGATTTGCGTGTGTGCCCAATGCTAGAACAAATCTTCTACTCATTTTAAATTAATGATTCTTGAATAATTAAATTAAGAATAATAAAATAGATTTATCATTTGGCACATCCTTGGGAAAACAGGTTTCCATTGATATAAAAGTCAATACAATTACAGGATACTAAATACCCTAAAAGTGTACCACAAAAACTGGAACAACTCAAGTAGTGTTTTTATTGGCATTTTCACATATTAAAACTAGTAAGGAAAGGCTAAAGTCGGGCGGTGCCGACTATATCATATATTCTACACCACTCTAGTAAGATTGGATAACAATGAAATATCCAGTGTATATTTCAACTAAAATTTGTTTACACAATTTACATTTGGTACGTCTCCTCTGCATCTGTAGCCAAATCGGACGAAACATATATAGGAAAAGTTGTCTTCGACCAACTTTTCTATAGGAAAAGTTGTCTTCGACCAACTTTTCTATAGAAAAAGTTGTCTTCGACCAACTTTTCTATAGAAAAAGTTGTCTTCGACAAACTTTTCTATGGGAAAAGTTGCCTTCAACCAACTTTTCTATAGGAAAAGTTGCCTTCAACCAACTTTTCTATAGGAAAAGTTGTCTTCGACAAACTTTTCTATAGGAAAAGTTTTCTTCGACCAACTTTTCTATAGGAAAAGTTGTCTTCGAGCCACTTTTCTATAGGAAAAGTTGTTTTCGAGCAACTTTTCTATAGGAAAAGTCGTCTTCGAGCAACTTTTCTATAGGAAAAGTCGTCTTCTAGAAACTTTTCTATAGGAAAGTCGTCTTCTAGCAACTTTTCTATAGGAAAGTCGTCTTCGAACAAATTTTCTATAGGGAAAGTCGTCTTTTAGAAACTTTTCTATAGGGAAAATCGTCTGCGAGAACCTTTTCTATAGGAAAAGTGTTATTCGAGGAACTTTTCTATAGGAAAAGTTGTCTTCGACGTCTGCGACCAACCTTTCTATAGAAAAAGTTGTCTTCGACAAACTTTTCTATGGGAAAAGTTGCCTTCAACCAACTTTTCTATAGGAAAAGTTTTCTTCGACCAACTTTTCTATAGGAAAAGTTGTCTTCGACCAACTTTTCTATAGGAAAAGTTGTCTTCGACCAACTTTTCTATAGAAAAAGTTGTCTTCGACCAACTTTTCTATAGAAAAAGTTGTCTTCGACAAACTTTTCTATGGGAAAAGTTGCCTTCAACCAACTTTTCTATAGGAAAAGTTGCCTTCAACCAACTTTTCTATAGGAAAAGTTGTCTTCGACAAACTTTTCTATAGGAAAAGTTTTCTTCGACCAACTTTTCTATAGGAAAAGTTGTCTTCGAGCCACTTTTCTATAGGAAAAGTTGTTTTCGAGCCACTTTTCTATAGGAAAAGTTGTCTTCGACCATCTTTTTTATAGGAAAAGTTGTCTTCGACCAATTCCTCTATAGGAAAAGTTGTCTTCGACCAACTTTTCTATAGGAAAAGTTGTCTTCGACCAACTTTTCTATAGGAAAAGCTTTCTTCGACCAACTTTTCTATAAGAAAACTTGTCTTCGACCAACTTTTCTATAGGAAAAGTCGTCTTCGACCAAATTTTCTATAGGATAAGTCGTCTTCGACCATCTTTTCGTCTCCAAGCAAGTTTTCTATAGGAAAAGTCTTGGAACAACTTTTCTATAAGAAAAAAATTGAATACTAATTAATTTTAAATTTGAGTATTAAAAAAATAATTTAAGATTGATTTTAAATACGAAGATTTATTTCAATTAATTGAATATTTAAAAATTTTAATTGAATTAAATTTATTATTTATTTTGTTGGAATTGTTATTCCCAAACCTTGACCCAAATAATGTTTACTAGAATAATACTGAATGTAGTCAATTTTCTCATTCATATAACAGTGATAGAGAATTTGATTCCCATTCAAATAATTGTGTAGGCAAACATAAATATTCCAATGTCATCTACATTATGTGTCCTTAATAAGTACATATGTACATAAGTACTGCCATGTAGCTACATATGTAATCAATGCCAATGCCATTAACTTTCATGTTTTACACACACATTCACCCTGACAATGTGTTGTCTTATATTCCAATTCCTTATGAGAAATCAAAGACCTCATTTTCGCCAAAGCTATTTTGTGAAAAAAAATCTTGTTACAAGGACCTTGTGTTACTCGTGAAATTTGAGACAATTCTCGTGAATGAATGAACGAACAACACTACACATGGATTAGACTAAGGCCAGTCAGCCAACCAACCAGCCAGCCATCCAGACAGACACCTTGACGTCAACATTCTCAGACTGCAACAAAACCAGAAGCTGAAGCTGAAGAAGAAGAACTCACACTCAATTCCAAATTCGTAAGTTAACAACGTCAAGGGTGGCTGGGATATTGTAATTTAATAGCCATAATGCGGTCTTGTTAACTTTTGGCTCCTACTCGTTTCATGTGAACGATGGCAATGCCAAAGACGAAACGACACGGGAAGGCCAGAACACCGAACCAAAACCAAGAACATGAATGAACATGCTGTGTATGCCACTGAGAGAATTTCGAATCAGTGGGTTGTGAAACAATTAAACAAGCGCATAATTGAATACCCATTCAGACCACAGTGGCTCAAAAAAAGGGTAAATTTTTTCCAGTTGGATCTAAGTTCTTTAAATAAAAATTCTATAGTTATATACTTATATATATAAATAACAATATAACAAAGACTCTCTCTCCCTCTCAGAGCCATTACTTTACTTCCATACAGCGATTTGCGTGTGTGCCCAATGCTAGAACAAATCTTCTACTCATTTTAAATTAATGATTCTTGAATAATTAAATTAAGAATAATAAAATAGATTTATCATTTGGCACATCCTTGGGAAAACAGGTTTCCATTGATATAAAAGTCAATACAATTACAGGATACTAAATACCCTAAAAGTGTACCACAAAAACTGGAACAACTCAAGTAGTGTTTTTATTGGCATTTTCACATATTAAAACTAGTAAGGAAAGGCTAAAGTCGGGCGGTGCCGACTATATCATATATTCTACACCACTCTAGTAAGATTGGATAACAATGAAATATCCAGTGTATATTTCAACTAAAATTTGTTTACACAATTTACATTTGGTACGTCTCCTCTGCATCTGTAGCCAAATCGGACGAAACATATATATGGGAGCTATAGCTAAATCTGAACCGATTTTCCTCAAATTCGGCAATGTTGGTCCATGGGTCAATAAACTCTGCAATGCTAAATTTCAAAACAATTGGATATAAAATACAGCTTCTATAGGGCAAAAGGTCAAATCGGACGAAACATATATATGGGAGCTATAGCTAAATCGTAACCGATTTTCCTCAAATGTTGGTCCATGGCAATGTTGGTCCATGGATCAAGAAACTCTACCATTCTAAATTTCAAAACGATTGGATGTAAAATACAGCTTCTATAGGACTATAGGACTAAAGGGCCAAATCGGTCTGTCTGTCCGTCTGTCCATCTTAAGTTGTTCGTCGACTACAGGTCGCAATATCACTCAGATCGTGCTGAAAGTTTGCTTCGTCCTATTTGGGCCTACAGAAGCGACGAGTATATTTTACATCCAATTGTTTTGAATTTAGTATGTAGTATGAGGTTGTGGCTGTCGTAGCAGAGAGTAGTGGGTGACTCAGTCCTGGAACATCGACTCGCCATCGATCTCAACAAAGAATTTTGCACAAAAACCTCAAATTATTCGATTACAATGTCCAATTGATTCAGCAAATGAAAGCACGCGACCAGCAGCTACCCTAAGGCATCTCAGTTTGGGCCTTAGGTTAAGAGTGGTAGCCTATATGACAGCATTACTTAGACTATTTAATCCATTGTGCTACCACGGGGACGTAGGAAAAAACAACGTTTTCGCTACCTTCTGCCTTTGAAGCAATTTGATTGCTTTGGAAAGCTCAAGAGTTGGTTGATTTTACCATCAGCCTGAGAGCAGTTCTGGAATTTAGGAAGACAGTTTCCAGGGACTTTATGGCTGCCTGAATATTGGAGGAAATAGTGATAGAGACTTTGATCAGAACATTAGTTCTCATTTATTCTGCTACCTCTACAATGGCTAAGACTACATTGAACATCAGCCTCTTTGCAATAAACAGCTCAAGTTCTTAAGAAAAGACATCAAAGCCCACATGGTGGTTGAGTTAGGAACCAACTGTTTAGAAGTTCACTAATATATTAGTGATATTCACTAATTATATGATATATTAGGTATAAGGGTGAGATACTTCGTGCCAAAAAGTAGTTCAGGCACATTGTAATCAACAATGCCCGGGAGGTCAGGCATTGTTGGTCGCTGAACTGAAGGTGGATTTCAGCAGAGCTGTCCAATAGATGATAATGCCACATCGGTGTGACTGCTGCCGTATACCGCCCGTAAACTATACGCGGATTTAGACTCCAGTTTTTTTGCGCTATTGCCCCTTTTTAGGTAAATAGCTCTACCACAGCCTTTTGGCTCTTTCCCGAATGTTGGGTTTGTTTGTTCCTGTTAATTTTTGCGCTTTCAGAGAAAGGAATTTCAATTCCTTCAAAAGGAGTCAGGTGCAACAGTTGGTATCTTACGAGTATATCTCTTGCTAAAAAGAACTTGTTCTGTCTTGGTCGGGTTCAAATGAAGACCATTATGGGAAGCCCATTTTCGGGTTGTATGAAGGGCCTACTATACGATGTCTCCAAAAGTTTTTAGCAACTTTTCTCTAACCACTATTGTACTATAGCAATTAGCTGGGAAAGGTGGATTATAATTTTGGGGAGATGGTATTTTTTGATTGCATTCCTAGAATAGGAAATAAGCAGTTCACTGAGCGATAGTAATCAACTCGTAGGATTATCCTGTCTATTGCAAGCGACCCTAACCGAGTCATTTTCTGTTTATCAGAATACTTTTGGGGTCATCATCGCAATTTTTGACGACGTATGAGGTTATCCACAATATTGCAAACGACCCCTGCACTTATCTACTCTATAGAAGACAAATCATGGCATTATCTACTCTATAGTAGTCAATCAGTGCGAGTATCTACTTTTTAGTAGTCAATCTTTGAGATTATCTACTATAGCCGAAGACTTTTGGGATTATAATCACAATCTACTCTTTAGTAATCAATTCGTGTCAACCGTGAGGTTCTCTATGCTATATTAGACGAAGGGTGGAGTTATCTACACTATAGTAGAGGAAGCGTGGGCTTATCTACTCTGCAGAAGTCAATCCGTGGGGCTGCCTACACTTTTGTAGTCTACCCGTGGGGTTATCTACTCTTTAGTAATCAATTCGTGGGAACCGTGAGGTTCTTTACGCTATAGTAGACGAAGGGTGGACTTATCTACGCTATAGTATAGGAAGCGTGGGGTTATATACTCTGCAGAAGTCAACCCGTGGGGTTGCCTACTCCGTAGTAATCTACCCGTGGGGTTATCTACTCTTCAATTCGTGGGAACCGTGAGGTTCTTTACGCTATAGTAGAAGCAGGGTGGAGTTATCTACACTATAGTAGAGGAAGCATGGACTTATCTACTCTGTAGAAGTCAACCCGGGGGATTGCCAACTCTGTAGTAGTCTACCCGTGGGATTATTTACTCTATAGTAATCAATTCGTGGGAACCATGAGGTTCTCTACGCTATGGTAGACGAAGGGTGGAGTTATCTACGCTATGTAGAGGAAGCGTGGGGTTATATACTCTGCAGAAGTCAACCCGTGAGATTCTGTACGCTATAGTAGACGAAGGGTGGAGTTATCTACACTACAGTAGAGGAAGCGTGGGGTCATCTACTCTGCAGAAGTCAACCCGTGGGGTTGCCAATTCTGTAGTAGTCTACCCGTTGGATTATCTGCTCAATTCGTGGGAACCGTGAGGTTCTCTACGCTATAGTAGACGAAGAGTGTAGTTATCTTTGCTATAGTAGAGGAAGCTTGGGGCTATCTACTCTGCAGAACCCGTGGAAATGACAACTCTGTAGTAGTCTACCCGTGGGATTATTTACTCTTTAGTAATCAATTCGTGGGAACCGTGAGGTTCTCTACGCTATAGTAGACGAAGGGTGGAGTTATCTACACTATAGTAGAGGAAGCGTGGGATTATCGACTTTTGGGGTCATCATCGCAATTTTAGACGACGTATGGGGTTATCCACAATATAGTTAACGACATTTGCACTTATATACTCTATAGAAGACACATCATGGCATTATCTACTCTATAGTAGTCAATCAGTGCGAGTATGTACTTTATAGTAGTTAATCTGTGAGATTATCTACTATAGCCGAAGACTTTTGGGATTATAATCACAATTTTAGGCGGCCCATGGAGTAGACGACCCGTGGGGTTATCTACAGCTTATTAGAGACGAAAAGTGTGATTATTTATTATCTAAAATACTCCGTGTATTTTCGGATCATTTTCATCATCTCAACTGTAGATGATCTTTAGGGTAATCTACTCTATAGTTGACGACCCTTTTACGTATCTACTCTTTATTAAACGTATTATTACATTATATATCCTATAGTAGTCAACCCGCGGGGTTATCTATATTTTAGTAGTCAGTCCGTGGGATCATCTACTTTACAGAAGTCAATCCGTGAGATTGTCTACTCTATCAACCCGTGGGATTATATACTCTTTAGTGCTTAACCCGTTGGATCATCTTCTCTATTGTCGAAAACTTTTAGGGTTATAATCACAATTTTGGGAGGCCCATAGAGTAGACGACCCCTAGGATTATCTACATCACATTGGACGACAATTGAGATCATATACTATCTAAAATATGCAGAGCATTTTCGGTTAATTTTCCTCATCTTAATTGTGGAAAACTTTTGCGGATACGAGTATCTACTCTAAAGTAGACCTTGTACATACCTATTCTTTATTAGACGAATCGTGGCATTATCTACGCTACAGTAGTAAATCCAAGGGATTATCTACTTTTTGGAAGTCAATCCATGAGATTATCTACTGCATACCTACTGCAACCTGTGGCATTATCTACTCTTTAGTTCTCAATTCATTGGGTCATTATCTCTAAAGCAGACTTTTGGAGTTATCTTCACAATTTTAGCTTAGCCCATTTAGTTTACTCCCCTGTAGTGGAGGACCAGTAGGATTATCTACTACATAGTTTAGGAACCGTGAGGTTCTGCATTATCTAAAATACTCGGTATACACAGAAAAGTAGTAGTAATTTGTTTTATTTGTTTTGAATCACTGTCTCTTGCCCCTTTACTGTCTGTCTTTTTTATTGTAACTCTTTGATTCTCACATTTCTGGCAGTAATCTCAGATTCTTCAGGTTGTATCAAGATTCCTGTTTATTTGTTGCTTTATTTTGAGGATAATTTCTTTTCAATTCATTCATCGTTTTTTCACTCTCCATCTTCTTTTGTTATTTTCTTTTTCTTTGCAGTGTTTCAATGGCTGTGAACTGTGGTGGAATGCCTTAAAGGAATTTGAGCCCTGCCAGGAAGCATGTGTAAGTATTCACACTAAGCCCAGGGAGGGTGTGGGGAAGGGTCGGTCGGTGTTGATGATGGTTCTGATGGTGGTGGTGTTCATGGTGATGGTGCCAATGAACATAGTAAGCCATACCGCATCAAACCAGGAAAAAAAGTTGTGGTGTTCTTTGATGTGAAGTAAAACATTTTCTCAGGCACTTTTTTTGTTTTGTCTCCTGTGTTTTTAATTTTGGCAACATTCTTCCATTGTCCTTCTTTCCAGTCTTCAACGCAATTCTATCCTTACGATTTGCCCTGCATTTCCGCCTGTGAACAGTCACAAAGGCGTTACTGGCACTTACAACGCTTGCGAGTCGAACGAGTTGTGACGAGCCTTCAGCCACAGCTGTTGCATGACAATGAAGCTTTGAATACATTGACACTTAAATGGCCCATCGACATGGAGCAGTTGCCAGCACAGTATTTGGCCAGCAGACCATTTAATATACAATACCAATATGTGTGGAAAGCAGCAACAGAAGCATCAACAACTTCAACCGACAATGCAATTGTAAATGACACCCCAGACATCGATGGGCAACAACAACTTGCGAAACCGGAAGATTATCCTCAACAGGATGCGGATATTGCAAAACAATGGTGGAATTTGGCCGATTACAATTGTAATGAGAATTTCGAATGTGACATCATGGATGGCTTGGTGCCATATACTTCATACAAGGTACGTGATATTGACGGCAGTTTTCCAATAATTGATGTTGTACAGGATATAGAGGATATTCTCTATAATAGTTGAGTAGAGTGAGTGGTGGATCCCATTTAACATTGATGGGTTGACTATGATGTATTTTTTTAAGCCGAGTGAGGATTTATGATAGTTTTAAAGTTCTAACCAACTCATCTTACCAATAGATAACGTGTGGGGTTACCTACAGCATTACAGATAATATGTGAGATTATCTACTCTATTGGAGTTCATATTTCGAATGGGGTTTTATGATGATTTTAATCATCTATTCTATTGTGGGTGATCTGTGGCTTCATCTACCCTGTAGTGAACTACCAGTGATATTATCTATACAAAATAGGAGCAGTAGAATCAACTACTACAAAATCGACAACCAATCTACCTTTTAGAAAACGACAGGTAAGGTTACTTACTCTATCGTAGTATATATTTATGTTGTCTATCTTATGTAGATGAGGTTAAATACTCTGTAGCGGATGATACTTGGGGTTATCTATTGTAAACGTGGGTAAAGATTTCGCTATTGCTGATGACTTTAGTGGTTATCAGCTCAATTGTAGACAACCCTTGGAATTATTTACTCTTTTGGTGTTACCTACTTTATATTAGACGAAGCATAGGTTGGATCATCATGTTATTACCTCACTTGTCAATGACCCATAGAATTATCTACTCTGACGCAGTCGTCCCGTGAGGTTCTCTACGCTATAGTAGACGAAAGGTGGAGTTATCTACACTATAGTAGAGAAAGCGTGGGGTTATCTAATCTGTAGAAGTCTACCCGTGGGGTTGCCTACTCTGTAGTAGTCTACCCGTGGGGTTATCTACTCTTTAGTTATCAATTCGTGGGAACGGTGAGGTTCTCAACGCTATAGTAGACGAAGATTTGAGTTATCTACACTTTAGTTGAGGAAGCGTGGGGTTATCTACTCTGCAGAAGTCAACCCGTGGGGTTGCCTACTCTTTAGTAGTCTATCCGTGGGGTTATCTACTCTTTAGTAATCAATTCGTGGATGCCGTGAGGTTCTCTACGCTATAGTAGACGATGGGTGGAGTTATCTACACTATAGTAGAGGAAGCGTGGAGTTATCCAATCTGCAGAAGTCAACCCGTGGGGTTGCCTACTCTGTAGTAGTCTACCCGTGGGGTTATCTACTCTTTACTAATAAATTCGTGGGAACCGTGAGGTTCCTCTATTGTAGAGGAAGCGTGGAGTTATCTACTCTGCAGAAGCCAACCCGTGGGGTTGCCTACTCTTTAGTAGTCTATCCGTGGGGTTATCTACTCTTTAGTAATCAATTCGTGGGGTTATATACACTTTAGTAATCAATTATCTACTTAGCTGTAATCCACCCGTTGGGTAGATATCTCAATTTCAGACGATCTTTAGGGTTATTTATTTTTAAGTTTATCAACTTTATAGTAGAAGCGTGAGAGTATGTACTCTATAGTAGAATTTTCTATAACTGCTGAATTTAGCGGTTGTCCTCTCAAGACCCTGGTTATCATGGACGATCCTTGAAGATATCTACTATATAGCCGACGATACCTGAAATTATTTACCCTTTGTAGACGAAGGATCAGTTTATCTA
The DNA here is from genome assembly GCA_963930755.1 of Eudasyphora cyanicolor. Taxonomy (NCBI): domain Eukaryota; kingdom Metazoa; phylum Arthropoda; class Insecta; order Diptera; family Muscidae; genus Eudasyphora; species Eudasyphora cyanicolor. The sequence continues at coordinate 274,174,370 of OZ005736.1, read as the reverse complement.
CTATAAAGTATTTTAACCATGAGATTACCTATTCTAATGTAAAGAACCCTTCGGATGTGCTTCCCTATAGCAGATGACTATTGGAGCTATCATATTAATAGGTGATGACCCATCGAGTTTTATCCTCTATAGTAGTCGCCCTGTTGGGTTATCTACTCTGTAGTAGGCAAAATTTGTTATTATCTAGACGGTCCTTCTCCTTATCTACCCTTTAGCAGGCGATCCTTGGGGTTATCTACTCTATAGTAAAAGCGTGACATATATATAAGTCAACACATGGGGTTATATTCTCTATTTTAAACGACACGTTGGGTCATCTTTTCTATTAAAGACGATTTTTGAGCTTATTACCACAATTGCAGACGAGCCACTCGCGGAGTTATCTGCGTTTTGCTATACGACCCGTGTGTTATCTACTCTTGCTATTCAATTACAAACCAGCCACGGAGTTATTTACAATATGCTATAATAATCCCGTGGGATTATTTACTGGTTAGAATACGGCGCTTGGGATTATCTACTCGTTAAAATGAGACCCTTGCGATTATAGAATGTAGAATACGACCTTTTCAATGCCAAAGGACTTTTGAGGTTATCTCAATTCCGAATAATCTATGGAGTTAGAAGACCGATGGCTTTATCTACTCTAAAGTAGACGAGCCTTGAAGTAATCTACTCTATAGAGTTAGAGTAGATTACTTCACAGTAAAGGAAGCGTGGAGTTATCTACTCAATATCCGGGACCCCGTGGGGTTATCTGCTCTATATCAGGGAACCCGTGGGGATATCTTCTCTATGTATATCAGGGAACCCGTGGGGTTATCTTCTCTATGTATGTATATCAGTCTACCCGGAAGGTTATGAACTCTATTGTAAACGACCCGTTGCGTAATCATCTCGATCCATGTACGTATCTACTATATGGGTAGTATAGTAGTAGAGGAACCGTAGCATTCTCAACCCGTGGGGTTATCTAATCTATTGTAAACAATCCGTGGGATCATCTTCTATATAGCAGATTGGAGAGTGGTCGATCATTGGACTTATCTACACTATAGTAGATGACTTTTGCAGTTATAGTCTATGTAGTTATCTACAATATAGCATATTACCCTACGTGTTATCTACATTATTGTAAACGACTCTTTGGATCGTATTTTCTATAGGGGAGTTTTTGGGGCTATCATCTTAATTGTAGACGACTCTTGGGGTTATCTACCAAATTGTATAAAAATCGTGGGGTTTTATCTACATTATTGTAAACGACTCATTGGCTCATATTTTCTATAGGAGAGTTTTGTGGCTATCATCTTAATTGGGGTTCGGTAGATAACACTTGGGGTTATCTACCGAATTGTATAAAAATAGTGGGGTTTTCTTTATAATAGTAGACTACTCTTAAGGTTATCTAGCTATAATAGAAAATTCTTGGGGTTATCTACATAATTATTGACGACTGTTGCGGTTATCTTTCAATAGTAGAAAACTCTTGGGATTATCTCGTAATAATAGACGAGGGTTGGGGTTATATATTTAATAGTACACAATTATTGGGGTTATCTACGTAATGATAGACAATTCTTGGGGTTATCTATTTCACGACAGAAGATATACTTCACTTGTGCTAAGGTGGAACGATAGCAGACGTTTCTGTAATTTACCATGGTGATCCATGGCGTCATCTACAATGTATCAGACGTGTTTTTGGTCGATGCCTTTTCCTTTTAATTTACATATTAACATTCATAATCTTATTCCTATTATTATAGGAAGGAAATGTGTGAAATCCTTCAAATTGTTTAATATGGATATTCCTCTTTTCAGTTCCGTTTTGAATTGCCTTTCGGTCAAAATTTAGATGATGTTCTCTACACCCCAGCCTCTGAAGTATATACCACTCCGCCAATTGGAGCTCCCATATCACAGCCTGTTGTTAAACAAGCTATAGCCCTAGATGGCAAACATGTGGCAATTTTTTGGGAACAAGGAAAGTTTTCAAATGGCCCTATAAAGAATTACAAAATTCAGATAGCACAAGATTTTGAAACCAATACTGGCTTAACATACAATAAGGTAAGTTTGCAAGGATAAACTGATTTCAGCTTTTAATTTTATGTTAATTTTTTATTTGCAGTTATTACCTTCCAATTCTTCGTATTACATTTTGCCTGATGCTCTGCAGAATCATTACGCCATCCGTTTGTCTATGATTAATGAAGAAGGTGAAGGTCCTGCAATGGAGACTTTAATTGAAAATGATGTTGCATTCAGATCTCCCATGGAAGTAGATGTAAATTCTTTAATTGTGGCGGGAGAATATAGCTTGATCTGGAAGTCTTTGGATCCTTTGGTTGAGACAAAAACTCTATTTAAAAGTGAGGATATTTTGCAGGATTTTGATTTAAATCAGCATAGCCGGCAAGTTTTTGTGCTGGATTCCAAAGGTCAGGTGTTTAGGTAGGTTCAGAAGGCTGACGAAGTCGTGGAACGTTCATGCTGATTCATGTTTTGTCCTCTCTAGTTTTTATATAGTTAATCCTTTGAATTACTCTGTGATCAATTTAAAACCTACCTTGGAGAGTTTTGTTCCCAAGAAAATTTCAGTGGATTGGTTAAATCAAATTTTATATATGGCCGGCGAGGTAAGTTGGATGGAATTTTACTTCAGGATGGACTATTATAGCTAATTTTATTTTCTTTTTTCTAGAACTCTTTAAAGGTCTGGCAACTTTTGGCCTGTGATCTTCAGGGTTCTTTAAGGGAGTTTTTGGCGGATAACCTTTCAATTCCCTTAAATCAAATCCAAGTAGATCCTTTGAATGGTTGGCTTTTTGCCACAGATATAGAAGGTCAATTGATGAAAATCGACTTGGCTTCTAGGCAATTGGTATATATACCCAGTTTTTTGAATGTCCGGCAATTTTCTGATGATTATCAAAGTTTTCTGCTGAGAACCTATGACTCCAAGGAGAGAACTCTGTATGAGCTAAGCTTCGATGGTCTTTACTCTAACAAATTAATGAGTACAATTTCTCCGCGTTTCCAAGGAGAGATATTATCATTTTATTATCTAGGAGATCAAGTTGTATGGTCCTCGAATGCTACACATTTCCTTAAACAAGTGGACCAGCAGGTGGATACTGTAGCGATAACCGAAGTTGAATTGTGTTGGAAAATAATCCCTTTATTACCTTTACGAGAGGCTAAGGTCCTGCAGCCGATACCTTCTCCCATTAGAGAACCGCAGAATCTGCAGGCTGTTTTATCGGATACCAAAGCAAAAATCCAATGGTCTGCTCCGGTAACTTTAGACGAATTTCAAACTGCGGCCTGCTGGCAGAACTGGGAATATGAGCTGGAAATAATGGATGTCTCCAGCAACAGTGCCTTCAATATACGCGGCATTAAGTCTACCTTCTTTGAGGTCGAACGTTTGCAGGCCAATAATCTGTATAAAATTAAAGTTCGAGCCATGTTTTCCTCTTCGAATAGCCGCATGACCAGCAATTCTAGTAAATGGTCGCAGGAGTTGACTACGCGTACCTGGCCCATGTCCAATCATAGACTGCTGTGGGCTTCTTCGCAAGGTTTATACGAAACTAATGAATTGGCTGAAGAGCGGGAAGTGAAAGGTTTAACGCAGGATAATATACTGAGTTTTGTGCAAGTTAATAGTTCTGTGTATTATGTAAATTACCCAGAGAGATCATTGAAATGCTTCAATTTAATGAATCCCGAAGTGCCCTGCGGCTTTGTGGCCGAACATGTTTACAGCGTGGACTATGATTGGCGAGGAGGTAAACTCTATTGGTCTGATGTGCAGAGAAACTGCATTGTCAGTTCGGATTTAAAGGGTCACAATCGGAATTTGCTGCCCATATTTGAGGCTCGACAGATAAAAGTGGATTCCCTTAAGGGCTATCTATACTACATCACCGATTCCCGTTTGGTGAGGCGTTATCTGAATGGTGCCTTACCAAACCAGGAATTGGAGTATTATCATGTTAATGGCAATGGTGAAAGTATACGTGGTTTTACCTTGGATTTGCTGGCAAATCAAATTTATTGGTTAGTTCATCATCAGGAAGAGTCGACTAAACTTTTCCGTTCTGATGTGGATCTGCAAAACACTGAAGAAGTTTTGGAATTACCTGCTGAAACTCAGGTGGCCTTGGATTCTTTACAATATCTGCCGGAAATTGAGGGATTCATTTTCATTACTCAAGAAAAGTCATCAGCAATGGTGGTGCGCAAAGAAAATCTTAAGCAGATATCGATGATTGCAGCACCTTCCCAGGACAAAATCAATTATGTACGTTTACGTTCCGATTTTACTCCCTTCATAGATTATGCTGTCCTGCCCGAATCAGTGGATAAGGAGAGCATTCATATAACTGAAGGATATTGGGATGATTTCAATATCAAATGGTCGGCCATAACAAACCAACACAACTTATCAATATTCTATAAGGTTCTTATAGCTCCGCTGGATTTGGAGAGTTCAGCACAAGTCTTAACCTTTGACGTTAGCCAACCTTTGGTACGCATAACAGAATTTAAAATGGCTTCTCATAGCATCAACATCACCATTACTCCAGTTTCGCTGTGGGCTTTTGGCCCCTCCATTTCTGTGCAATTGCGAACACCTTCGGCTGCCCCCAAACAACCGAAAAATCTGCGAGTTTTTGTGGAGCAACTGCAGGAACCTTTACAGAATGAGTCCAACATAACAGCCCTGGTACGTTGGGATTCTCCCGATAATATCTCGAGTGAAAAGGAAGCTTTCTACAAAGTCTATTGCTGGCTAAAGGATGAGTTATATAGCGTCAAGGATATAGAAGATATGGCTTTGAAATCGCATGAGATTAGGTTTTATAATCTGAAGAAGGAGGAAACCTATATGTTTCAAGTTCAAGCTTTTTCCCTCAGCCGTTCTAAGGGTGGAGAAAAAACGGCTCTCCTAAGTCATTACATTGATCCTGAAGTTCAAGCGAGACCCAAATTAATTTACACAACCTCTGAGTTTATAGGTGAACTGGATTTGGATTTAAATAGGACCAAGGTGTGGCTGCATACCTCCAGCGAAGTGGAACATTTGGTGGTCATGCCGGGGGAACAGCGTTTGATTTGGGTTAATGAGAACGTCGAGCTGATGACCTACCAACCGGGTTTGGCTTCCTTGAAATTGGCTCGCATGAGGGCAGAGGTTTTGTCTTTGGGAGTGGATTGGATTCAACGCAAGGTCTATTGGGCTGAATTGTCGGGAGATGTGGAACATGCTGTGGATATCTATGAATTGGACTTGAATCAGTATGAGGGCAAAGTTATGATGGGCTCTAAATTGTTCTCGCTGAATAAGGGAAAGCTTCTGAAGCATATGCTGGTCCTGCCCTATTCACAATCGCTTCTCTGGTTGGAACATGATTTGGGCATGAAAAATTCCTCAGTTGAGGGACGAAATCTTAGCGATCTAACAGAACTGAAATTGAAAAATCTTCCCGCCATGCCAGTGGTAACAATGTTCGAGGGTTCTTGGCTTCCCGAAATGGAATCTGTAAATTTGGTCGACTTTAAGGGAAAGCTTTATGCATATGAACTGCAGCGCCATCTGTTGACAAACTTAAAAATATCCTCAAATCCCTCAGAACCAAACCGTAGCTTTGAAAGGGATTCGGGTTTTATTTATACCCTAAGCAATCGTTCAATTAAAGCTTATAATCGTAGAAAGCATAATCTGGAATATAATCTCAATTTGGGAGAGGTTAAAGTGATAAAAGCTTTTAATTTTCAACAATATCCAAAAAGAGAATGTTTACTGCCATTTGCTATGGAGGAGGAGAAGGATAAGGAATTGGAATTGGATGCAATAAAAAAAGTCTTTGTTAAGGAAACTCTAGAGAATTCCATAATCCTTCAAATGCCTCAAAATAATCCCTGGAATTATTGCCGCCTACCCATACCGGGTCTGAAGTATAAAATCTCTATAAAGGACAACAAAGATTATGAGAACGTATGGAAACTCGATAATGGCGGGAAAGATCTCAATGTTACCCATTTAAAAGCATATACAAACTATTCTGTGGAAATTAAAGCTTTATCCTACTATCAACAAAAGCTTATGCTGCCAGAAATGCAGTATCCTCTCATCTCTGTACTTACCAAGGAAGGTACTCCCTCACAACCTTTGAATTTCACTCTTCAAGTTTTAAGCCCTCGTGAAGTCCAGGCTTCGTGGCAAGAACCTGCAGAGCTTAATGCCGCCAAGGTACGTTATTCCCTGTGTTATATGGAAGCTGGAGCTCCCTCGGGCTTTAGAATAGATTTGGATGAGTTGGACTATACTCTAAAGCATTTAGAAGCGGATCATAAATATCTAATATGGATTTCGGTATGGACCGGAGAACGGCAGAATGAGACAGAAAAGCTAAGCATTCAAACCTATCCGGAACCCAATCCCCTTGAACTGAAGGATAAACAAGCTTATAACATGACTTTATTCTGGCAACCCAATAGCGATTATAGCTCGGCTATCTTAGAATGTGTACCTTATAGTCAGGATCCTGAGGTTACTCCCTTTAGCATTGATATCACAGGCGTTGATGGCAATATAACCTTGGTTAATTTAGTACCCAAAACTAAATATGAATTTTATTTCAAATTAAAATTCCCCACCTCCAACCGTCCTTATGAATGGCCTAGGGAACAAAATTCCCACTTTGTTTACGAAACCTTGGGTGATGCTCCTGGACGTCCTGGCAAACCGAAAATAGAACATATCACAGGAGAAATTTTCAAAGTTTATTGGCAACCCTCCCGGCCTCATGGAGCTACCGATTTGCTGTACAGTCTAGAAGCTTTACAGGCACGTAATCATAAGCGCATACGGCGTGGAGCTAACATTGACTATCCACCCAGCACCCATACCTCTCTGTCGCCTAACAATCACACCTCCAGCATCAGTTTGCTTTCACAATTGCCCTGGGTCGAGGAGTTGCAACCCATCGAGGACAAATGGATAGTTTATTGCAATACTACGGAAATAAGTTGTATTGTACGTGATCTGCACACATTGCATTTGCTGATGTTCCGGGTGAGAGCTCGCAGTGACAGCTATGGTTGGGGTCCCTACAGCGAAGACAGTGAACGCGTATCGGAGCCATATGTGTCACCGCAAAAACGCAACTCGTTAGTTCTGGCCATCATAGCACCGGCGGTTATTGTCGCCACATGTGTCATAATTCTTTTCATCGTACGCAAAGGTGAGTCTCCCTCCATTCCCCTCTCAAGGAGGGTCAGTCACATTTAGCTAATCCTTGCTCATTTTCTAATTTACTCTAGTGCACAAACGTCGCTTGAAGGCCAAACAATTGTTGGCCAAAAGTCGTCCCAGTATTTGGAGTAATGTCTCCATGCAACAGCAATTGGCTTCCCGCAATCGTGCTTTTTCCATGACGAGCAATGCCACCATGTATACGGGCGGGCCATTGAGTGATGCTGATATTGCTTTGCTGCCTCACATTAATTGGAGTCAAATCTCTTTGCTGAATTTCTTGGGTAGCGGAGCATTTGGTGAGGTTTACGAGGGTTTGATGAAACATGAGGACTGTGAACAGCCGGAAAAGGTGGCCATAAAGGTAAGTAATTAACGGACCTGGAGTCGTTGTTGGGTCGAAAATATACTTAAGATCAGTTACTTTCAAATCAAAGTTTTATGAAGAAACATCGAAGGTTACAAAGAGGTTTAAAATTCTACTCTTAGCTGCAGGATCCGTGCCATGTTCTCCGTATTGAGTAGCAAAGTTTATATTTTCTAATATAAACTGAAACAGTTTCATGTTTATTATCTCTTTTAAATCACAAAATAAAGTTTTCTGTACTGAGAGCAGGATTTGTTCACAGATTGTCCTTTTATATTAAAACAACAGGTAGCTTTATCGGGGGGTGAAATTTCCAAAATTTGTCATGTAAAATATCTCCTACTAAGGAAATAACCCAACTGGTAGTATACTAAGGAATAAATATGACATTATTAGATAACCCAATAGATAACCAAACGTGTCGTCTACTAAGGTATATGTAACTCAACTGGTCTTGTACTGAGGAATAGACAACCAAACAGATAACTCAACTTATAATATGTTAAGGAGTAAAAAAACCAACTGGTCATCAACTAAGGAGTTCCTTAGTTGATGACCAGTTCCCTCTACTAAGGAGTAGATAACCCTACTGGTCCTCTACTAAGGAGTAGATAATCAAACTAGTCGTTTACGAGGGAGTAAATAACCCAACTGGTTCTCTAATGAGGAGTAAATAACACTCCTGGTCGTTTACCAAGGTGTGGATAACCCAGCAGGTCCTCTAATAGGAAGTAGATAACCCAACTGGTCGGTTACTAATGAGTAGATAACGAAAGTGGTATTCTACTAAGGAGTAGATAACCAAACTGTTTCTCTACGAGTTTATAACCCAACAGGTTCTCTACTAAGGAGTAGGTAACCCAACTGATCTAGTCTAGAATTTGTTAAATATTCCGTCTGATCGTCTAGTAATTGTTAAATAATTCAACTGGTCATCAACTAAGAGGTAGATAACCCAACTGTCCCTCTACTAGGGAGTAGATAACGAAAGTTGTCTTCTACTAAGGGTAGATACCCAAACTTTTCCTCTACTAACGAGTATATAACCCAACTGGTCCTCTACAAAGTTGTAGATAACCCAACTGTCCCTCTACGAGTCTCTAGATAAACCAACTGGACGTAAAGTAAGAAGTAGATAACCCAACTAGTCGTCTACTTATGAGTAGATACCGAAAGTTGTCTTCTACTAAGGGTAGATAACCAAACTTTTCCTCTACTAACTAGTATACAACCCAACTGGTCCTCTACTAAGGAGTAGATAACCCAACTGATCGTCTAGTAATTGTTAAATAATCCAACTGGTCGTCTACTAATGAGTAGATAACGAAAGTTGTCTTCTACTAAGGGTAGATATCCAAACTTTTCCTCTACTAACGAGTATATAACCTATATCTATTAAGGAGTAGATAACCCAACTGATCGTCTAGTAATTGTAAAATAATCCAACTGGTCTTCAACTAAGGAGTAGATAACCCAACTGTCCCTCTACTAGGGAGTGGATAAATCAACTGGACGTAAACTAAAAAGTAGATAACCCAACTGGTCGACTACTAATGAGTAGATAACGAAAGAGGTCTTCTACTAAGGAGTAGATAACCAAACTGTTCTTCTACTAACGAGTATATAACCCAACTAGTCCTCTACTAGGTAGTAGATAACCCAACTAATGCTATTCTGAGGGATCGAAAATCCAACTGGTTGTCTTTGAAGGAGTAGATAACCGACTGCTTAGGTGTACTTTAACCAGTTGAATATCTACTAAGCACTTAAAAAAATCAACTCGTGTTGTATTAAGTAGTAGATAACCTAATTGGTCCTCTACTAAGGAGTAGATAACCAAACTGCCCCCATTAAGGAGTACAGAACCTGTTGGGCTTGGTCATCTACTGATGGATAGATAACTTAACTGGTCGTCTTCCAAGGAGTAGATAACCAAACTGTTCGTCTACTAAGTAGTAGATAAACCAACTGGTTCTCTACTAGGGATTAGAGAATCCAACTGGTTCTCTACTAGGGATTAGATAATCCAACTGGTTCTCTACTGGGGAGTAGATAACCCAACTTCTCGTACATTAATAAGTAGATTACACAACTGGTTGTCTACTATGGAGTAGATAACCAAAAACTGACCGACTACGAAGGAATAGATAAACCAGTTGGACGTCTACTAATCAGTAGAAACCCTAATTTGAATTTTATTTAGTAGTTTGGTAACCCTTGTTGGGAGTAGGGAGTATATAACCCAATTTGTTGTATTTTAAGGTGTAGATAATCCAACTGGTAGTCTACTAAGTTGTAGATTTCTCTGATGTAGTCGTCTGATGACATATCACATGCTGCAACATTATATGGCACTTCATTTCCCGTAGGGTGTTTGTTTTTATACAAGTCATGGACATATTTCAGTCCCTGTGATACCGTCGAACCAACATTGCTTCAGACATAAGTCAAGTTTACCAGCTCATCAAAGAAATTATAGTCTTGAGTAGATTGGGATAAGTGAGACGTCCTGTCTCGATAACAATAGCAGGGCATTTGTGCGTTTCGAGTTTAGGTAGAGCCAAAGCAGCTTGGAATATGTTCGATACGTGATTAATGACAATTTTTCATTTGACACCATAGGGGTAATAAGTGCTTGAAGGTCAGATTCTAGGGTAGCCGGGTGAGTTCTGGAAAAATTTGACACACAGCCGCAAAAGGTTTTCTATTGTTTATTCCTTTTCTTCGTGACCGAAGTTCATACAAAACTACACCATTTTCAATTGTAATTCGAAAAAAGTCAATTGAAATTCGAAGATTCCATTTGAAATTCGAAGATTCCATTTGAAATTCGAAAAATATAAATTTGAAATTCGAAAAAGGTCAATTTAAATTCGAATATTCCATTTGAAATTCGAAAAAGGTCAATTGAAATTCGAAAAACATCACTTGATATTCGAAGAACATCAATTGAAATTCGTAATACACCAATTGAAATTCGGAAAACATCAATTGAAATTCGAAAAATGTAAACAAAATCAATGCTGTATATTAGATGGGATATCATTTAAGTGATACAATTTGTCTGTGTTAAACCTTTAATATTAAAATATTTAAATATGTTTTGTTTCAACTAATTTTGAATAAATATTCATAAAAGATAAGATCATCACATTATATGTTAAGATTTAGTCAGCAAATGTGTTTAAATAAATTCTACCCAATCTAATGTGCAGATTTGTTTACATTTTCGAATTTCAATTGATGTATTTCGAATATCAATTGATGTTTTTCGAATTTCAATTGGTGTATTACGAATTTCAAATGGAAAAATTCGAATTTAAATTGATGTATTTCAATTGATGTATTTCGAATATCAATTGATGTTTTTCGAATTTCAATTGATGTGTTTCGACTTTCAATTGATGTATTTCGAATTTCAATTGATGTGTTTCGAAATTCAATTGATGTGTTTCGAATTTCAATTGATTTTTTCGAATTTCAATTGATTTTTTTCGAATTTCAAATGGAATCTTCGAATTTCAATTGACCTTTTTCGAATTTCAAATGGAATCTTCGAATTTCAATTGATCCTATTCGAAATTGAATTGACTTTTTTCCAATTACAGTTGAAAATGGTGTAGACGCCACCTGCCATTTGTTGCCATAAGACCACTCTCTCTCTCTCTCTGTTTCTCTCTCTTAAGAAGAATTTGCAGGTCGCTAGAGGAGTGTTCGCATATTCCAGTTCCACTGGGGTATATAATGTAGTATAATTGTAGTCTGTACTGCAATTCCGTGGAATGCTTTGCCCGACACGCATATTATTAGTATTTTGAACTGCTCAGGCATCTCGTTTAGGGATTTGCGGCTGTTGATGGCTGCTCTTGAATTCGGATTTTGTGATGTATGACGGATCTTGTGACGTATGGATGTGACGTATGGATGTGACGCATGATGTATGACGGATCTTGTGACGTATGGATGTGACGTATGGATGTGACGCATGGATGTGACGTAGGGATCTTGTGGCGTATGGATCTTGTGACGGATCTTATAAAAAATAATAAAAATAAATTTTTAAATTTAAAATAAAATTCTGATGTCTGGGATATTGTGACGTAGAGATCTTATGACGTCCAATGATTTTGTTGCAGCCTGGCTATCAGAGAATATATAGATTTCAACTATGGTCAGAATGTTATATCTCAGCCATTCTGCTATCTTCTTAATAGCCAACATTTCCTAGGACCTACAGATAGCACTAAGCTATGGAACCAAAAATGTACATCTTTTCCGACTTTATTCCACTAGATATTCTTTAGATTCTGCAGAATTATTCCTCATCTTTGAAGTTTTAGATGTTATAGATTCAATTATCTTCTACAATTAATTATTTTATTTTTCTTCTTTCCAGACCCTTCGCAAGGGAGCCAGTGAATTTGCCGAACTGCTGCAAGAAGCCCAATTAATGAGTAATTTCAAACATGAGAATATTGTCCGTCTAATCGGTGTTTGCTGTGATACAGAGTCCATATCGATTATTATGGAGCATATGGAGGGTGGAGATCTGCTAAGTTATCTGCGAGAGTCCAGACCTAATTCCAATGTAAGTATGGAGATAAAAGAGAATTCTTGTGGGAGATCGGTGAGAAGTGGAGTTTGGATGTGATATTCGAGAAAGTGCATGAACTTTGTTTCCAAAACCTTAAACTTCTAGAGCTAAAAGGACAAATATTTTTGAACACATATCTTCGTCAAAAATTCTAAATTCACAGTTCAGAGAGTACTTGGCACGCTGGTTCGCTTTGATTAGAAAAAATTATGTTTACATGCATTTAGTTTAAGTGAACAATTCAGTTTACAGCATTACCTTCCATCTTTAGTCTACACTTGTGCACGAAATGCACGTAAACATAATATTTTCTAATGAAAGTTATCCAACGTGCAACATATTTTCCCTTTTGTACAAGTAAGGACAAAAGGCACTTAAGTGAAATACAGCTAAGCGAGAAATACTGTATACATACAAAAACTTTTCAAGGAATTCTTTTAATATACTTTATTTTGGTAAGGATACTTTTAGTAACTTAGTATGTATTTGCAAATCGTTCTTTTATGCTCGTAAGTGACTGGAAAAATAATGCTATTAATAGAATTGTGCACTTAAATGAAATGCTCGTAAACATAAATATTTTCTAATGAATGCGATCCAACGTGCAACATATTTTCCCTTCTGCGCAAGTAAGGACAAAAGGCACTTAAGTGCAATGCAGCTAAGCGAAAAATACTGTACACATAGAAAAACTTTTCAAGGAAATCTTTTAATATACTTTATCTTGGTAAGGACTCTTTAAGTAACATAGTACATGGTAAATATTTTCCCTTATGCAGGTATGGACGAAAGGTACTTAAGTACAATGCAACTAAAGCTGAGTTTAGACGATTGCCAGATCGGCAAACATTATCAACCCTGTTAAAGTGATGCAAATATACGGGCAATGTCAGATTGTTAGGCAAAGGTGAATTGACAGTTCAGATGATTGCAAGAAAACATTACAATTTCATATATTTACAATATATTTTGTAAATATTTATATGCAGGATTGCCATTAAAAATACATTATAGACAGTGTTGCAAATAAAATGATTTTCTGGCAATGGCGCCGTTGTCACATGCATAAACGTCGCACATATAACAATCAGCAAATTATCTCGCAATGACTTTTCTGCTAACGTTGGAAAACAAAAATTGTATGTTCACACGGTTGTAAATTCACAGGGTTGCATTTTTCCGCCATTTTTCTGGCAATGTTGTCCCTTCTGCAAATCGTCTGTACTTACCTTAAGCGAGAAATACTGTATGCATATATATGTTTCAAAGAAATTGTTTAATACATGTTATCTTGATAAGAATACATTTATAACACTTATTATTAAAAAATTGCAAAAAATGGTTTGTTCCAATTTTTTATAGCTAGAATCTTAACGAACAAAACAGTGTTTTTTGGAGAAAATCTATGGATAAGTGTAGAAATTATAGCACTTTTGGTAGAAATAACAGAAATTCAACATAATCCAGTTTTTATGCGCCCACTATTGTGAACAAGGGTTTTTGTCAGAAGCGGCGGGACAAAAGTGTAACACATCGATTTTAAGACAATTTAGCCATGTCCGTCTGTCGGTCTGGTTTGTGCGATCGATAAATTTCGACAGGATTAAGCGATTGACTTCATATTTGGGTTGTGGCAATATTTTTTCTATCTCAGACTAGAGTCAAAGATGTACTATGTCAATCCACTTATTCGAGTAACTCCCCCACGAAGGGTAAAAATTTAGTGAAATATTGATTATCTCATATCTTCTATACTCCTACCCAGAATCTTTCACAAGTATCCACACATAGCATCGAGGTCGCTATCATCTTGAAAAAAAAAATGGGCGAAGTTGCCACGCCCCTTTTGGTGCCTCCCATACAAATGGATAATTTTGCACAAAAAGTTAACGGCTCATAACTTTGATTCCAGTGCATGCAAATAATTGACATTTTGTGAAATGTAATGCTTTTATAGTACCTACAGTCCCGTAAAAAATGGGCCTTATTGCCGCGCTCCTTTTGGTACCTCCCATACAAATGGACCATTTTGCACAAAAAGTTAACGGCTCATAACTTTGATTCCAGTACATACAAATACTTGACATTTTGTGAAATGTAATGCATTTACAGTACCTACAGTCCCGTAAAAAATGGAGAGCTATAGCTAAATCTTAACCGATTTTCTTCAAATTCGGCAATGTTGGTTCATGGATCAAGAAACTCTACCATTCTAAATTTCAAAATGATTGGATGTAAAATACAGCTTCTACAAAATCGGACGAAACATATATACGGGAGCTATAGCTAAATCTTAACCGATTTTCTTCAAATTCGGCAATGTTGGTTCATGTATCAAGAAACTCTACGATTCTAAATTTCAAAACAATTGAATGTAAAATATAGCTTCTATAGAACTAAAGGGCCAAATCGGACGAAACATATATATGGGAGCTATAGCTAAATCTTAACCGATTTTCTTCAAATTCGGTAGTGTCGGTTCATGGGTCAAGAAACTCTACCATTCTAAATTTCAAAATGATTGGATGTAAAATACAGCTTCTACAGGACTAAAGAGCAAAATCGGAAGAAACATATATATGGGAGCTATAACTAAATCTTAACCGATTTTCTTCAAATTCGGCAATGTTGGTTCATGGATCAAGAAACTCTACGATTCTAAATTTCAAAACGATTGGATGTAAAATACAGCTTCTATAGAACTAAAGGGCCAAATCGGACGAAACATATATATGGGAGCTATATCTAAATCTGAACCGATTTTTTCCGAATTTGGCAGTATTCCTTTGAGTAATAAGAAACCTCTTCCTGCCGAATTTCGCACTGATCGGATATAGCCCCCATATATATGGGGGCTATATCTAAATCTGAACCGATTTCCCTCAAATTTGGCAGTGTTAATTCACGTAATGAGATATATATATATATATAAATCTCATCCGATTTCCCTCAAATTTGGCAGTATTAATTCATGTAATAAGAAACCTCTTTCTGCCGAATTTCGTACTGATCGGATTAAAAATACACTTTTTACAGCGCGTAAAATCGGGGGTTACATATATATGGGGGCTATATCTAAATCTAAACCGATTTTCTCCGAATTTGGCAGTATTCCTTCATATAATAAGATACCTCTTTCTACTGAATTTCATACTGATCGGATGTAAAATAAAGTTTTTACAGCGCTTACATGTCAAATCGGGGCTAACATATATATGGGGGCTATATCCAAATCTGAACCGATTTTAACCAAATTAAATCCTTGGGCCAAAAAAATATATGTGTAAAGTTTCGTCCAGATCGGGCCATAATTGCGACCTGTACTTTGATTACAAGAATACATCTACAGACAGACGGACAGACAGACGGACATAGCTAAATCGACTCAGAAAATGATTACAAGTCGATCGGTATAATAAACAATGGATCTATCTCTTCTCCTTTTGGGTGTTACAAACAAATGCACAAAGTCATAATACCCTGTACCACAGTGTGGTATACCCTGTACCACAGTGGTGGTCCAAGCCCCTTTTGGTACCTCCCAAACAAAACTTCCAAAATAAAAAATATGAAAAATTATTTTTTTGAGTTTCTCTATTTTTACAATATGGGTCAAAATTTATACATTTATCCATAGAAATCTATGCAAATAGGCATTGTTTTCTTCGTTAGGATGCTAGCTTTAAAAAATGGAACAAACAGATTTTTGCCGAATTTTCTTCTATTTTTTAAGGGTTTCTTTCACGTCAGCAAAAACGATTTAAAAAAACTATTTTGTCTAATTGTCGTATCGACAGTTACTAAACTTCCATATCTAAGTGAAAGTGATGTTCTCAGCATTTCTAGGCCTTATAATGCCCTTTAATTGAAATGGTATATTGAGCTTAGACTTCAAAAAATATGGTCCAAAACTAAAGATAACTTCCATGAAAATTTGTAGGTCTCGGAAACAACAAATTTTTTTGTTGTAATGAGTGGAGTGACGCGACAAGCTCATGATAAATTCTACGGTCAAGATCTAATATAGAAGTACTTCCTGATCGAAATAATTACATATTCACCATTTTTTTAAAGCTATTTTTTGGTGGGATGAGGCGTATGATAAGTACTTAGGGTGGCATATGCATGAATTAATTCCAATGTCGCATTATTAACATTAATAGAATTTTAGTGAAATTACTGATGGCGAAAAATAATAATATGACACATATGAATAAAAATTTCTTAGAATTGTAAAAGAGATGCCAAAAGACATGTCATTTAAATCAAATCTTTTATGTAACGTATACTCAATATAAATAAGTGTCTCTAGAGCGTATGATGATTATCATTTAATTCCATGGTGACGTATGATAAATATGAATAAATTTTTCGTAAAGCTATTTTAGAATACGCGATTTTAAGATGAAAGAAATGAAATATTAAATTAAACACAATGGCAAAATAATAGCCAAAACTCTTCAAATACTTTTATAAATACTCACTTGTCTAATTTGTTTTCTTTTACAGAAACCGGTAGCATCATTGCAGCTTTTGGATCTCATGTCCATGTGTATTGATGTTGCCACCGGTATGGCCTATTTGGAGGATATGCATTTCGTCCATCGAGATTTGGCTTGCCGTAATTGTTTGGTTTCCTCACGTATACCCAGCAAAAGGACAGTGAAAATTGGTGATTTTGGTCTCGCCAGAGATATCTATAAAAGTGACTACTATCGCAAAGAAGGTGAAGCCTTAGTTCCCGTACGATGGATGGCCCCAGAAAGTCTGGTAGATGGAGTATTTACCACTCAGTCGGATGTATGGGCTTTTGGAGTTTTATGTTGGGAAATCTTGACCTTGGGTCAACAGCCCTATGCGGCAAGAAATAATTTCGAGGTTTTGTCTTATGTCAAGGAGGAAGGAAGACTGGAGCAGCCGGATAATTGTCCAGATAAATTGTGAGTAAAAAATAATATAAATATGATTTTCTATAGGTGCATCTAATGTAATTTTTTGCAGTTTTGCTTTGATGTCCGAATGCTGGTTAACCGACCCCGAAGAACGTCCCTCGTTCCGTAGAATCTTCAATACTTTATTATCCATTAAGACCGATGTTCGTCGTGTAAGTTTAGGCTATAATATCGATGACAGTGATTATGCCATGTATGCCAATCAACATGGCATTGTCTTTAGTAGTTTCCTAGGTTCACCCTTGAACAAGCTCCCCGAGGACGAAGAGGAGTTGACAGATCCCACCTATGAAAGTAAACAAAATCTCAAAAACGAGGAAGAAACTAAACTCAATAATACCGAACATTATGATGTGCCAAACGAGAAAATCGATATGAAAGTACGTTTTGAAAGTAATTTAGTTTCAAAAAATGGCGACTGTGATTCCCTTAACGATGAGGCCCATCTCATTGATACAAAATTATATCGTATGCAAGAAAATCCCGATTATTATATTAACGAAGGTGTGTCACGATTATAGAATACATATTTTTTAAGAAACAAAACGATCGAAAAAGCCAACCGCCCTCATGCCCTTGACCGCAAACTAAAAATAAGAATGCCAAAGTATGAAACAACATTTCGCAAATTTATGGAGACTGTTTAATTTTTTTTACATAATTGTAAAAGAAGAAATTATATTTTATTGTTTATTTTTTGTAAAAAAAATAAAATAAAATCAGTAATGTTTAACAGTTAAGTGTAAAATTAAAATGAATAAATATTTATAAGAGGAATTATTGAAAGTAATTTTAAGTAACGATTAAGATTTTTGTAAAGGTTTTACCGAAGCGTCTAGTATTTTTTTTTCAAAGATTTGATTAAATAAAAATAGGCGTATGATTAATATGCTATGGAGGTGTTTTTTAATTTTTGGAATTGTTCTGAAGCTGGTAATGGGAAACGATTGGCTATGCAAGACTGGTAAATTCAGTATTCTCTTTGATTATTTATGATTTATATTAATTAACTTGCAGGTGACGTGTGATGAACATGTCTGAACTCTCATGAGACGTACATATGATTTATGCGTATGAAACTGTTGAATTTCCATAAAAGTGTATTGTGGTCACCTATAGTGATTTTTTACAATGAATATTTTTGTCGAATACATCACCTAAAAAATCCATCGATTTGAGCTACTTTGGTAACATAGTTAATTTTGGAGAGAGATTATCAGTGGTAAGGGGATTAGCGGGGGTGGAAGGTGTTTTGGAAGAAATACTTCCTGAAGTGTCTCCTTTATTTTGTTCTTTGGCGTGGAACATCTAGCCCGAAGCCCTCACAAGAAAAGTGGCAAGCAGCGAATTTTTTTAAATTTTAAAAAATTAAAAAAAAATATATAAATAATTTTAGGCCCACTTCCATCCAAAGCAAATATGTTAGAGAATTAATAGAAGTTTAATAAAAGTTTAGAATATAAAAAATTCGCAAAAATCGGAGCGTACAAACAATTTAATAAAGGACATTTAAATTGTAAAACTTAAAAATCGCACACAAACAATTTTTTAATATTTTTTATAATTTTTCTAATTTTTTTTCTGAAAAGTGCCGAAAAATACCAGCATTTCAAGAGAAAGATTTTTCAAATCGGACCATAACTTAATAAGTTATGACCAAAAACCAGATACAATGAGTGATATCTTTACGATTTTTAAAATATCGATAACTTCTTGACGATTTATCGGAAAAATCTCAAAAAATTCCACAAAGCGTTTCTGCGGGGTACTAAAAACTATAAAAAATGGGAAAAATCAAAACCGATATTTTTTCAATATCGTCGTAAAATTCTAAGACGATTTAGCAATGTCCGTCCTTCCGAACGTCCGTCCGTTCTTCCGAACGTCCGTCCGTCTTTAGAAATCAAGCTACAGTCCGTAATAATAGAGCTGGATTGATCAAATTTGGTAGAAATATTTCTTTTAGACGCAGGTTGTTTGGTATTGCAAATGGGCCATATCGGTCAATGTTTTGATATAGCTCCCCTATAGAGGTCGCTCCAAAATACGGTTTTTGAGCCATATATACCCCATTTTTAAAGCAATTTAACAGAAACTTAGCAGTTTATATTCTATTTTGAGAAGAACTCATCACAGCAAAAATTTTGAAAATCTGTTCATATTTTGTTATAGTCATCCTATAGAGGTCGCTCCAAAATATCGGTATTTAAGCCATAAATACCAAATTTTATAAGCATTTTCCCTGAATCTTAGCAGTATGTATTAAATGAAGACAAGAATTCATCGTAGTAAACATTTTTTAAATCAGTTCATATTTTGTCATAGTCCACCTATAGATGTCGCTCCCAAAAAGGTTTATTTAAGCCATTAACACAACATTTTCTAAGAAATTTAGCTGAAACTTTGCAGTTTGTATTCTATTTTGGCCAGGGTTCATCTCAATAAAATTTATACAAATCAAATTGTATTTTGTTGTAGTCCCCGTGTACATCTACACACTCTCAAAAATGCGGCCTAAAATTTGGCTAAAAACTGCAGCGTTCTTTTCTCTAATAATTTAATTAAACAAAAACATGATTTGCCCTTAGCCAAAGATTTTTCTAGTAATACATTTGAATGCAATCCACGGTGGAGGGTATAAAAGATTCGACATGGCCCAACTTAACGCTTTTACTTGTTCTTATACCCTCCACCATAGGATAGGGGGTTTATTCATTTTGTCACTCCGTTTGCAACACCACTAAATTTTGATCTGAGACCCCATAAAGTATATATATTATTAATCTTCGTAAAATTTTAAGACGATTTAGCCATGTCCGTCCGTCCGTCCGTCTTTTGTAATCACGCTACAATCTATAATACTTGAGCTAGGTGGCTGATATTTGGTACATATACTTCTTATATCTGCAGGTGTGTTGGGATTGAGAATGGGCAATATCGGTCCAATTTTGGATATAGCCCCCATATATGGAATCTCCCTGATATGATTTCTTAACGCCATAGAGACCACAAATGTCAACTGATCGGGCTTAAAGTTGGTAACTGGGATTTGTTTATACCCGGTATTCTTCACACGTGCATCGGTGGTCATAGGTCCATGTTTTGGTATAGCCCCCATACAAAGGTCCCTCTAGATTTGACTTATTAACGCCACAAAAACATCAAATTTCAACGAACTGGGCTGAAATTTGGTATAATGAGTTTATTTGTATCCGAAACCATCCACATACGATCCATGGTGGAGGTTATAAAAGATTCGGCATGGCCGAACTTAACGCTTTTACTTGTTTTAAATAAACCTCCTGGTGGCGTATAATGAACACGACTTAATTCTCAGGATACGTATGATTTATGAATAAACCTCCAGGTGGCGTATGATTATCATAACTACATTACTGCTTGACGTATGATTAATATAAATAATAATTTTGTAATTACGAGTTATATTCCCTATGGACTTTTGCATATAAAAATATAAAAATATTTAAATTAAATTATAAAATAAAAAGTTATTCATGGAAACGCATGATTTATTTATATTTCCAAACCTGGAAATCATATTGATTTTAAAAAGAGCAATATTCTGCAAATAAAATATTTGGAAGTTCGAAGTCTCAGTATAGATGGAGTTGCAGATACGAAAATTGTAGATCAATTGCATTAAATTATGTTGGTAAACAAAATAATTTATTGAGCGCCCCAGTAGGTGAGTCGCCTATGAGTTTGGGGGTCGTGGGTTAGATTCCCAACAGAGGCTCTGGTCTGTCGCTGCACATGGTCTTTGTAACCCGGCTTTTCCTTGGACCGTAAAATTAGAATATAAATTTACTTTGTATTGTAATTCATATAAATAAATAAATAACATAGTTTAGAGTATTAAGCAAATACATCACGACACAAAAATGCAGTGGAGGCTTTGGGATTATAAAATACAATCACTAAACCAGAAACTATTATTAGATTTATTAAATGTTTTCACATTCGAATTGTTCAGCTTTTTCGATCAACTCTTCCTTTCGAAAGAGAGGTTTTATGATTCTGCTCTACAAAACATAAATAATTTAAGCATATATTTTCAAACAACAAATGCAAGGCTCGGAGTGGTATACTTAACGGTTACGACAACTAACGAGAAATTTTTTAGAGCTTTCGGATTTGATTTAAAAAAAAAACACATAAAATTTAGAGAAATGTCTGAAATATTTGTTTGATTCGATAGAACGGTCTATATAATTCAATGTTTAAAGATGATTTCGTGTAAATGTAAATTCTTCAATATTGAATCAAAACGGAAATTTCTTGGAGTCCGTCGATTTGCCGTGGAATTCCCCTTATATATACTCGTATAACATAATTTAAGTAAGCTTACAATAACCCTGATTTTGACCATAAACACTTAAAAATTAAAAATATTGTTGTGAATGTAAATACTATGTAGTAGCTATTAAATCTGTTACATTTCCATTTTACTTCTAATTAAAATAAATCCCTTAATGTTACCGATTTTTAATATTTTAATGGATTTTTCTTTTCAATCGTCCTACTTGAAATATGCTAGTCCATAAAACAGAAATATGGCATTTTTCTGCTATGATTACTTCCGCCTAATACAGAGGGATTTAACTTAATAGCATTTCCCCATTCCAAGAGAGCTATTAAAATGAGCATTAAATAGGACTTAAATGTAATTTGTCATATTACTTGCTTGGCTTTTTATATCCATACACCTGTCCTGTATAAGGATCTAAGGAAGGTACAAGCATATAGATATTCTGTAAAACAATTACACGGAAACATTATTTAAAACAGGGGTGTTTGGGTGGACATATCTAAAGCCAAAGTTCAGCAGTCCACACCCTTAGAAATTGTGGTGTTTTCCTTTAGCACTATCGTGCAATTTATTATCTGCAACGACAATTATAAAATAATATAACCGCAGCAACAAAACATGGACAATAACGCAAAACCTAATAATGAAGTAAATGCCAACAAATATCCACAGGGTTCCCATCCACTTTGTACATTTGTCTGTGTTATTAAGTAGGGGTGGCGCACTCAGGGAACTACGTCATGCGTTTACTTGGACATTGGTTGTAGTAAAACCAAAAAATTCAAATTATTTTAATACTACTTGATCGCTTCGTTAGAAATAAAAATAGATTTTATTTGTAGTTACTTTAATAAACTACAATAAAATAATATTTTTATAGGGCTCGTATACGTCATATAAATTAATGCCTGTGGAGCGCATACTTAATACATTAATTATAACATTCATACGATTCATTGCAAAAACTTTTCTCTTCGCCGGGAATTTAATAAAAATATGTTATCAAATATCAGGAGATATTGCTGAAAGTTTATGTGGGTGCATAAAATCTTCTTCCTAACCACTGTGCGTGCACAGGCGACTGAGATGTTGCCGACATATGAGCTCCGCCTAAAACCACACTATCTGAAAATACACTGGTGAGAACACAAAGCCTGGTGATAATATTGATGACGGCCGGTCTTAGATTAAACAGGAAAAAATGAACTAAAATTAAAGAAATTACACTAAAAGTTAAACTACACCATTTCATTTGTCAAGATAATTCTCAAATTTATTTTTAAATAATAATAATCATAAAATAAAACCAGTAAGGAAAGGCTAAAGTCGGGCGGTGCCGACTATATAATACCCTACACCACTCTCGTAATATTGAATAACTCTGATATATAAATTTTGTAATTCATGTATAAATTGTTTACATAAATTTACTTTTGGGACATTTTATACTTAAATAATACCCTGTACCACAGTGTGGTGTTAGGTATAACAACGATTGGATCTAAAGAGCCAAATCGGATGAAACATATATATGGGAGCTATAGCTAATAACCGATTTTCTTCAAATTCGGCAATGTTGGTTCATGGATCAAGAAACTCTACCATTCTAAATTTCAAAACGATCGGATGTAAAATACAGCTTCTATAGGACTAAAGGACCAAATCGGACGAAAGATATATATGGGAGCTATATCTAAATCTGAACCGATTTTCTTCAAGTTCGGCAATGTTGGTTCATGGATCAAGAAACTCTACCATTCTAAATTTCAAAACGATCGGATGTAAAATACAGCTTCTATAGGACTAAAGGACCAAATCGGACGAAACATATATATGGGAGCTATAGCTAAATCTTAACCGATTTTCTTCAAATTCAGCAGTGTTGGTTCATGGATCAAGAAACTCTACCATTCTAAATTTCAAAACGATCGGATGTAAAATACAGCTTCTATAGGACTAAAGGGCCAAATCGGACGAAAGATATATATGGGAGCTATATCTAAATCTGAACCGATTTCAACCAAATTCAATAGCGATCTTAACAGCCGCGAAATACTCTTAACTGCAAAATTTCAGAACGATCGGAGTGAAATTGCGACCTGTAGTCGACGAACAACTTTACATGGACGAACGGACGGACGGACGGACGGACGGACGGACATCGTTAAATCGACTCAGCTAGTGATTCTGAGTCGATCGGTATACTTTAAGGTGGGTCTAGCTGTGTTATTTTAAGGTGTTACAAACATCTGCCGTGAAACAAACTTATAATACCCTGTACCACAGTGTGGTGTAGGGTATAATAAAATAAAATAAAATAAAATAAAATAAAATAAAATAAAATAAAATAAAATAAAATAAAATAAAATAAAATAAAATAAAATAAAATAAAATAAAATAAAATAAAATAAAATAAAATAAAATAAAATAAAATAAAATAAAATAAAATAAAATAAAATAAAATAAAATAAAATAAAATAAAATAAAATAAAATAAAATAAAATAAAATAAAATAAAATAAAATAAAATAAAATAAAATAAAATAAAATAAAAATAAAATAAAATAAAATAAAATAAAATAAAATAAAATAAAATAAAATAAAATAAAATAAAATAAAATAAAATAAATAAAATAAAATAAAATAAAATAAAATAAAATAAAATAAAATAAAATAAAATAAAATAAAATAAAATAAAATAAAATAAAATAAAATAAAATAAAATAAAATAAAATAAAATAAAATAAAATAAAATAAAATAAAATAAAATAAAATAAAATAAAATAAAATAAAATAAAATAAAATAAAATAATATAAAATAAAATAAAATAAAATAAAATAAAATAAAATAAAATAAAATAAAATAAAATAAAATAAAATAAAATAAAATAAAATAAAATAAAATAAAATAAAATAAAATAAAATAAAATAAAATAAAATAAAATAAAATAAAAATAAAATAAAATAAAATAAAATAAAAATAAAATAAAATAAAATAAAATAAAATAAAATAAAATAAAATAAAATAAAATAAAATAAAATAAAATAAAATAAAATAAAATAAAATAAAATAAAATAAAATAAAATAAAATAAAATAAAATAAAATAAAATAAAATAAAATAAAATAAAATAAAATAAAATAAAATAAAATAAAATAAAATAAAATAAAATAAAATAAAATAAAATAAAATAAAATAAAATAAAATAAAATAAAATAAAATAAAATAAAATAAAATAAAATAAAATAAAATAAAATAAAATAAAATAAAATAAATAAAATAAAATAAAATAAAATAAAATAAAATAAAATAAAATAAAATAAAATAAAATAAAATAAAATAAAATAAAATAAATAAATAAAATAAAATAAATTAAAATAAAATAAAATAAAATAAAATAAAATAAAATAAAATAAAATAAAATAAAATAAATAAAATAAATGCCAATAAATTAAATGCAAATTTTTCCAATTTAAAATTGACGTTAATAAGTTAAATACTGAAATTGTATATTATTGTGTGTCTACTATCAAACGAAAGGAAGCTAAACATGGAAATCCGTGTAGCTGTACACCAAAGTAGTGTAAAAGTAAATACCAAGAAGAATGGGTAGGGGAAGAGGAAACACCCCAGACGACAGAAAAAATAACGATACCTTAGTGGAACATTGTGGTTGAGGCCAATGAAATTTTATAATGGAAATTACCATAATTTATCAGTATGGCCGAAGAGTCAAGACAAGAGTAATAAACTAAAAAAATTGCTTCAAGACAACATCGTCAACAACTCCGTTAGAAAGAAAGCATAAATAAGTCTAGATAACGGAACCGGAAACAAGGACAAAAATGACAGCTTCACAATGAATATTAAGATTGACAGTTGCCGCTGGCTACAATTATTATAAATTTTTGTTTGTTCTTTTTTGTTTTCAAAACAACAATTCATACATATTCATTGTTGTTATAATAGAATGGAAATATTAACAATACATTTTTTGTGGTGGAGAACTACAGCCGTGCCCATCCGCCCGAAGGTGTATCATCGCAACATTTGTTCGCATCTAAATTGAAAATTTGATAATAAAATGTAAATAATGCTTTTTCACAAATTTTTAAAAGGAAGTGACAAGAACAATACGTTCAGAGGAAGAAGGACATGAAAAAATATGCTTTGCAAAAAATACAGGTGAAGAAATGGGATACCATAAATATGTTTGAAATTGTGAGGGACAGGGAAACACAGTGGGTTGAGAGAGACCAATGTGAGCTATTTGAAATGATTTAGATTTTGTGGAAATAAATTAAAGCGTTAATAAATGGTGGATAATTTGGAAATTGCAATTTTTTCTTTGAATTCGTGCTTTTTTTGCCAAAAAAAATGAAGAATAATGAGCAATTTTGTAAATTGCAATTTTCTACAAATTTATGTCCTAAAAAAGTTTTTATGTGTTTGAGATTTTACACGAAAAGGGTTGGAACTGTGCACACTATACGAGTAGTACAATTTAAAATTTAAATATTTTACCACAAAAAAAATATATCACAAAAAACTTCATTTATAATATAAATATGATCCATTACCGTACTGCTGACATGGAAGCAAGTTTTAATGTGTTTGGTATTTTAAACATAATGCTGTTGGAACTAAAAATAAAATCTGGTTAATTATCTTTTTACTTAAGAAATAAAAGAAATAATTTCCAAAACATAATTTACTTCAAACTAACCCCATTTCATATAGAATAAATTCAAATATGACCCATTACCGTAGTGCTGACATGGAAGCAAGTTTTCATGTGTTTGAGATTTTACACCAAATGTGGTTGGAACTGAAAATAAAATCTGGTAAATTATTTTTTACTCAATGAATAAAATTAGTAAAGAAGACTGTTTAGAAAAAAGTGCTGAATATATGTAATGAAAATATTTTTCTTGCAGTTATTCACAAAACTATTTAATGAAATACATATCTTGAACAAATCAAAAATATTAATTCCCTCAATATAATTTCCGATATATTTGCCGAATAAAAAATTCATAATTCATGGTTATTTAAGGAAAGAAAAATTTACATTTTCAACTCATACGGAATTTCTCCAAGATCAACCCACTGTTCTTCTTCTTCGTTGAAAAGGCATCAATTTCGCTATTTTAATCCAAAGTATTGTTGATACAG